>CM070515.1:12171410-12754771 GCA_036346375.1 Guadua angustifolia | reverse complement strand
AGGAAGATATCGGCAAGACAGCCTTTCGGACACACCATGGTCATTATGAGTTCCTTGTCATGCCGTTTGGTCTATCTAATGCGCCATCCACATTTCAGGCTCTCATGAATGAAGTGCTCCAAGCATTTTTACGCAGGTTTGTCCTCGTATTCTTTGATGACATACTAGTGTACAACAAGACGTATGAGAGGAAACCAGGAGCATCTTCGGATGGTCTTTGGATCGATTCGCCTATGAAATATCCCAAAATTTTCAAACAAAATTGATTTATTCGAATGTGTTGATTTATTTGAATTTTTGCCGGAATTTTCCCAAATTCTTTCAAGCCATCTTCAAACACTTTCCGTTTTTGGCCATTCCCTCCAAAAAATTCGCTTTCCTTTTTGGTTTCGTTCCACTCCCGCCTGTTCATCTTCTTGGCCAAGACTTACTGCTCATTTGGTTTTCCGTGCAGCCGTCTCCTCCACGACTCGGCCAGCGTTGGCCCGACTCCGGCTCACGCCTCGCTCGGCTGCTCCTTGACCAGCTCGTCGCCTTGAGACCAGCCAGCTCCTCGCCTCCGTGTCGTCTTCCCAAAATGGAAGCTACCGACCTTCGCCCCATCCGTCGCCGCTTCCCGTTGGCGCCACTTTTCGAGAACTGTGTCGCCATCCCATCGCCAGACCTCGCCCCTCGCGCTCATTTCCGCCGTCGCCAGATGGCTGCCTTGTACCTTATTGCAATGGCTCATGAAACCTCTTTCTCTCTCCGCACCCATGAATGCTTTTCCGGCTCGATACGATTCTGAATACTCTCCCTATGATCTTTTGCCCTGCTCGAAGTTAGCCAAGCTCCATTCTACACCTCCATAAACTCTTTCGCCTCCCGAGCCCTCTGACTACTTGGGGGGTCGTCTTCTTCATCTCCGGTGCCGCTCGCCGCCAGCCGTTTCCTTTCTCCTTCCCCATTTTGCCCATTCCCGAAGTTCGCAGTGAGCTAAGCTCTCTCCCCCACTCTCCTCTTTATTTCCCACCGCTTGTTTCCTTCCCGCAATCTTTTCGCTTCGCAAGATCGTTCTTCTTCCCCATCTCCGATTTCCTCACGCCACACCTCTCAGGTCCACTCCGAGCTCATTTCCTCCACCCACGAGATCACCGTCACCTCCGCTCCCGTTTCTCTATTTCCTCCAGAGCTCTCAAAGCCCTCGCTCATGGGTCCGCCATTGTCTTCTTCACGTCCGGCCATCTCCCCCACAGCACGCTCCACGGCTCGCCTTCTCCCTCTGAACGGTGGGGCCTCTCCAAGACTTCGCACCTCTCTACCCATCCTAGCCCGCACGTTAGTCACCTCCTCGCCTCACTGCGGTCGGGCCCCGCATGTCAGTTAATCCGTCCGTGCGGTGGGCCGGACCAATCTCCTCCCGTGTGTGCGCGTCCGTGCGCGTGGGCCGAAGTTTTCCTGTGCGACCCAAGTGCAGGTGCCTTTTCCATTTTCGATTTTGGATTTTAAATTAGAAAATCCGAAAATCAATTATTAATCGAGAAAAATCCCAAAAATTCCCAAAAATCCAAAACGACCAAAAATACATATTCTTGACCGTTTCATGCCACGAGTCCAAAATGATCTCTGTTTAGCCAAACCAAGTCCAAAAATTCCAAAAATACCCTGAACCCAAATCAGGCCATTTTCTCCTCATTTTCTTTTCCGTTTCCTTTTCCTTATTTTGTTTTATTCGTTTATTTATTGTTCGCGTTTCTTCGCGCTAGATTCGACGCCAAGACGACCGTCGGCACGACTCTCGGAACAGGAGCAGAAGTTGGAGCCATACTTGGAGCCGGAGCCGTTCGAGGCCAGACACGACACCGACCAACTCTTTTTTAGGCGAACCCTCGATCACGCAAGGCAAGCCACACTTCTTGAACATATTGAACCCAGTTCCGTTACAATTATATGTATATATTTCTGTATTGCATTATTTTGGTATTTTAGAAAACTAGAAAATGTGGTAGTTTCGAATGACATGTTTAGATAATACCAAATGTTAACCCTATTGTTACGCCCTAACTCCTTTTTAACCTTAGGTTATAAAATATTGAACCACCGTAGAATAGCAATAATTATAAACTCACTCTTAGTTGAATTAGCTTAAAATCTCCGAGGGATGGCTCGGGTGATTTTCCAAAAATTGCTACGGTTCGGGGTCCCTAATTGGGCGGACCACGAGAGGTGGATACTGGCCCAATCCCTAGCCGATGACGAGGCCAGGTTGTGGTTTGGCGGTGGTATAGTTGGTACCAACGGGTTGTGGTATGTCATTTGGCCGAGTCTTTGGCATTTAAGGACCGATGCCTTGGGCAAAGTAAATAACTTCAGATCCCGCTCAACCACAAGTTGGGCCGGCCAATTCCGTTGACTTGACCCAACATAGCTCAGTACATTGTACTCCCCTTTTGAATACCTACAGGAAGTAGCTCCTGATTCTGGGAAGAGAATGGGCCACTAAGCGAACGGGGTGGAACAGGGATGGTGCGCCATCGGTTCTCCTACAAAGAGGTGTCCACCGTAACCAGGCCGCTAATCCCGCACTGGCCCGTGGGATCCTGGGGTGCTGTGGGCCCAATTTAGCCTACTGGGTAGGAGCTAAGAAAGGAAAGTCCAACGAAATGCTATGATTATCCCGGCCCGGCCGCATGCATAAAAGTTGCATGTTATTCACGTGTGGCACTAACGGTCGATGATATCTTGTGGGTAAAGCTGAGCACCTCTGCAGAGTGATATCAATGGTATTGAATATGCCGTGCTTCGGTTAATGAAGCTGAGTTAATTTACGGTGATTCACGTAATCGCTACCGTAGCTTTATAATTAAAACTTGTCGTGAAAGTGAACTTTGCAGATAACCCCCCATGATATATAATGCTATTAATGGTTTGTGTTTCAAATGTAAAATGAAATTGATATTTACAACTTGCATCCACGATACTTAAACCTGTGCCTACCTTGTTTATTCTTGCATGTAATATTCAGAATTTCCGTGTGGTTTGTTGAGTACGGTTGTGTACTCACCCTTGCTCCTAACCCCCCTCTTAGATTTCCAAGAAGATGACGGATTTCAGAAGATCGTAGATGGCGATGTTATTTGGTTTTTGAAGGCCTTGATCTATCTGCTCAAGTCTTTCCTGTGGGTGTTCGGTAATGTATTCGGTGCCTGCCGCACCTCTTGTAAAACCTTGGCCGTTAGGCCCTTATTTTATCTGTAAAATATTTGCAAATCGTTCTTTTATCAGGCAATGTGCACTTGGTTACCTGCAGCTAAAATCACAGGTAGTGTAGAAGGTATTTATCGCACTTCAAAAAGGCGGTCCGTTACAAGTGGTATCGAGCGACTTGACCGAGAGATCAAGACCTTAAGGTGGTTTAGGGATTGTTTTTCAAAAGGGTTATTTAAACTTAAACAAAACAGATTTCGAAAACAAATAAGCATATTTGCTATCTTCTTCTTCTCACCTCCCTCTGCCTTATCTAAATCTCCATTTCCCAAAAACTGATTTGAGTTTTCTACTCTCAACTACCTTCAAAACTTCCGCAATAGCAGATGACGCATAAGTTTTACTCATCCCTAGAAATTCTCAGTAGTCGCTTTTAGGTGGTGAACTTGACTCAGCTCGACGACGACAAGGAGTTTCCGCCGTGATAGATCGTTAGATTTAGATCGCGCCACTATTGTGATAAGTCTTTTGGTAGTGTAACATGGGTCGTACTGGACTTTAAGACGGTACCGGGTATGACTCCATAGATATATGAAAAAAAAATATGTTCCCTAATTTTTGATATTTTGTGTTGTCCTAAAATATCTGTATAACCTTACCAAACTCAAAAGCTCCTTCCCTTCGTCTAAGCCTCTTACCTATACTCTAAATCTTACTTACCTTCTGATTGCCCAAAACCTGCTGCAAAACCGAACAAGAATTTGCTTAAGTCAGATGGTGGGAATCAGATCGCGTCAACATCTTAGTAAGGAGGCAAAATCAGCAGAAAACCCAACCAACCTAATACAAGTGTTAACCACGAGGGAAAGAAACAGGCATCAGACAAAAATGCACCAGACGCAACTGATGGACAAAGTCTTGGAATAGCTAGCAACCAAGGACGAAACCACAGACAGGATAAAAACATTGGAGGATTAAGATGGTCAGATGTTCAGAAGACAAGACCGCCGCCTTTTGCAAACTCAGGAAAACCACTCACAGCAGATGATTGGATCAGGGACAACCAGCAGAAGCTCGATACAAGTTCAGTGTTCAGACAGAGCAAGTGCTATATGCCTCGCATCAACTACAAGAACAAGCAACCGCATGGTGGATAAACCGTCAGGCACCAAAAAAAAATCATGGTCAGAATTTGAAGCACTCAGAAAAGGCCGCATTCCTACGAGAGTAATTGCAACTAAAGGAAGAAAATCTCTGACTCTACGCCAAAGTGGAGGGATAGTTCTAGAATATTTTCGCCAATTCAACCAACTGGCACGATACGCCCCAAAGAGAAGTAGGCATTGAAGCAAAGAAGATGGAGAGATTCTGCGAAAGGCTCTAGAAAAATTTAAAGTACCACATTACAACGTTTGACTTCGACGACTTGCCGACCATGTTAGTCAAGCTAATTGTTGCAGAGGAAACCCGGAATACTTTGGAAGACACCCAGAGAATGGAGGCAAGTGACTCAGAATACAGACTCTAGAACTAGTAGGCCAGAGGATGCAAACCTCCATTTCCGAACTTATCGCAAATAGGCAAAGCGACAAGAGGACAAAGACCATCCCCCACCGCAACATAGTTCAACGCAGTGCGGTACTTCAAATGTGACAAGAACCATTACGCGAATAAGTACCCCAGGAATCGAACCGAATGCTTTCACTGTGGACAAACAAGGCATGTCGGACAAAATTTCCCCCAGACAGAAATTGCCGATAGAAGAAGCCAGGACACCCCAAGGATTATTTAAGAAAGAATCGACCATGTTTTTGCAAAAGAAGCGATAGAAGTAGCGGACATCATCGTCGTGTGTTCCAGTCACCTGGGGAATTGTGTAACAACTCAATTTGAGTATGAGGGCCTAGAACCAACCATCCGAGAAATCAAGTTCAAGGCCAGTTCGCTGGTACTAGGAATGTAAGGACAGGACATTATTCTTGGAGTAATTTGGTTATCCAAGCGTAAGGCAGTATCGGGTTATGTAAGGAAAATTTATCACTTTTAAGACAAGTTTGGATTATGAGAAGAAATTGATCACCCTCACAAGTGACCCAGGGACAACAAGTGACTATGCAATTAAGCCCCGAATTAGTGAAAAGTAAATACATCGGCACTCTCACATTAGACTAGCCAAGATGCCACTCGATCAGAAATACCCAGCAGAATTGACATGAAGGTTAACCAGACCTACCATGGGAAACCAGTCAGAAAATGGAACAGTTTAACCCGTGAATGGTAACAGGAGGATTCATACACTGTGTTAAAACCCAAGCAGATCTGTTAGACCAGGACGAGACAACTCAGCAGGAAAATACTGAAATCCGACAGTATAGGAAAGAAATGACATAGACTAAACTCACAAGAGGCATCATAGGATGAACAAGGCATATTACGGCTCCATAACCATATGTGTAAAGATATAAGAGGATTGATTTTGACAGAGAAAATAGCCGAGAATGTCCAAGGTTAGGATGTGTGTCGGAAGAATAAGGTTGTTCATCAAAGAACCACTGACTTACTACAACCAATCCCAAACCCCAGGCAGGAATTAAGGCGAGACCAGAATAAGTTAACACCGCCAGAAGATAGGAAGATTCAACAATGTCCAAGAGAAGAATGACAGATGCCAACGACTTAAGAAGCTTTCGGGAGGTGAACGAGTCGTATTCCGACCCCATGACCATATGCATGATAATAAAAATATGAGAGGATTAATTTTGACAAAGAAAGCAGCCAAGGATGTCCTAAGCTGTGAAGTACGTCGGAAGGATAAGACAGATCATCAAAGGATCATTGGTTCACTACAGCCACATCCGCCCCAGACAGTGAACGGGACGAGATCAGGATGGACTTATTCATAAGAATACCCGAAAAACTCGATCAAGATGTGATGATACTTAAGCAATGATTAACCGATTGACCAGGAATGGCCCACTCCAACCCCAGCAAGCAGATTTTTGACAATGACAAACTGACAGAGCTATACTTGACACAAATAATAAGGCTACATGGAATCCGAAAGGAAATTTGTAATAGACCCAGGAACCCCAATTCACGCCCAGGTCCTGGAAGTATCTACATGAAATAATAAAGGCAGGCATGAGGATTAGGTACAGTCGGAGTACTGATGGACAAACAAAAAAGGAGTTAATCAAATCATGAAAGACATGCTAAGGGCAATTGCCACAGAACTTCTTGAACCACCCGCTCACCATTTGCCGAATTCTCCTGCAATAACTGCTACCAGATTCGTCAAAGGATGTCACCTTTTGGAGCCTTTACGGCAGGAGATGTGGAACTCCATTAAATCGGACAAAGGTCAGGAAAAGGCAACTCTCTGGGCCACATGTTGTTCGTAATAAAGAAGCTCATGAGAAAACCAAGAAAAAAAGGGCGGTATATATATATATATATAATATACATGCTGCATACGAGGGACAAAAGAGTTATGCGGCCAACAAATGTAAGGATATCGGTTTTCGAGTCAGAGACTTGGCCTAACTAAAGCGACGCCTCAAGTCAAGGCACAGATTTTAGGTTTAATGAAAGACTTACATCCAAAGAAGTTGGTCCATACCGGAATTACAAGCAGAGTAGAGGAAGTGCCCTACAAGTTACCGTTAAGACTGGAATTTACTCAATGTGACCCACGCATCCCAGTAAAGGAAAGGTCTTCGACAACCAACAAACCAAGTACAGTTGAAAAGAATTAACCCGCAGAACGACTTAGCCTATGTTGAGAAGCTAGTTGGGATCAACGAGAAAAGTGAACAAGAAGCTCAGAAACAAGAATGTCAGAAGGTTTAGAATACTGCAAGGAGATCACGTCGGAGAAACCCACCCTGAGAAAATGGAATCGGAAATGCAGCAGGATTTTCCCAACTTGATCCGTAAAGAGTAAAATCTCGGGGACGAGATTTATTTCAAGGGGGGTAGGTTGAAATATCCCAAAATTTTCAAAAAAAAATGGATTTATTCGAATTTGTTGATTTATTTGAATTTTTGCCGGAATTGTCCCAAATTCTTTCAAGCCATCTTCAAACACTTTCCGTTTTTGGCCATTCCCTCCAAAAATCGCTTTCCTTTTGGTTTCGCTTCCACTCCCCCCCCTGTTCATCTTCTTGAGACTCACTTTGGCTCATTTGGTTTTCATGTGGCTTCTTTCCGTCTGCGTCTCCTCCCGACTTCAAACATTCGGCCCGACTCATTTCGCCGCCTCGCTCGGCTGCTCCGCCAGCCAGCTCGTCGCGCAGACCCATTGACTCCTCGCCTCCATGTCGTCTTTGTGAGACCCGATTCGATGAACAGAACCTCCATGTGATTCTTGTGCCATTCCTGGATCGAAGTAGTTAGCACTCACATGTTTACAACAATTGGAAATCACAACCATACAATATAATAATTAAGCGGAAACGATAATATAAAGAAATACTACAACTCAGAGAAATATAGCAGCAAAAGAAGCAAGCCTTGTGGTTTACCCATCCAATCGCAGTAACAATGACCGAGCATAAACTCCGGATAGAATACAACAAAGAGGATCCGCAACTTTGTGGCGAAAAGAGACTCGAAGCCTCGCTAACTCAACTACCTACAATATAATTAGGCAAGGGTGAGTATTTTACATACTCAAGAAGACTTGAAGCAAAACCTACAATACATGCAGGCCATTTCAAAGGAGGCTATTACAGTTAATTTGCATAAAGCGAATTTGAATTTGGAAACCAAGTTATTTGCAATCGAAATTTAAAAGAGCATTTGATTGATAACAATTAAGTAAAGCATAAATAACACTCACCGTCCTCCATGGCGTGAGTTCGAATCGATCCTTGCCATCGCATGGCATATATCCGATTCTTTGTCCACACAGGCACAACAATGATTCAATACTTGCCCACACAGGTATAGCATTGGGTCATCGTGGGGTAAGCTAACTTGTAAAATAAACCTTTTGAAAATCAAAACTAACATTGGAATGACTTCACCGAGTGCTCATGATCATGGCCTTGACTAATTAATTAGATTTAAACTCTGCAGAGGTGTACAACTTTACCCACAAGGAATGACCCACCTTTTTGCAAGATCACACACGCCTCCAATAGGACATTGTGTCTGCCAGGCGATCATACATAGCTGTTCCGTTACCTAGACATGGCTTTGGTCCAGCCCGGGACGTTAACCCCCGCCGTAGAACTAGAAACACACACCCAAGCCGTGGATCCACATTCACACACCCAACACAACGTTTCTAAACACGGCAGGGCGTACACCGTTGCATGGGTGGAAACCCCACCCAAGCAGACCAAACGGGAATGCTTGGGGACCCGTCCAAGCAGACCAAACGGGAATGCTTGTGCTAGCTCCCGCCTACCAATGAACAAAGCCACATCTAAATAACTTAATAGGCTAAGGCTAACCCATCCTCACCCTTGTGGTTGCACAGAAATCTCGGATCAATAGCGTCCCATTGCTCGGTCCTTAATTGTGATACGGGCGACACTTCACCCTACACTACGTGCAATTCCTTTCTGCACAACCGGCTATTGCCAATAATCGCCCGCATCAAAGCATAGTTTCATTTTGGGTTTTTAATCAAAGTACCCGCAACCAACAGTGACATTTTCAAGGTTTTCAGGAAAACAAATATTGATTTGATCATGAACATTGCTAATTCTAAAGCATGGCTAAGCAAGATAAATATGTTCGCATATACCCGTGATGACAATAAGTAATGCCTAACCTTAATCTATGGCTATCAAGGTTCACATGTCATAATTATCAAAGGAGATTCACAAGACAACAGGTATAGCTACCAAAACCACAAGATAGCAATTTACATAAAGTAAACGCATGCATAAAACAATTTGATGCACAAAAGGAATATAAAATACTGGGCTCAATATGGTCAAAGGATGCTTGCCTTGCTTAATTACTGATTGCGACGAAGACGAGGATTGCAGATGACGACGATGACGAAGCTAGAGATGTCGGGTTCTACACGTCGATCAACGGAAATAAAGCAAAACAATAAACTCCAATAAGAGCGAAAGAAATAGATAGCAAAACAAATAAACTCTTCACAAGAACAGGGATTGCTCTTTAATGACTTTATTAATCTTATTTTACGAATTCAAGATGCAAAGATTGTTTGGATTAATAGAATTAATCATTAGTTGTAATGCTTCATTGATTTACTATTCACAATATGAAATTTTGGCAATCTTATAACTTATGGGTTTATTCTATTAGGATTCGGATTCAAAGCAAAACGAAATAAGAATATGTCCTTAGATTACGGTAGATTATAATCTAAAGATCATTTCTAGACTATTCTTCACATTATTTGGATTTGGATGAGTTGCTTTGCGAGTTAATGAAAAGGCTTAATTGATCACATTGGACTATGAACGATTAAATCTTTATCTTTAATTGATTTTGCTTAGAATTAGGTTTACATAAGTTAGATCTATTGATTTAGGCTACTGATAACATTTCTATCATATTTGAGAAGGTTCTGGTGATAAAAACAACTTAACTATAGGTTTCCTTCATTATTACCTAAAGTGTATTCTTTCACATTAAAGTCTAAAGGAATGTGATTACTTAGGGTTATTAATTTGCTAAGATTAATATGCAAAACATGATGAAATACGGTTATTTCTTCATAACATGATGATTTACACTTTGTATAACAGTCCTAAGCTAATTCCATAAATTTTAGGCTTTGGCTGATACATTATCTTCATTGTTGAAAAGGCTTAAGTGGCATTGCTAACTTGACGATAATCGGAATCGGCAGGAATGCGAAACAAAAGGTTAACACTTAAGGGTTTTGTACTAACAATATTAATATGCAAACCTTAACGGAATAAGATTGTTTTGACAGATCATGGAAGTATGAACTTTGTACAGCGTTTCTAAACTAATTTTACTGATTTTAGTATTTGGATGAGTTATTTTATCTATCGTTGAAATAGACTAAATGACCACATTTGCAACCTTAAATCGGCCAAGTTTCATATTGAGTTTGCGACTACATTATACAAGATCTTTAATTCATTTTTCAGGCATTAGCAGGTAGCAATCCTAGGAACGTCTCAAAGCTGGTTTGGGATTATTTTAACTTCAATTGCAATAGATTATCTATTTAATCATTGTTACAATTAACGTTTCCTTTCATTAAAAGGATGTAACTTAAATCTTGTCTCAACCATTTTTGCATACATGGATCCTTACAGATTTAGGAATCTAATACAAATTACATTATCATTTTGTGAGCCTTTACACTATTATTTTGTTAATGGTCATAATAGGGTTCATTAAAGACGGCAAAGCAATTATGTTAAATTGAGTTCACCACTAGATGATTTTACATAATTGAGTTCATTATGATTCCAGAGACAAACAAGAATTCATTTTATAGTTGTAAAGGTTATATTTTTCATATATGCAATAATGACCATAAGAGTGTGTTTAACTCATTTTCAATTTCAACAATTGTTCTAGGACTCAAGAATTGTATAGTTTTGTATATTTGAATGCATTCTAATCCTAAAACCTCATGAACATTGATTTCATCATTTCATTAATTATTATACACAAATTCTCATTAAAACCATATTAGCATTATAATCAAGGTTTAAATTAAATATTAATCCTATACTTCAAAAACTAAATATTTTTACATATTTAGATTCTTCTTGATTTTAGATGAATATATAAATTTGTCCTACTGAAATTTGATTTAAATTGCAAAAGATATTGATCTTGAATTTCATTCGGCATGGAATTGGAATTACAAAGCTGAAAATATGTTTTGTCAATACAGAAAGCGCCTTTTGGCTCGGCTTCTTCTACCTCAGCTCGATACCTCCTGTGCGCAGAGATAGAAACAGAGGAGCTCCTAGGGCTGGCCGGCGACGACGCTCCGGTGAAGGTCCGGCGAATGCGAGGGCATGGGGAGGAAGGGCTCGGCGAGGTGCTTCTGGAAGTGGTGTGATTCGTCGGAAGAACTTCCAGAGCAGTGCGCCCACGAGCTCCAGAAATGGCGGCAATGGCGGGAGGTCAAGAGAAGAAATCAAGGCATGAGAGCTCAAATCGGTAGCACGTATAGCATCACGGGGTACTAGGGGTTTCATTTTGAGGTTTTCTGGAGGAAGAGTCTCAGGAGCTCATACGGCTGGCTTTGGTGAGAAGAAGGGCGCCGCTGCAGCAAAGACGAGTTCACATGAAGGAGTCCGATTCTTTTTAAGGGGATTTGATGCTTGAGGCCTGTGGATGCTCTAGCTAAAAGGGATTTGAGAATGGTTGGTTGAAACGCAAGAATCACGGCCGGCTATGAGCTCCAGAGCTTCGGTTCTTGGCGAACTGGGGAAGGGAGTTTCTTGCGCTTTGGCTGAGGAGAAAGAGAGGTAGTGGAGGGGGAAAGTGGAGCACTACCTCTCGTGGTTCCCAAGGTGCAATGCATTTGGCTTTGGTGGCGTGATATCCAGAGGCAAAGGCTTGAGTCTGCTGGCATCGCGAGAGCTTCGCTCGATCACGAAACGAGGGAACGAGGCCGACGAGTGGGGTTGCGAGGCTTCGGTCCCCGCCGATGAAGGAGATGATCAAAAGAGTTAAACCTGGTTGGGTGGTTCTAGCGCTCGATTTTTATTCATCAGCTGGGAATTGGTAATCTTCGTAAAATTTTGAAACTAATTTACCTTACGGTTAATTAATGAAAATTCTGACACTGTTAATTGCCCTGAATTCCCATTTCGGATTTTGATTTACTTAAGGGTGTAAATGGTAATTTTTCTCTCTTTTTGCTTTCATCATTTTCCATTTACTAATTCTATTTGTTGGATTACCATACAACACAAAAATCCAATAAAATTCAAATAAGAACCAACAATGCCAAGAAAACTCAAAAACATTTATTTTCGAATTAAAAATATTTATTTTCACTTTATTGAATTTTCAGGATGTTACAGTCTTCCCCAAAATGGAAGCGCTGACCTTTGCCCCCATCCGTCGCCGCTTCCCGTTGGCGCCAGACTCGAGCACTCAGGCCGCCATCCCATCGCCAGCCCTCGTCCCCTCAAGACTCATTTCAATGTCGCCAGATGGTGCCTTGTACCTTCATTGCAATGAGCTCGCCAAACCTCTTTCTCTCTCTCGCCCCATGAATGCTTTTCGGCTCGATGCAGTGCAGATACTCTCCCTATGATCTTTTGCCCTGCTCGAGTTAGCTAAGCTCCATTCTACACCTCCATAAACTCTTTCGCCTCCCCGAGCCCTCTCTGACTGCTTGGCAGGGTCGTCTTCTTCGTCTCCGGTGCCGCTCGCCGCTGAGCCGTTTCCCTTCTCCTTCCCCATTTTGCCCATTCCCGAGTTCGCCGTGAGCTAAGCTCTCTCCCCGCCTCTCCTCTTTATTTCCCACCGCTTGTTTCCTTCCCCGGCGCCGTCTTTCGCCCGCGCATCGTTCTTCTTCCCCATCTCCGATTTCCTCACGCCGCCACACCTCTCCGGTCCACTCCCGAGCTCATTTATTCCACCCACGAGATCACCGTCACCTCCGCTCCCCGTTTCTCTATTTCCTCCGAGCTCTCAAAGCCCTCACTCGCCGGTCCGCCATTGTCTTCTTCACGTCCGGCCATCTCCCCCACAGCACGCTCCACGGCTCGCCTTCTCCCTCTGAACGGTGGGGCCCCTCAGTCAGCACTTCGCACCTCTCTACCCATCCTAGCCCGCATGTTAGTCACCTCCTCGCCTCACTGCGGTCGGGCCCCGCATGTCAGTTAATCCGTCCGTGCGGTGGGCCGGACCAATCTCCTCCCGCGTGTGCGCGTCCGTGCGCGTGGGCCGAAGTTTTCCTGTGCGACCCAAGTGCACAGTGCCCTTTTCCATTTTCGATTTTGGATTTTAAATTAGAAAATCCGAAAATCAATTATTAATCCCAGAAAAATCCCAAAAATTCCCAAAAATCCAAAAACAGCCAAAAATACATATTCTTGACCGTTTCATGCCGCTGAGTCCAAAAATGATCTCTGTTTCGCCAAACCAAGTCCAAAAATTCCAAAAATACCCCTGAACCCAAATCCGGCCATTTTCTCCCTCATTTTCTTTTCCGTTTCCTTTTCCTTATTTTGTTTTATTCGTTTATTTATTGTTCGTGTTTCTTCGCGCTAGATTCGACGCCAAGACGACCGTCGGCACGACTCTCGGAGCAGGAGCAGAAGTTGGAGCCATACTTGGAGCCGGAGCCGTTCGAGGCCAGACACGACACCGACCAACTCTCTTTTAGGCGAACCCTCGATCACGCAAGGCAAGCCACACTCCTTGAACATATTGAACCCAGTTCCGTTACAATTATATGTATATATTTCTGTATTGCATTATTTTGGTATTTTAGAAAACTAGAAAATGTGGTAGTTTCGAATGACATGTTAGATAAAACCAAATGTTAACCCTATTTTTACGCCCCTAACTCCTTTTTAACCTTAGGTTATAAAATATTGAACCACCGTAGAATAGCAATAATTATAAACTCACTCTTAGTTGAATTAGCTTAAAATCTCCGAGGATGGCTCGGGTGATTTTCCAAAATTACTACGGTTCGGGGTCCCTAATTGGGCGGACCACGAGGTGGATCTTGCCCAATCCCCACCGATGACGAGGCCAGTTGTGGTTTGGCGGTGGTACAGCTTGGTACCAACAGGTTGTGGTATGTCATTTGGCGAGTCTTTGGCATTTAAGGACCGATGCCTTGGGCAAAGTAAATAACTTCAGATCCGCTCAACCACAAGTTGGGCGGCCAATTCCGTTGACTTGACCCAACATAGCTCAATACATTGTACTCCTTTTGAATACCTACAGAAGTAGCTCGATTACGGGAAGAGAATGGGCGCTGTTTAACGGGGTGGAACAGGATGGTGCGGCCATCGGTTCTCACAGCAAGAGGTGTCCACCATAACCAAAGCCGCTAATCCCTTGACCGCCCGTGGGATCTGGGGTCTTTGTGGGCCCAATTTAGCCCTCTTGGGTAGGAGCTAAGAAAGGAAGTCAACGAAATGCTATGATTATCCGGCCGACGCATGCATAAAAGTTGCATGTTATTCACGTGTGGCACTAACGGTCGATGATATCTTGTGGGTAAAGCTGAGCACCTCTGCAGAGTGATATCAATGGTATTCGAATACGCCGTGCTTCCGGTTAATGAAGCTGAGTTAATTTAGGGTGATTCCTGTAACTGCGCCCCTGTAGCTTTATAATTAAAACTTGTCGTGAAAGTGAACTTTGCAGATAACCCCCCCATGATATATAATGCTATTAATGGTTTGTGTTTCAAATGTAAAATGAAATTGATATTTACAACTTGCATCCACGATACTTAAACCTGTGCCTACCTTGTTTATTCTTGCATGTAATATTCAGAATTTCCGTGTGGTTTGTTGAGTACGGTTGTGTACTCACCCTTGCTCCTAACCCCCCTCTTAGATTTCCAAGAAGATGACGGATTTCAGAAGATCGTAGATGGCGATGTTATTTGGTTTTTGAAGGCCTTGATCTATCTGCTCAAGTCTTTCTGTGGGTGTTCGGTAATGTATTCGTGCCACCGCACCTCTTGTAAAACCTTGGCGTTAGGCCCTTATTTTATCTGTAAAATATTTGCAAATCGTTCTTTTATCGTGCAATGTGCACTTGGTTACTGCGGCTAAAATCTGGGTAGTCAGAAGGTATTTATACGCACCCCGAAAAGGCGGTCCGTTCTGACCTACATCGCTTATATTTGAAAAAGTCCAAATGTGCTTTTGCTCAAGACAGGGTGGGGTACTTGGGTCACATCATATCCCATAATGGAGTAGCAGCAGACCCGGCGAAATTGCAAGCCGTTAGCACTTGGCCTTGCCCAACGTCCGTATCAGCTTTGCGGGGGTTTCTGGGCCTCACGGGGTATTATCGGCGGTTCATTCAGCATTATGCTCTCATAGCCGAGCCCCTCACTACTTTGTTACGCAAGAATAACTTCACCTGGACAGCGGCGGCTAAGGAGGCTTTCCATCGCCTCAAGCAAGTGTTGACTTCGGCTCCAGTACTGCAAATGCTAGACTTCACGGTGCCCTTTGTCGTTGAGTGCGATGCCTCAGGGTCTGGCATTGGGGCGGTCCTCCAACAACACGGCCACCCCATCGCCTATTTCAGTCGTCAGTTGGCGGACCGACACAGGAAATTGGCCGCATATGAGCGCGAGCTTATAGGACTTTCCAAGGCCGTCCGTCATTGGCGCCCTTACTTATGGGGTCATTCATTCACTGTTCGCACCGATCACGGTAGCCTCAAGTACCTCCTGGAGCAAGCTCTCATCACGCCGCCGCAACAGCATTGGTTGAGCAAACTGATGGGCTTTGACTTTCAGGTGGAATACAAGCCCGGCAAGCACAACCAAGCAGCAGACGCCTTATCCCGGGTGAATGCAAAACTCCTCCAGTGTGCAGCAGTTTCGGGACCACAGGATGTTACCTGGGCATAGTGGTTGGATTTGCTTCGGGAAGATCCCGCTCTGCAGCAGCTCATCAGCAAGCATGGAGGCCAGCCATCAGGGTCCTAGCCGACCGAACAGGGGCAACCGCTGCAGTGGGTAGTCCGGCACGGCTTGCTCTACCGCGACAACCAATTGGTCGTGCCGTCTTCTTCTGTCCTGATTGAGCCGATCATTGCTTCAGTTCATGATTTGACCCATGAGGGGATCCAAAAGACCCTCCACCGAGTCAAAGCAGGTTATTGGTGGGAGCACCAGCGAGCTTCAGTGGAGCAATACATCGCTAAATGTCTCATTTGTCAAAGAAACAAGACTAGCACCTTGGCTCCTGCCGGTCTGTTGCAGCCGCTTCCGGTTCCTCACCAAGTGTGGACTGATGTTTCTATGGATTTTATCACACATCTTCCGAAATCTCAGGGGAAGACCGCTTTGTTGGTTGTGGTGGACCGCTTGTCTAAATATGCCCACTTTATTTCCTTCAAACAACCAGCACCAGCCCCCACAGTGGCTCGTCTATTCTTCGATCAAGTGGTGCGTCTTCACGGGATACCAGAGTCTATTGTCTCTGATCGCGACCCAGTCTTCTTGAGTGCCTTTTGGCAAGGATTGTTCAAAAGAAGTGGCACGACCTTGTTGATGTCTACGACATACCACCCCCAGACAGATGGCCAGACAGAGGTTGTGAACCGGACCATTGAGATGTATCTGCGTTGTTTGGCCTCATCCAACCAAACAACGTGGGCGCAGTGGGTGCCGTGGGCTGAGTATTGTTACAATACTTCCTTTCATTCGGCCCATCGGCTAACTCCCTTTGAGTTGGTTTACGGCCGTTCACCTCCGCCCCTTACTCCTTATCAGCAAGGTACTACTAGCATCGATTCAGTCGATTGCGCATTGGTGGATCGGGATGCTCTTCTGCAGCAAGCAAAAACCATGCTTCTTCATGCCCAAAATCGAATGAAGCAGCGATATGATGGCCAGCATAGGGAGGTCGTGTTTGAAGTTGGCTCGTGGGTTTGGTTGAAGCTTCAAAAGTATCGTCAGCTCTCTGCACGGGGTCCTTCAGCCATCTCTAAATTGACCCCTAGATTCTACGGACCATATCAGATCACCAGCCGGGTGGGAGAAGTAGCATATCAATTACATCTTCCTGCTTCGGCCAAATTGCACAATGTATTTCATGTTTCTTTGCTGAAGCCTTTCAAAGGGGAACCGCCTACACTTCCTATGGAGGTACCCGATGATGTTGTGCCTAGCACTACGCCAGTCTCGCCAGAGCCTCATGCCATCCTAGCCCAATGGTTCTTCGCAGGACATCGTTAGTTTCTTGTGCAGTGGTCGGGTGAATCGCCGGATGAAGCAACATGGATGGATGCCATCGTTCTGCGCAGGTCCTATCCCCATTGTCAGCTTGAGGACAAGCTTTGTCTTTAGGGGGGAGTGATGTTATGAGCCAAGGGTTAGATAGGGTTTATGTCAGGCGCCGAAACCGCATGGGGGTCACCCAGCGGGGAGGTATTCCTCCTGGCGAGGGATAAGAGTCCAGGATAAGGCAAGAATCCAGGATAAGGCAAGTTTGTTAGTATCCCTTAATTAGTTATTGTTTTGGTTAGAAAATATCTTTTGTTTTGGTAACTGATCCTTGGAGATCAGGAACAACAAGTTATTATATATATGCAAGGAATAAACAGAAAACGGCATGCTTTGATGCCACAAAATCCAATCTCAGGCGGTGGCTCCGATAACAGCCAATCCCACGCGCATGTTGTTCTGACGACTTCATCGTCGAACAATCTGCGATCCAGGCTGCGGCCGGGAACTCGTGCCTACGAGCAAACTCACCTCGAGTCGGCTCGTAACACAGTTCACTCTTACCAACATTTGCTTTGGATATATAGATTGAGCTTGGTCTTACTATTTCCCCCGTACATTTTAGAAGTTAAATCTTTCATTTATACCAATATTGCTACTATCGGCAAAATGACTTGGAGGAACTCTGTTTTCTTTCATCGGAGTGTTCCTCATATCAGCTTTTATTTCGTGTTTCCCAGGTGGTACCTTTATAATCAAAGAAAAGGTATCATTGGATGTGGTCTTATAGCTGGCTTTGTTTGGATACGGTGATCACAAGGAAAAATAATCACAAAAAACTATGCCATATACAAATGGGCAGATTCCAAATCTTTTGAGTGTAATATCATTTCAGCAGACTCATTTTGGTTGTTAAGAAATCATGTATGAAAATATAGAACATTCCAGAAGTGCAGCTTCACATGTTGATATGATGCAATGATAAAATGCATGCTACACTTTGTTTGCCTTTTTGCGTAGGAATCATATCATCGCAAAAGATTAGGTAGCATATCCTTTGTTCTAGTTGACCTTTTTTTTGGGTAGTGTTGACCAACTTGGGGCTCATATATGATGTATTTTCTTCTTTTCGTATTCTTACATACTTTCCTTTATTTCTTTCAGCCTGCAGTTTTTCTGCATTATAATGCTCCTAGGGGTATAATACTTTAATCTGCAATGTTACATATCATGGATACTATGTTGGATTTTTTCTGAGCAAATTAGAATCAAGCAGGCTACTGTACTGTTTCTCAATTTACTGTGTAGTTCATACTGTGAGGATGGGCCTTGTTTGTCCAGTGTTGTGTTCTTTACTGTTTGAGTGGGTTGTCTTTGCAATCCCTCAAGGTGATGTTCTTTCCTATTGCTTATATCGGGCTCATGTTTTCAAATTAGATTTAAAAGTGCATACATCCCATTTAAAAAGATTTTGAAATCCTATTCAATTAGCGGAGTTTTACGGCATATGACATTGAAGAAAAGTTTGTTCTTTTAGAGTAGTTCCAGAATTATACAAACATCATCTTGCTTTAAGTTACATTCTTTAGCATTTTTCCATATATTTGTATCCGCTGGGAAGTATGGCTCCAATTCATCGGTGTTTCTCAGAAAATATAACCACATGTTGGTGATAAAGCTGCATCTATTTTTACTCATACTTACACAAGTCACGTTTTTCAACTATTAATGTTATAATTGGAGAATTTTAGGGCTACAAAAAATTTTTTATCGATTTTCTTTAGAAGATGAGACCCAAGCTTCTACTGATTGGGAAGAAATGCTTTCTCAATATGCTATTGGAGGTGTTGTTCCTAGGATTCCTATAGGTGGTGCCCTCGAACCATGTATGACTATGAACTGACTAAAGAGTTTTGATAGCTACAGATTCTTATAATGCATGGCATATTTTTTATTTTTTTTGTTTTGGGTGATCGAAAAGGCTTACCTTTTTTACTTATAATGCCCTGGAACCTTACCCTTTTTTCTGAACACTATGAAGTGGATTCAATAGATGTGCTGCAGACTATTGGTAGTCACTATGAAAAAACAGAGTGATAAAAAGGTAGGGTTCAGGAACGAAGAAAATGTAGTGTATATTCCCATAGTACTAGTAATATGCTAGTGACATCATGATTAGTTTCTGAGTTCTGGCCATCCACGTTTGGATGAGGGGTATTTTATTAGAATGTTTTAAGATTTAGTTTAAATTTAAATTAAATCTCAAAAACTCTCAATGAATTACCACTCATCCAAACAAACAGTGCCTAGAGGACAAGTTTCCAGTGGTTTATGTTGGGTTCGAAGATCACCCTCGTTCCTACGTACAGAGATATGTAGCTCCTTGTGCGTATTTTCGATCTAATATGTATCAGGGTAAATTCTCCTTTTAATATTTTTTTCCTGGGGGCACAGTCATTTATCTTGACTGTATCAAACACATGCAGCATATTACTAATGTAGTAGCAGACAATTAACTGATTACTTTGCACAAAACAAAAGCTAGCACCGTATCACATGCACTGTTACTTACCTTTGAAGGGTTAAAGAAGCGCACGCACAGGGCATTCGGTCACCCACTCACGCTACGCAACAAAAGTGCAACATGGTAAGGTGGTACACATGCTGAGCTGAAGTACAGCCAACCTTTTCACAGAGTGCACAAGCAGGATTTTTAAATAATATTTTTTTATTAATTTTATAAAATTAATATGCCTCAGCAGCCAATTGAAATGACCACGGATACTCTATCGCCAGAAGGATGGATGACAGTGTGCCACGTAGGAATATGTTGCCATTCAATTTAGCAATAGAATTTTTCACCAAATAACATGGGGACATTTTGAACCAATCGCTATTTGAAAAGACGACATAGTAATTCGCGCCAGAGGCTATGATTTAAATCGGCTGCGTCGGTCAACCTCTATCGCTATTCTACTTAAGGTGACGAGAAGAAAAAAGAGAGGAGGGAGGAGGAGAGAAAAGGAAGAGAAGGGAACAAGGAAAAGAAGAGAAAGAGGAGAGAAATGGGAAAGGGAAAGCAGGAGGACGAGGAGAAAACGAAGAGAGTTCTATTGTAGATGTGAGTTATTTATTTTTGAAAGTATTTTTGTGAGAAAAAGTAGCTTAGTAAATGGAGAAAGTAGAAATGTAGTTTCTATTTTTGTTAGAAATGTATTTATTTCTAGTAGTTTGTCACAGTAGTTAGTTGTAGTGCACCGATTGATTTTAAAGAATTTATCGCCGTTTACGTAGTAGCAGAATACGATTTATTTTAGGTAATATATTTATGGGTTATGTAGTTCAATAGAATTTATTATTATTATAGTACGTAAAAAATAGATGCGAAAGTTTTCATAGGGTCCATTGTTAGTAGTTAGTTGAAGTGAGTGTATTAATTTTAGAAAAATAGATAAAATAGTTAGATATACTAATAGCGATTTTCAGTCGTGTATTGTGTAATAGCATCATAAGGTGTATTTATGTATTTCTTGTTAACATCAAATTGTTTCGTAAAATTGTCGGTAGGTATGAAAGAGTGAGTGGAATTTATAATACACTATAAAAAAGGAGTTCCATAGATGGGTGTAGAAAGGGTCAAATTGGGTCATTTTCCATATTTGATGGCCAGACTGTTACATGTAGAGAAGCGTCCATGGGGCACCGTCAAGAGATAATTGTACCAACTGTTTTCACTGGACCATGTGTTGTAAGATTTGAAGTTGTATAGTGTTGCTATTTGTGCATGGCGCCGCACCTATTGGAAATTATTGGAATTAAAGGGGCCAATGTCATGGAGCTTGCATGTGACACTGGTAAAGGAACAAGGATGGCCACTAGTGTTACTAGCCTAAACATTTATGAAAGTCCATTTGACAGATGTGATGCACGAAGAAACCATCATTAATGATGTCGGCGAAGTTGGGTAATTGAGCCGCAGTGAGCCATGCTTTGTTGCCAAGACAGGGCAGGCGGTAATGAATCAGTTGAAGCTAAGAATGTAAATCTTCCCATGCAAGAGGTGTACGAGCCTATGAATGTTGTAGACGAAGGTGAACAGATCGAAGTTTTAGTAGAATCAATAGAAGTTGAAAACTGTGAGTCTGTGACTACGGGCCATTGTTTGATGATAAAGGTTCTAATGATGACCAAGGTAGATGTGATAAGTGTTCCATTAGAGTGGAATGCATACGATTTAATAAACTAATCATAAGCGAAGGTTAATAGGTGGCATGGGAATATGAACAGAATGAGATCAGACAAGGAGCATTGTAAAAAAGTAATAGAAAGGTGCAGGAACTAGTCAAGTTATAGGCACTATCATTGTAGAGGACATTTAATATGGTGAAGTATGGTCCCATGTATAACGATGTGAAGTACGAGATAGAGAGATGCCCGTGGAGTCCACGCATACTAACCTAAGTGGGACACATTTTGGAATTGCTCCATTGTTGTTCCATACACATGCATGACGACAAAGTCCATGTAGTACCATAGAAACCTAACTTTAGACATTTGCAAATGCCATGTACAAAGGGATAGTGGGCATCCTAGATTTAGAACCGTGTTCCCTTATACTTGCAATAGAACAGATGCTCCAATACACAATAAGTTATGCTAAGGCTTAGCGGGCGAAGAAAAAGACGGTAAAAGCAAGATTCGGTACATTTGAGGACTCTTATCATAACTTGCTAGGTGTGCTCTGAGTCATATGAGAAAGGAATTCTAGGACTTGTATCAATATTTTCGAGAAGCCCTCTGGATGGTTCATTTGGAAGATGGAACTTAAGTGAGTATTCTTCTCTTTTACTTTGTGCAGCAATGCGTTTAGGAATTGTCATCTATTACTTTTGCATGGATGGCACCTTCCTGGCTAGCAAGTACAAGGGATAGATATTGACTGTAACTGGCGGAGTCGATGGAAACAATCAGGTTCTTTCCATGGTGCTTGCATTTGTAGAGAGTGAGAACACAAACATTCGTTGTGGTTCTTGAGAAGCATTAAAGCTGGTGTGGTGGGTGAGTGGCCTAGGGTTTGCGTGATACATGATTGACATGCCGATTTATTAAAGGTGATTGAGCAGCTATAGTAAGGGGAGAACGAACCTTTTCTATGACCTGATTTGCAAAGCATGTGGTATAAAAGACACATGGGTGCTAATTTCTATAAGCAATTTAGGAACAAACATGTAATGAAGCTTTTTAAGAAGTTGTGTGATCAGAACCATAAAAAAAATTTGATATACTATAGAAGAAACTGGATAAGCCTATGATGGAGTATTCAAGAGAGGCATCGAAGAAGGCCATAACATGAGCGGAAGAGCTGCCCGTTGCACTCGACAAGATACCTGTAGATCCTCCAAAATTGGTGAGGGGGAATGGAAGACAAACTAAATGGTTCTCATGTTGGATTGAGCATGAGTCTAAGGAGAAGTGGGCATTGATGCACGATTGACACGGATGGTGCAAGGTACTGGGTGACAACCACCAACCTGGCCAACGTATACAACTGGGTCATGAGGGGTTTGAGGCCCCTTCCTTTGGTAGCTATCGTGAAAGGAGTTCTACGTGATATTACAAAATACTTTGTTGATCGCCATGCCGTGGCAGTCTCTATGAATGATCCGCAAGTGAAGTATTTAACTATGATAATGAAGTTTATAGAAGAGAAGAGCAAGAAGGGTGAGATGCACAGAAGTTTCAAAATTGGCAGCAGTGAGCTTCATTTCGAGCTGTTGTGCAGGGACAAAAACTGTTGTGGGACGAATCGTGAGAAAGTTGTTGATGAGTGCACACTTGAGAGGCACATTTGTTCATGCATATTCAACAAGCCCTGTCTCTTACACCAGTTATGTGCACACATGATGGCTACTTGTTAACAGTTGCACAAGATTTCGACAAATATTTGTCAACATGTTTCATGAAAGAAGCGATGATTGCAACGTGAAGCGAAGAAATATACATATTTGGCATGATTGGATATTCACCCACCATCCCAATTGGGTGCAGAAAAGATGGGTCCTCGACTCGAAAGACTAAAGGGAGTTAGTCACTGGCAAACCCAACGTATCAAGAATGATATGGACAAATTGTGAACGACATTTTAGGTGTATGTATTTTTTCCTAAGACTATGTGATGCGCACTAGGTCGGCCCGATCTTCTGATGAGAACGATACGTCGGTTTGATAGCGCACGAAGTAGATGGATCGGCTACTAACCACGAGATCAGCAACCAAGCAATCGCAACGTCACCACACGAGGCGATCAACCGAATCAAAGACCCGATCGATCCTTGTACCTGCTGCAACCGAGAACAAGCAAGAACAAGGTGAGAGCAATTACAATCCAATAATCTCAAAGATACAAAGGTGAGGTTCTGTTTCTCGTCACGGGTGGTCTAGTCGACACACGCGAACACGAGGAGGGACGCACAAGGGGTCTATCAAAACACAACAAAACCTAAACGTAAAAGAACGGCGGTGGCCACATATATAGCGGCGGCCAGGAGGTGTAGGGCAGCCAAAACAGCGGTGGCCACCAAAACCCTAAGATACATGGGCCATAGGCCCAAAAGGAAGGTGACGCAGCACTTGGAAACTCTGTCCCGTGATATTGTTCTGTGATTTCCTGTTGCTTCAGGACGAATTTGGAAGTGGGACCAGATCCATTGGAAAGCTTATCTTCTAAGCTTTCAAACAGGTGGTCGTACGCTAAAAACGGAGTCCGAGAGTCCAAGTTATGTCCGTTTGAAGTACTGCTGCTCCTGGATGGCCGAACCGGACTCTGAGACGAATTCCCGTTAGATTTTTCTGTGATTTCCCATCGCTTCACGATAAATTTGGAAGTGGGGCCAGATCCATTGGAAAGCTTACCTCCTAAGCTTTCAAGCGGTGGTCGACGCTGAAAACGGAGTCCGGAGCCCAAGTTATGCCCGTTTGAAGTTGGCATGCTGCTGGATGGCCGAACCGGGCTTTTTGGCATCTTGGGCTTCCATATGGGCCTTCCTTGACGCGTGGGCTGTTCTCGGGGTGTGTGCTTGAGGCCCTTGTCTGTTGATGTGGGCTTGAATAACTGAGCTTTTGGATTAAGGCCTCTCGGCGAAGTTCTTCTGCGGCGTCGATCATTTGTGACGAAGATGGAGCAGCGTCGGTAGTCATTGGAGAAGCCGGAGAGGAAGGAAAGGCAGCGGTCACGCTGGTCGTATCCATGTTGGTGATGTCCTCATCACTATGTCTATTATATCTATTAATTTTTATTTTCTATTGTTATAACTTCTATCGCCAACCCAAATGGCGACAAAGCTAATGTCACCAATTAAAAGCACAACAGGGCCTCTAACACCATTTCATTCGGCAATAGAGAGACTATTGTCATTTGAATTGATGACAGAAACTCTGTGGCCATTTTATTTGGTGACAGAGCGTGTCGTTATTTCAATCGACGACAAAAAACCAATGTAGACATCATAGACATTTCGTCATTTGAAATGGCAACACACCATCCGTTGCCATTTTAATCGGCTATGAAAGCCTATTTTCTGTAATAAAATAAAATAAAATTTAGCGCATCAGTTCTGCAAAATTAATTAAAAAAATCGCAAAAGCGGGGCACGTACGGGAGGTGAGCCAACAATTCTTTAAAGGAAGAGAAACTTTTGTTTGCGGGCGGACGATAAGATCACACAAAGGTATGGACGCCGTCGTCCTCGTTTTGGAAATGCGCGATCATGTCATCGCCTGGCGAACAAATAGGCTGGCAGCGAGCGGGCAAGTGGGCAAATGTCGCAGGCGCGCGGCGTCTCACGATCATGACTCATCGGCTCTCACCTAGCTCTCCATAGCGCGTGCTGCTAGCTGCGTGCATGACTGCATGCAGCTCGCGCTTCTCTTCCAACACTTGAACTCTTCATCGACGTGACGTGCCTACTACTAGTAGTTTAGTACATACAGTACGTAGTACTGTGCAAATGTGCAATTTTATCGTGAAATCATGCCAAGTTTTACCCGCCCTTGCTGATATTTATGGTGTGTTTGGTAGAGCTCCAGCTCCACTAGATCCATGGATCTGGTAGAACTGGGTAATTCCTAGCTCTACCAAATCCGTGGAGCTAGAGCTATGAGTGCATTAAAAGTGTTTAGATAGATCATCTTATTTACATTTTAGACCAAAAATATAAACTTAATTCACTTTATTTTAGCCTACAAGTTTTAGATCTCAAGTGAAGTTAGGATCTAAAACACTACCAAATAAGCCCTTACTTGGAATTCATGACACAGGAAATCCCCATCGAACTTAGAACCCTGATCTAAAATACTAGCCCGTCTCTTTTTAAATACATGTGATCTTGTCTTTCAAATTTTACTTCTAAATGCGTCCAAGTATATAAGATATATTTTTAATGGTTTTATTCATATATTCTCTATTCTAATACAAAATTAGTTTTATACTCATATATACCTCTAATAAATATCCATATTTACTTTATATTCTTCACATGGATGCAGTAAATATAATGCTTAGTGATAATAATTAGGGGTAATATATTTATTTTTAATATCTTCTTAGTCTATATGCCAAGTAGAAATACCATTATAAACTTGGACGAAGGGAGTATCATTCTACATTCCCAAATGCACCCTAATCACTTATTGTTCATAATATCATTAATTACTTGGATTAAAGTATAACACGCTATTTAAGAGCAATAAATGAGCTAACAAAGGATGATAATTGATAAGGGCACTCACAATGCTCCTAGTCAGTAGTTTCTTTAACATACCATATAGGATTAATCCTTATGTGAAGAGAAGATTAAAGAAAAGAGAGATACACTACTACAAAAGAATTTATATTAGATCCCTCAAACCGTCAGTGATGACTCTCGGGCACATCATAAAACCGCCTATGATGAGGGACACATCACAGACGGTTTTTGACAACCGTCTGTGATGAGAGGGGGAATATCACATACGATTTTAACCAAAAACCATCTGTGATGAGGGGAAAATATCATAGATAGTTTTTGAATAAAACCGTCTGTGATGTGCCCCTCATCACAAACGGTTTTAGCCAAAAACCGTCTGTGATGACTATTTTTAGGAAATAAGTACAGAGAGTGATCTTCTCTGTATTTTTAGGGTTTCCTGACCTCCTCTCTTTGCTGTGCCCTGCCCTTGTCTCTTTGCTGCGTCGCCCTAGCCCTAGCCCATGCCACCGTCCGCCTCCGCCCTAGCCCTTGCCGCTATCCGCCTCCACCACCTCCGCCAGCGCCCTAGCCCTAGCCTTCCCACACCCGGCCTCCCTCCACCCTAGCCCTAGCTCGCGCCTCCCTCCACCCCGACCTCTCCCCGCTCTGCACGTCACCCCCCAGCCGGCCTCTCCCCAGTATCGCCCGGCTCTACCCGCGCCGGCTTTGTCTCGGCCGGATCTGCCCGTGTCAGCTTCGTCTCCCTGGCTCCGCCCACGCTGGTTGGTGTAATGGTGACATCATTAGCGGCAACGTTAATAACAAAAGCAGTTTTTGAGGCCTTCCAAAGTGACTCTAAGGTACATTCTGAATGTGTTTGCTGTATGCTCGGGCTTCAATAATAAAAAAGGATCAATTTTGATATTATGTCAAAAAGCACTACAGTGAATCTAGTGATAAAGGTTAACACTGACAAATTCTTTTACCTGGTCTAGCTTACAGCGCTCTTACATGATCATTCCTATACTGCTCATGCCATGGGCTCTTACATGTGCTCTCTGATTGTGTTCTTGTATCTTGGAGGCGGTGGTACTCTCCTCTCAATAACAATTAGCTAAATTTGGGCAATCTAAGTTACGGTAAAATTGGATACTTAGCTAAATTTCGGCTATCCAAGTCATGGTAAATTTGTATACTTCATGGCAAATTTGAATACTTAGATAAATACTTATGGTATAGCTTGTTGTGTAAATTGTTGATAGATATTCATTTCTATTCGAGTCTGCTTTTCACATATGTTGAAGTGCGTTGACTAAAATTTTTTATTGTATTCTGTTCATTACATCTTAATATAGTATTTTCATTACATTATACAACTTTAGATAGTATCCTGAATAATAAGGCATATTGTTCTATGTTTTTCTGTAATCTTTTTGTTTCGGAGGGCATATCATCTAGTGTGACAAGGGCATATCACAAACGGTTCTAAGCTAGATAGAACCGTCCAGTGGTGGAGTCAGAAATTTCTAAAGGAGGGGGCCTAAGAATGTTGAACCTCTACTAATGATTGATATTCAAAGTTTAATATATAGTAAGTACAATATATAACTGACAAATACTCATACCAGGGATACCCCAAAGAAAGTCGGAACACCAAATGGGCCGTCTTAGGCCCACTCGGCGAAGGCCTCGTTAGGTCACGAAGGACCCTCGACCCGATCAAGCCCACGAGGCGATCCAACTGGCTTGGTCGAGGCGCTCTCAGGCTCGACCGGCCTCGGTCAGGCGCCTAACGAGCTCCGACCAGCGACCTCCGCCCGAGGTCGAAGATCATCGCAGTCGACCTTAACCGGTCACCTGCCCCGCAGACACGACGGCCATGCTGGGGCAGGTGGCTCCTTCCCAAGGTGGCCAGGAGGCCGCCAAAGTCAAGTGCCAGTCCCTTCACCCCATCATACACAGTGGAGAGACGCGCTCCCTTCCGAGGCGACACCAGAGCACAGCGTCACGGCGTCGGCATCGACGAGCACCACGAGGGCGCAGTCGCGCCTGCCGCCTGAACGAACGCCGCTTGTGTCTACCAACCCAAGCATGGGATGAACAGGAACCTGTCAGTCACCAGGACCGAAGACCAGGACTCTCTGACGTAGGACACCCCATCCTTTTTTCTCCAAACTCCCGTGTAACCTGCCCCCTCCGCCTATATAAAGGGACGCAGAACCCTCAGGGAAGGGGATACGAGCATACGCAAGCATAAACGAGCAACGCAACTCTTACTCCCACTCGGACGAGCGCTCAAGGCCAGGCCTTAGCCCTCGCTTGTAACACCACGCAGTCCTCTGCGCCCAAATCAGTATAGAACCACCACGAACTGGAAGTAGGGATTTTCGGCCCGAACCAGTATACATCTTGGGCTTCCTAAATCAACCATTCAAGGAGAGGTAACGCGTGGCCCCTTAACTACAAATTTACTTGCCGGTATACGAAACACCGACAGTAACACTTGTAACTTGCAAGGATTTAGGGAACGTACCACTTATTATTTCACAAGAGGCGATAATTGAAATTTGCGAGTCCCCATTTTCTGAAAATACTGTAAAATATCTCTTCATCTAAAAATCAAAATTATAGACATTAAATCGATGTAGCTTGATGCCCTGATCATTGATAATTAATAGATTACCTAATACCTATTATAGATTAGTACAACAGAAAACATTAATTAATAATACCTTGTCGTGATGGCGGCGGTGTAGCCTATGACAGTAGTAAACCTGGCGGTGTCTCCGACCATCACCGCCTGATGCTTATTGTTAGCACTTAGCACACAGTACTCCACTGCCCTGAGGATTAGACGAATAGTACTGTATCAAAGAAAAAAAAATGTCCAGAAAAATTGGACGTCCTAGCAATTCTGTAGACCAATCACAAATTCACAATCACATGATCTGAACAACTCGTCGTTGGTAACTAAACTAATAATTAATCAATCAATAATTAGCAAAAGACACGAACTGTTTGTGACTAAACATATGGCCTTGTGATTGTATATCAGTATATATACATAATACGCTTCATGGGTCGACGGGGGGGCTCAGGCCCCATCACGCCCCCTCTGGCTCCGCCACTGGAACCGTCTGTGATGTTAATTTTCGCTGATGGTTCAAAAATTGTCTATGATGACCTATTGTCATCGCTGACACTTTGATACAGACGGTTCACAAAACCGTTTGTGATGTGGTTTGTGAACCGTCTGCGATATGCGGTTGTCCAATAGTGATAGAAGCTATTTTTTGTATGAGAAACAACTTGGGCACACAAACCAAAGCAAGATACAACAAAAAATATGCATTGGAAAGAAAAGGGTTGTATCCAACTACATTTTATATCTTTCATGATATTTATTTGATGTTCTCTATGTATTTTAGAGCAATATCTAGTATTGTTTATTGATGATGTGATATTTTTAGATGTGACCGTAGAAACCATGCATTATGAATGTCCTAATATGATCTTTTCTGTATCTCTTGATTGTAGTGAAAAATTCTAGAATGACATCTATTGAGAAACAGAGGTAGCACATAAACATTTCGTATATGCTCCATCTGTTCAAAAATATATGACGTATTTTTTGAATGATTTTGTTCACAATTATAATGCGTATTTCATATTCTAATACAAAATTAGTGTGATATTTCCTCTATACCCCTAATAATAAATATCTAGCTTTACTCTACATTTATGCATTGAATATGGTGCTTAGAGATAATAATTATAGATAGTTTAGTCATGTTTAATACTTTATGATCTATATGCTTAAAAAAATATGGCTTACATATTTGGATGGAGGCACTGCCTCTGTTTCATGAAATTTGTTCTACGCTTATAAGGAGACCTAATATTTAAGTGATTATTTACTCATCTAGAGCTATGGACGTTGAATACTTTTCACCAAACACAGGACACGTATGCACACATAGAATTTTCACCATATACGGTGTAAATCCTAGTATCAATTTTCCAAACGGGGTAGGTGGCGGCATGCAGCTATGCATGTACCGTGCATCATTCCGGTGTTGCACACGTTGACCACAGAACTCTGGCTTGCATCGTACTTCGCTACGTTTGCTCGCTCCATTTGGCAATGAGCTCCAGAAAGCAACGGTGCACTTGGCAGTGCACTGTGCATCCTAGCTGAACATTTTCTACCTGTGTTTAGACAGATGTACCAAGAGGAGAACGTCATCGGGAAGAGACCCTCGCCCAGCTTCCACCCGCGGGACAAATTCAATATGCACATAAATCTAATGAATCCCTGGCATGATAATCTAGCTTAATTAGCAACCAATGGATCACGCACAAAATCTACTCAGTTTAGATCATTCGCATAACAGCGTGTACAACAATTGTATGATGTTAGCCGTAGTAGGGGAGAACAGTAGCTCCTTTCGCAGTGTGGGAGCGTGGAATTAACACATGCCACCTTATACTTCTAATATCAGGGATGAGGTTTTTTTAATTATGTCCAGAAGCATGCAAGATTTGCAAAAATAATTACATAGAGGACTGAAAAGTGATGATTTAGATTTAGTAGAGTGCTGAGACTATGGGTGTGTTTGGCAGGGATTCAGCTTCTCCAAATCCGTGAATCTGGTGAAGCTGAAAATTCTAACTTCACCAGATTCATGAAGCTGAAGCTGTGAATACATTATGAGTGTTTAGATAGATTATTTTGTTTACATTTTAGACTAAAAATATAAATTTAATTCACTTTATTTTAGCCTACAAGTTTCAGATTTCAGGAGAACCTGAAATCTAAAGCGCTACCAAACAGGCCCTATGTCTAGCACCTGTGCGTGTGTCCCCGTAAAAAGTAGTTAGAATGGCAGAGAACATCAAACAACCAGCGCAAACAATTTATAATGATGACACACACACACTCTCTAGTTTGTAAAGGCATTTTCACGAACAAGCAGCTTGCGGTCTAGCTTATAGAATACCCACTGACAAGCATTAGAGAAAATAAGAAACCAGGGCTCGACGGGGAAGAGAACAACAATGAAGGCGTCGTTTGGGGCGTCACACGCAATGGGAGCAGTGTAGTTGAACGGCGGTGGCTGCAGGTCGTCCTTGAGCATGCCGGTGTGGCAGAACCCGTACGCTCGGAGCACCTGGTGGTCGGCGAGGTTGAGTGTGCGACGCATCCCCTCGGTGCAGTTCGTCCGCCGCCACCCCGTTCTTGGTTTGAGGAGGGCTGCGTGGAGGATGGCGGCATGCAGGACATTAGGCGGCGTCTGGCAGTGGAGTTGCGAGGCACAGCGTGCGCGTTGGATGCGGCCATTGATGCGCATGACTGATGCAGGCAATAGCGGAGCGGCCCAGCGTCGTAACAGTGGGTGGAGGCGGTGCTCCGGCCACCGTAGTAGAGGGTGGAAAATTTTTAAAGTACATTATATTAGTAGTATATAGTGGGTAGTAAAAATTAGGTATAGTTATTAATTTGTTAAGAGATATTACTACTAATCTACAATTAGAAGAAGTATAAATAAATACTAGCTAGTCTAATAGTTGGAGGAAAAAAATAAACAATTTGTATTAAATTTAATGACAGTAAAAGATCTTTGCGGTGGTATTTCTCTAAATTAGTGTCTTTGCGATGGCACTAACCTAGCTTTCTAAATCAAACTAGCAAAGCAACCAGTAAACGGTGGAGACACAAAATCACAATTTGGACTCGACGGAAAGGAAGATTCTAATGAGATAATCTAATCAAATCCAAAGCAGCACTAAGTACTAGCAGCTAAGGAAACGGCCGGCGAATTGAAAAGGCTGGAATGGGCAAAAGAGGAAAGAGATCAAGGGTGCAGCAGGGAGAGGAGCCAAAGAGAAGATAGCAGGGCATCCCAGCTGGACCCATATGCGAGATCTGCTCACAGGGAAAACGCCGATGCTCTGTTGGCAAGGGGCGGAAGAAGATCGATAAAACGGGGGACCATTGCTGTCCTCCTTGCCCTCGGTCCCATCGATCGTAACGCTCATCCTACTGAGATTATGTGGAGCAAATACTCCGTGCAGCTTGTTTGATTGGAAATTCATGCACGAGATCGTCGTGCATGGTGAGAAATTGATTTACCTTTACAAGAAGACAATTGTGCCCATTGATTTTTTTTTTTTTGGGATAAATTATAGCAAACGTAATTAATTGTAAGAGAAAGTGAACCCAGTTAAGGAAGGAACGGCCTATGGCGGAGCCACAAATTTTGACGTGTGGGGTCAATTATAAGTTAAACCATGTTTGAGTGTTCTTTAAACTTTGTAGGTAGTAAACATCGATCGATGTAATGGAGTTTAATTTGCAAGTTTAACAGATTTTACTTCGGTCCACCAGAAACAGTTATATATACGAAACAGTTATATATACAGCACTTCCTCTATGGACTATGCCATTTGTCTCTTTTTTTCATCTAAGCGATGAGTGAGCTGTCATGTTCATAAGCCGGCCAGAATTTAGTGCAAGCTCTTAAATTATTGGTACCTTTGGTCCTAGCTTTTAATGGATAGCTTGATACATTCTAAGGATAATAAAAAGCTCCAAATGTTATATGTTGCAAGAGAACAAGTTCTCTGTAAGTAAAGGCGCCCACAGTACAACTCCATGGTTGACCTTTTGCATAATTTGGCTATTATACCATATATGGGCTTATGCTAATTTTCCCCTTATAATTTAAGCACGACCAATTGCATAATGCCACGCCACCAACGCATGGCCAATACAATGTTTAGCACCCTAATCTCATTTTAGTACTGATCCAAGAGTGCAAGAGCCGTGCAAGTGTGCCTGTCGCTGCAGTTTTCTATCGCGCGACCATGGCTTGGCAGATAAACATACAGCGTGATTACGTGATCAATCCAAAAGTCAGGGAAAGTCTTACACATTTTGACATGCGAGAATATCACGCCCAGATGCCCCCATTATTACTTCATATATACGACCAAGATCCAAACAGATGAAATTTCATCATACAGATGCAACGCCCATTTAGGTCCAATTTTTAACTAAAACAACACAAAGCATGTCTCTTTAAGCATTTAAGCCCCAATCAAAACAGCGCGGCCACGTTTGAGGCAAATTACTAAAAGGTTTTAAATACTTGGAGCATCTCAAGATTGTTCAATATCCAGTAGATACGGTAAATGATACTACCACAAATACAAGTTGTGCAATCAAATGAAATGAAGTATGATCCAAACGAGCACATGGCCCACCCGGGGATCAGTGTATAGTAACAAACAACCATGTCCAATATGGACAGGCACAGGAACAAGGCCCCCATTGGCATGATCTTTTCCCCCAGACACCTCCCTTTAAACCAGTGGAGAGAGCAGCCACCATGAGATGAGAGAGAAAATGCATAACACAGATCCACAGGTAGACATGTCCTCCACTCCTCCTCCCCCATAACCAAATATATATACTAGGACTAGGTGAGCTGCTTCAGCCTTCAGAGAACAGGGGAAGAGAGGGAGGGACACCACCAGCACACCACCACAAGAAGTACACTTAGATTTGGGTGAGCAAAGGAGAAGAAACCCTTTTGCCTCACCACCTTCTCTAGCTAGCTTCTTCTCCTCTCTTCTCTTTTGCAAGCAAGCAAGAAAACAAAGGCCTTGAACAATGATGGCCTGTGGGTCTCCAAGTACTGAGGTGGTCGATGAGTTCGAGAAGCTGGTCATTAGAATGAACCCTCCAAGGTTTAGTCCTTTCTCTTTCTCTGTGTATTCCTTTTCTTCCCTCCCCATGTTTTTTTCTGCCCTTTGACCTGTGTCCTTTGTTAACTGTGCTAGTTCTTGGCCTTTGGTAACTTGCAGGGTCACCGTGGATAATACCTCAGACATGACTGCCACCTTGGTGAAGGCAAGCAACGCAGCTTTTAGAGCTTTTCACTGTGTTGTTCTTGGTGGTTCTTTCTAATTATTGCAGGTTGCAAACATTTCTTGGCAGAATTTTTTTTTCACTTTTGTTTCTGCAGGTGGACAGTGCAAATAAGTATGGGACCTTGCTGGAGGTAGTTCAGGTGCTGACTGATCTGAAGCTGACCATAAAGAGGGCCTACATTTCCTCTGATGGGGAGTGGTTCATGGATGGTAAGTGCTTTGCAACCTCCCTAAATTGGAAAGACAAGGAGAAAGCCAGTGCCTTTCTGGGCTCATGTGGAGGGGGGCTTTCGGTTTGGATGCAATCTTTTGATCTTGAGGTGGGCGTGGCTTTGTTCACCTTTGTGCAGTGTTCCATGTCGTGGATCAGGAAGGGAATAAACTTTATGATCGCCAAGTCATCGACAGAATTGAACAGGTAAAGTACAAAGAATACTAGCTCTTTCCACAGCTCATCTCACTCATCACCATTTAATGGGACTTCACTGAAGCAATCTCTAGCTAGCTTGTGTAGCTGCCAACGGTTCACTTCCAAGAACAGAACAACTGCAGAGCAATCCTCTGCGGTTGTACTTATTGAGCACATTGCAATGCACATATCTTGCGCTACATGATGTTACGCAAAGAACAGGGTTGATTTTGTTCTGTTGATTTCAGTCTCTGGGAGCCGGATCGCTCAGCTTCCGGGCCCCGGACCAGTCGTTAGGCGTCGAGGCCGACGCGGAGGCGGCGCAGACGGCCATCGAGCTGATCGGCAGGGATCGACCGGGCCTCCTGTCCGAGGTATTCGCCGTGCTCACCGACCTCAAGTGCAACATCGTAGCGTCCGAGGTGTGGACGCACGGCGCCCGCATGGCCGCGCTGGTGTACGTGACGGACGCCGAGACCCTCGGCGCCATCGACGACCCGGAGCGGCTCGACACGGTGAAGCGGCTGCTCCGGCACCTCCTGCGGGGCAGCCGGGACAAGAAGACCGCCCGCGCCGCCATCTCGGCGCGCGTGGCGCACGCGCAGCGCCGGCTGCACCAGATGATGCACGCGGACCGTAGCATCCACGGCGGCGAGAACAGCGAGGGCGCCGGTTCCAGCTCCGACGCCGACGCGGCAGACGGCAGCCGAAGGCAGCCGGTCGTGGCGGTGGAGGACTGCGCCGAGAGGGGCTACACGCTGGTGAACGTGCGGTGCCGCGACCGGCCGAAGCTGCTGTTCGACACGGTCTGCACCCTCACCGACATGCAGTACGTGGTCTTCCATGGCACCGTCATCGCCGAGGGACCAGAGGCGTACCAGGTGCGTGCCTTGCCTTTTTTACTTTGCTTTGCTTCTTAAAACTGTTACGTCGGTGCATTGCATTGGTGCCCTAGTACTACATAGCATTCCACTGTGCGAGCACAAAAGATGGCCCGTGCTCACATTTGACCGGTACTAGAGAATAGAGGTCTTTAGATACGCTAAATTCAACATAGATTATCGATTCTTTTCGGTCGAATGGTTCAGATTCAAATTAGTTAATATTTATACTTCCTTCCACAGTAGATAGTAGGAATAATCTCTACAAATCAATAGCTACATCTCATTTCTAGGCTCTAGCTAATACCCACAATGTATTTATTAGCGTAATGCAAGAGATGAGTAGGTTGTTAGATACTGCTAGATCTTGGCATGTGAGGGAGGGAAATCTGTGAGCTTGTGACTTCACCTACACAGCAACCAGAAAAGGAATTGTTTTATCAGTGGAAAGAGACACATGCTCATATAGTACACATGTTGCTGCTCGTCTTGCAGGAGTACTACATCCGGCACCTCGACGACAGCGCCGCCACATCCGGCGAAGACCGGGAGCAGCTCGGCCGGTGCCTGGAAGCCGCAATCCAACGGAGGAACACAGAGGTACACCGTACACTACACTCATGAGACCGACCTCGGACACAAGCTCTCTACCACTGCACCGCACTGGAATGGAAGTACACTGCTAGTTACCGCGTGTATATGTGATTAACATGGGTTAATTGGTGTCTGCGTCGCACGTTTCTTTCAGGGGCTGAGGCTGGAGCTGTGCTGCGAGGACAGGGTCGGGCTGTTGTCCGACGTGACGCGCATATTCCGGGAGCACGGCCTGTCGGTCACGCACGCCGAGGTGGCGACGACGGGATCGCGGGCGGCGAACGTGTTCTACGTGGTGGACGCGTCGGGGGAGCCCGTGCAGGGGCAGGCCGTCGAGGCCGTCAGGACGGAGATCGGCGAGCAGATCTTGTTCGTCAGGGAGGACGCCGGGTCCAAGTCGCCACGGGGCCCCGACCGGCGCTCCCTCGGGAACATGATCAGGTCCCGCTCGGAGAAGTTCCTGTACAATCTGGGGCTCATCAGGTCGTGCTCGTAGATCGAGCAGGTTAACCATTCAGACTTAGGAAAAATGTTGCTACTAGCTAAGCTAGGGAGCGGTTCCTATCGACGGCGCGTTGATCCATGTCAAATTCTTGGAAGAAAGAAACCTGCTTGATCAGCAGCTGTGGAAATATTTTCTTTGTCTGTTCGATCGTTCGTTTCTTTCATCTCTGTCGCTTGCTTTAGCTCCTACGTACTGCTCGGATCAACAGCGCGAAGTAAAACACAAATTACGAAAAACTAGAAGTTGACTTATCTAATAGACGAACTCAAAGGGCAATAACTAAGACGACTGAGTAGGAATCGAGGTCCGTGTGCGCTAGATCGAAGTAACGTGGGGTTGCTATTTGAATCAAGAAATGCAAATGCACTAGGGCCTAGGTGGTCAAAGAAATGCTAGCCGGCCATGATGAAACTTAGAGATTGTTGCTATTCAACTGCAAATGATGTACGACATTTTCGTTTTTATTCTACGTTGTCCAGTCGTTGGTTTAGTCCAGGACACTACTTGTGAGACTTGGCTTGCCAATCGGAGCTTAGCTTATAAAGAAAACAACACCAAACCCTAAAACACTCCGAAAATTTTTACATCTTGTATAGGCGGTATTAACTGCTGATCTGTACCACATATTCTGTGTCTTGCTACAGTCATTGAATAACTACTTCCATTGGGGCGAGGAACTGAGGATCTGATGTACATAAGGACGAACGAATGTGATGAGACGTACATTAATTCGTCATGGCAGGTTTATCAATTCAAATTAGAGTAGAGTATATACACACTAGTATGAGACAGGGGAGAGAGAAATCTCAGTCAAAGAACAGAAGGAAAATACTAACAAAACCATGAGCTCCAACTCTTCGAGTTTCCAAGGAACAGGAGATGCATTGAGGACAAAAGCGAGCATTGCGCGGTATCTGCGGCCGGCTGGCCTGGCGCGCAGCACAGGAAGGGCATGTGATTCATATTAAGAATACCCAAAACAGTTTGCTCCTGTAGAGGGTAGTGCTAAATCTCAGAGCGACGCGACAAAACTGCCTGCAACTTCGATTGCAAGGACGCGCGCGCGAGCGTCGTAGCAAGCCGCATCACCTTTTCACGCCGAATGCAATTTCGTGACAAGAAAAATTCCAGCGCTCGAATGCGCTCAGACGAGGCGACACAAAGGTATCTCCCCTGCTGTCCTTTTCGTGGCATGCCACTTTTGCACCATCATCATCATCATAGTGCCTTAATTAAACTCTCCCAATCCAAGCTGAGGCCTTTGATTAGTCCAATGTTTCCATGGCTATCGTCGTCCTAGTGGCAGATCCATAATTAAATCTTACCCAGGACGGCAGGATCAATCCTCAGCCCCCTTCGCACCATAAGGGCATATACAATGATCTGAGCAAATTGCCATTCAGTAAGTATATGCATATCATATAAAGATAACAAAACAGATAACTTCTACAATGGCATGCATTTGTCGACGATCTATAAACTAATTAATTTATGCATGGGCCCATAAATTACCGTGATCAAGCATGAGTATATAGGCGGCTTCTTTCCTACAACAAAGCGACGAGCCGTTGTTTTACATCGAGCACGACCCATTGCCGTCCTCTCGTGAAGAGACGGCAAGCGCCTCTCTCCTCATTAATTCTATGCCACATAGGATGATAAAGATTACGTGGCAACTTGCAGATGGCTTATTAATTACTGTTGTACATGCCCTAAGACTGTATCGACGCCTGACATCGACACGGCCCTAAAACTCAACTTTGACCACAAATTTATATTGTAATATATTTGAAAATCCAATCATATTATAATATTATGAAAGTACGTACGTTTCGAGACAAATCTACACATATGATTTTCATGCATCCATTCCAAATATTTAAAAGATATAAATATCTGAAATTTCAAAAGTTTGACTACACATATCCTAAACCGATAAGTTTTTGTGAATCGGAGGGAGTACCTTCTATCAGGGTTTCAAAAACCAGTGAAAACCGCGGTTTTCGATCTTACCGCGCGGTTCGAGATCCAAAACCGCTCGGTAATCCGGTCTAATTAAAAAAATAAAAAAATTAGAAAAAAATATGCGTTGAAAACCACTCAAAAACCTTTAAAAAAACCACGGTTTTCATTGAAAACCGCTCGAAAAACGTTTTTAAGAAACATTCAATTAATCGGTTGATTTTCGGTAAAAACCGAGCGGTTTGCGTTGAAACCGAACATTTTTTATTTTTTCCAAAAAAAAATGATTTCTTAACCCTTTGGTTTCTGACGGTTTTCTAGTGATTTTTGTGGTTTTTGAATTTTGAACGATTTTTTCAAAAACAGTTTTTGAAACCTTGCCTTCTATAGCCAATTATCACAAGTACAAACTTGACCTTTTATGACCTACTAGTAATATATGCAAGCATCAGCATACCTTCGAACAGGTAGTCTGCATTAGGCATAGTTTAAATTTTTAAATTCCAGCATATAAATCACGAACGATCAACAAAACAGACAGATTGAACGCAAACCACACCAAAGTCTTATTTGGATGCCAAAGGAAAGAAACCTAAGGAATATTTCCCCTCGGGGGATTTTGAGGGCACATAGAATCCCAACACCTTAGGACAATAAATTTCGTCGACAAAATATTCCCTGCCACTATTTAAAAGTTATAGAGATAAAATAAATCCAATACACTAAAAAAATTCAAAAAAACCCAAAAACAATCAGGAAACACAAGAAATATTCATGAAAAGTCGGAAACATCTAGAAAAAAATCAATGAATTTGAAAAAAATACTAAAAATACGAAAAGGCAATCACAAATAGAAAAAAAAAACAGAAATACAAATAATATAAGAGAACAAAAAGTAATTTAAAAATCGTGAAAATTTTGAGAAAATTGATGCTAAAATCTGCACCAACATTTAGATCAGATCCATACATCCACATATGCAGATTACATTCGTACATGGGTAAAATCCAAACTAGTTTAGTTACTACGACTTGTACCTAAAGCATTAATCATCTATAACACGAGGCACGAGTCCAATTCATGCAAAAGTTGAATTCAAGCATCCGGTTGGCCATGTGCACCATGTTGCAAATCCAGCAATTCCCACACTTCAAGCAACCATCCAGTCCAGATCCAGCCACTTCTCTCTTCCGACATCTTCTGCCCATATGAACATACTGATTAGTAAACGATCTGAAAACTGAAAGTAAAAGCTCTATGCTAAAGGGCATACGCATATTCAATATTAGCTACAAATAGCAGCAGCTCCTCAAAATTAGTCCCAAATAGATAGCAGCTACTAAAATGCGAGCGCGGGCACAATACTGTATACTTTCTGAAACATTGTTTATATGTATGTCATTATCGGTGCTAGCTGTCAACCACAATAAAAGAGGATTATGTCCAGAATTCTTACCACTTCCCATGATGAAAGAACTGCAATATAATATAAATTTCAGTGGCACAAGCAACAATATTGACTCATCTCATTTGCCATCGCAGCAATGCCATGCCTCTATTGACTGGTCAGCTTGAGTACGGACCATGAGCCTCATGAACAGCAGATCGGCTTTGTGTGCGAGCATTTAGGCCCTGTTTGGGATGCTTTAGTTTTGGCTTTTCATTAGGAAAAGCCAGAAGCCATCTTAAACGGGCTGCTTTAAGTAGCCACTTATCAAAAAGCCGGTAGCTATGAATTTATGATTTCACCACTCAAGTTGGTGAAAATTACACACTCTATACTACGTATATAAACCAACACTCACCTCTCTCCCTTCATTCCCCCCTCTCGAACCCAGACTCTAGGGTTTTGCCTCCCTGCCACCTATGCCCATATTGAGTTGCATGCACCAATTAGTTCACCCAAAAGTTTAAACTGATGAGGAAAGATGGGTAATTCACTTATACTTCAACACTCCTCCTCATGTATAGGCTCTGCAATTATTTTTTAAATTGCACCAACTGGGTTTTGAACTCGAGACCTCTTGGCTCATATACCATATTGAGTTGGATGTACCAACCAGTTCACCCAAAAGCATAAGTTGATGAGGAAAGGTGGGCAATTCACTTATACTTCAACAGCTACCACCTGCCGCCGCCCCTTCTCCCTTGACTCCAACAGCCGGCTGCAGATCTAACTGGAGGAGGCGTCCAACGGTGGCAGTGAACATAGATCTAGTTCTTTATTTAATTTTCTTTTTTCCTCATATAGATCAATTGCTTGTGTAATCTTGATTACTTATGTAATCATGTGATCCAATGATTCTTGGTAACATTTACTTGTGTGTAGATTTGATTATTGCATCAGTTTAGTTATATCAATTTACTTAAATCCAAGTGAAACTGAAAAGTTCAAAAATATTCTCAATTTAGTATGTGAACTTGAAAAAAAGTCTTCAATCCACATTACACAAACTGTTATTTGACTCATGGTTATTTCAGATATTTCCCAACTCAGAACAGCTAATCAGTCTACCTAAAAGCTAGGCTGCTAAACATCAAACCTCTTCAACCTAGTCGCTCAGTCGTGCAGCCCTTCAGCCATATATCCCAGTCGAAAACTACTTTTCAGAAAAACTATAGTCATGCCAAACAAGCCCTTAGTTTGCAGGGTTCAAAATGCACATAAATTAACTAACTTTGGTATCATACATTCAGATACAATCAAAACCAGACAAATGTCTATCACTTAGGCTGCTAAATTGATGCAAGCAGATATTTTTCAGCATAAGTAGCAACTACTAAGTAGGCAGTACAGAGTAAAACCTAGATATTTGAATTAAAACAAAATATCAAGATAAGGTCAACCTAGCCTTTTTCAACCATAAGAAAAGTTTATATTTTGAAAAAAAACTAGGCGAGCTAGGAATGACCTAAATACATTTTTTTTTGGAAAGTTGCTCTCTCTAGTTGTCTATGCAGAAAATTTACTCATGGTCAATGGACTCGGCAACTTCTCCCTCCTCTCGTATCATCAATCATGGCTTCTCTGTTATTCAAGAACACGAAGATGATTTGTGATGTAATTGAACATGTAACATCCAAAAACTACAAAATTTCTTTTGTCACCACCACAAATATAGCTACATATAGGCTATATTTGTTTGGGCCTAAGCTTCACCTTATTAGGAAAAAAAGCTGAAGCACAAACAAACCGGAGGATTTTCAACCAAGCTTATAAAAAAAACTTAAGTCACTTTACAACTATATGCCACATGTAAGCTAGTTTAGAGGTGCTCTTTTGGGCCTTTGTGGATTGAAAATAGACCTTTGCCACTTGACTTTGTTGGAACTACCCACCAATGCCATCCATATATAAAATGAAAAACCCTTCAATTGTTTCTCTCTTTCCTCCTCCCCTCTCCAACCGGTTTAATCAATCCACCCTACCCTAACATTGATGCGTTCATGAGAGATCAAGGAAGTGGATTGTGGGAGTGCTAGATATAGGTAGAGGCAAACCAAAGAGAAAAACCTACCTTCCAATCGACGACATAGAAGAAGAGAAAGGAGTCGATAGTGGGGGCAAACTCACTTCGAAGGAAGGCGTCGACGGTGGCTCCTTCCTCTCCCTCCTATCGCAATCTTTGTGTCTCAGCTATTCCTCATGGACATCAATCTTGTCCTCCTCTCCTTCCTCAAAATTAGTACCTAGTAGCACCAGATGTGCGAGAAAAGGTATGATAAAAACCTATAAGCAAGATGTTGAGGATCAGAGAGGAAAAAAAGGTGGAGCTGACTTCTCAGAGTGGTAAAAGAAGGTGCCATGTTTTACAGGATTCCAGCGACAACATTGCAAGGACGAGGTTAAGCGACACGTCGAGTCGAGACGGGGAGAAATATTTCAGATATGGAAAACAAATATTTTTGCCACTTGAAATCAAGCGGATTAGGCTGGGAAGTACATGTTCTGTGGCTTCCAAATGCAACTTCTGTCTAGCTCAGGGTTTATTTTCACATGAGTTTCCTCCCATGGGAATGGACCAGGATCTGGTGGAGTTTGGGGCTTCCGGACAAGCCCCAAGAGAGATTTTGCACAAGCCTACACCTGCTCAGCTTGGCTAGCTCGAATCCGTGCCCCTAGCCGCAGTGGCCCACATCCCTCCGGATGGCCAGTAGGCCTATAAATGAGCCGAGTTCGATCCACCTTAGCACTTGCCTCTGGATGGCCAGTAGGTCTATAGATGAGCCGAGTTTGAGCGAGCCTGGCCTTCCAGGTTCAAGCTAGGTAAAAGTTTGAACTGAGCTTGAGTTGGGGTCCGAGCCTGGATCCAGGCTTGAGCTCGCCTTGAGGATGCTTGATAACAATAAACAATTCAATATGCATTATTTTTCAACAATAAAAATGCTCAAGCTCTAACTCAACTCAAGTAAACTCAATAAGAGTTAACATGTAGTAATATTTAATAACTAATTTCTAAATTTATTAGGCTTGAGAGCTTGGCATCAAGCTCGAGTTTCGCTCATTTGGAGCTCAAATCGAGACTAAAGTAAGCCGAGCTCAAGCAGCCCGTGGGTATCGAGTTTTTTTTACAGCCCTAATTGCCAATCATCGCTTGCCGCCGCCTTCACGCCTCGGCCTTGTGCAATGATGGCCACGAGTTGCCACGCGCCACCCCACTCTGCCAGGTCACCACCTCGCTCGCCGGGCGTTGGCTCGCAGTTGCCCACACCGCTGTGCCGTCATACACTCGTGCGCCGCCTCCAGACGCGAACTAGGGCTTGGTGACTGGGTTGTGCTTGTGGGGGAGGGGACTACTTGGTGTGGGCATTGTGTCGGGGCTGTTTGGTTTGAGACCAAATTTGCCAAATCAAACCTTACCAAAAATTGGCATGCCAAAAATTTGGTCATCAAATTGGTTGCCAATATTTGGCCAACAATTGGCAAGAAAATGAACTAGAGGTGCCAATGGAGAAGAGAATCTAGCCAAAATTTGATTGCAAATCAAATGCTTACCAAATTTAATCAACACTACTAAAATTTAGTAAGGCAAACATTGGCAACAATTAGAAGTAAACCAAACAGTCTGCTCCTCATGCCGCTAGCTAGCAGAGGCAGAGACCCATCTCCCCAGACGTCAGGCCGAGCGCACGCGCCTCTTCTTCCTCCTAGAGAGAGCAGAGCCCCGGTGCGGTCATGACGGAAGAGGGGGGAAGGTGGGTGTCCGGCCGGCGGGGCACCTCGGGCTACCGTACGTCCAGGCTCGCCCCGATTGCTGGCTCCGCCCCTTGTCTTTGATTAATAATCCAGGCAACTCTTTACATGGTTTACACCTTTCATTATGTAAAAGTCATCGAGCAGCGTTGATAAAACTTTCCACGACCAAAGCAGCAGACTAGCAGTCTAGCAGTTGCCTGCACGACTTTAGCTAGACAACTCATGACCTGAAAGGTATATAAAAGCTAGTTCTTCCCTGCACGTTATGGAGTTGGTTACTTTCTACCACATCGTCTTTATCATCGAAATCTTTTTGCCTGTCCGTGCTTTGTGGGAGCCGGGAGGGTGCATCCATGGTTGTAAAGACCAAACACACATTACATGCAAACACAAAAGTAGTAAATGACAACCGTAAATCGGTAGCACTTAACTACCATAGAAAGCACCTTACGAAGAAATGACCGGGGCCTATTTGGAACGCATAAAACTCGTAAAAAATACCCAAAAAAAAAAAACAGTGACTTAGTTATATCTAAGGGTGAAAACAGGTCGGATATGAATGGATATTGCTCTTTCCGTATCCTAACCCATATTTTTTCCCGGATTCGAAACTGGATACGGGCTAGCCGGATACGGATACGGATTCGGGTTATTCGGGATACGGATATGTGACGGATTCCGATCGAAAACGGATAAAGATATACGGATAATACACGCATATATAGAGTAATATATATTGAATTAAAACCATATGAGTACATGACTATACTAACAAATTATATATCAATCAAACTCAACAAACGCCGTAGAAAGAATATGCTACTTAAGAATCAATAAAATCAACTAGTTGTTAATATAAATGGGTTGAAATGGGAAAAAATATAGTGAAAATGGGCTGGACCTTGTTGATATCCGAATATCCGATCCGATATCCGAATAGGAAAAATCCGGATATCCGAATAGAAAAAATCTGAATATCCGAATCTCATTCCAGATTTACCGGATATTGGATGCTCCGGATCCGATCCCGGATCCGACCGGATAGTAATCGGATCGGGTGAGAGATATCCGACCCGTTTTCATCCCTAGTTATATCCCTTTCCAATGTCAACGAGAAAATTGCTTTCCCTGGCGCTTGTCGGCTACTTGTATGGAATCATCAGTACTACTTCAGTAGCAAGAATTTCGTAAGCAGCAGTGGCGGTAAACTGGTGGTAATAACGACCAACGGGGGTAAACAGTGAATCAGCGACCGATAGCTGCCTGATGATGCTACATGGCGCTGTTATTGCGGCATGATGAAGAGCAGGCAATGATTGCATGGCCATGTAGATTGTTGGCCGCCGCAGCATATCAAATCTCGAGCTCTACTACAGGGCAATCGATGGCCCCTGTCTACTCCCCGTTGGCAGGTCTCCCGTTCGCGACACGCACATCCAGCTCTCTCGCCGAAAAGGCCACGAGTTGAAAAATGGAAAGGGCGCTAGCCGCTGGCCCTACAGTAAAAAAGGTTTCGCGGCCACCGTGTGATCGAAAAGTAACAATACGTACAAAGGTGTTATATTGCACTGTTGTGATCATCTCGGTGTTGGTGGTATTGTTCCCTAGCCCCTACTATTTGTGAAGCTCATGTCGGAAGTCGGAAACTCGGAACTACCACGTAAGGCTGTTCGAAACAGATTTTTACCAACCAGCCCAACAACCCGGCGAAGGAGAGCGGTGCTCGCCGCGAGATGGCCATGGATGTTTACTTTCCCGGTTTTCTCAGCCGGTTAAAAACCAGTTTGAATACGGGAAAATTAGTTCAGTGACACTTAATTCGTTGGTTTTTAGCGATATGTCTATGACATGTGGGTCTATCTGACTGTATGACAGTGGACCAGGGTGTCAAAAAATGAATCACGAATTTTAAAGAGTGTCATTGACGCCAATCTCCCATGTGAACACCCCTACCACTAGAGTCGGAGGTGAAACCCTTCAAAAGTTCAGGTAACAACGGCCGTTGCTCTAGCGTGGTTTCTCATGCTGAAACCCCATGTCTCTGCAAAGAAACTAAAATAAACACTAGCTTCTCCGAGGAGCAACCAAACTGTCCAACGGATGAGAAATAACTTTTAAAGTATTTTCTAGTGCCGTATAAGTCCAAGAAGATGATCATTATCCTGCATGTATCTAGAGGTGGGAGTCATGTCGTGCCATGCCAGGCTGATCTGATAAAGGCCTATCGTGCTTCGTACTTGAACCATGTCAGGTCGTGACGACTTATCGTGCCAGGCTGCGACGGCTTGTCGTGCCCGCCGTGCCGTGCCCGCCCGGCTAACCATTGGCGAGCCCAGGCACGGTCCATTTACGCTTCATGTCATGCCGACCAGGCCTGGCCTATTTGCACATTGCGACGAGAGGAAAGAAACTGAAGGCGCATAGAGTTGAGACAGTGGACACAAATATTATGGAAAAAAGAAGTAAAACTTATTTATTTTTAAACAATTACATAGAGCTAGCGACGGGGATATACTGAACAAATATAAGAGAGGGAAGCAATGGACGAGAAAGAGAGGTAGGGAGATAGGTGAGAGAGATTGAGCGACACGGGTGTGAGAGAGCTGAAAGAGATTGAGAGAGACATGCGAGAGAGAGAGTAGTTTCTTACACTGTCTCTCAATTTCTCTCAACTCTTTCTCCCCTCTTGTCTGTCTCTCTCAGGTGTCGGCGACGGAGGTGGCGTCTATACTGCTGGGTGCGTCCATGACACTCATGCTCAGCGGGTCGGTGGCCTTCATGCTGGATTTTTTTCTCATACCCTGGATCATCAACCCAGCACGAGCCGTACTACAGTGTCGTGCCACCCAGCACGATCCACTTCATACCGTTCCGGGCTTTGGACCGGACCGTATCGTCATACCTTGAGCTGGCCAGAAAAGTCCAACCTAAATGCCCACCTCTCACTGTATCATTGGCGACTGCTGTTGCATCATGCCCTTCTATCTATCCGTCTATCTGAATCCTGCAACCTCAGCTGCGGCCGACTGACAGGCGCGGCATCATCAGCCAACGACAGACCATCAGGCGTGCATGGCACGGACCGCGCGCCCGCCCCGCCCATACCTGAAGTGGTACGTACCGCGCGATCGACCAGACCAACAACCGGCAGCCGAATCGTATGCATCCGCACGTAGAGTACGGTCGTACCAGCGCGCCATACCGTCCAACACGCCCGAGCGCACGCAGCAGCGCCGCGGCAGCGCAGGCCGTCCCGTATCTATCCGCCCGGTACGCGGCACAGTGACGAGTGGTCACGGCGCGGACGGACGCGCGGTCGCGATCGAGATTGCTCGATCGCCCGCCCAATGAGCTGAGGCAGCGAGCGACGACGACCCAGCGCGAACGCGCGATCGAATCTAGGCGTGTGGAGAAGGGAGGCGAGATCCCACGCGGCCACGCCATCCACTGCCGCGCGCGGGGGCCCTACCGCGGCGCTGGGCCCTATAAGGATCCGCGATCGCTGCGCGGACGGGCCCTGTCACGTGCGGTGCGACCCGAGCGTGCGCGCGCGCCGAGCTTGCTTTGGCTGTGTGCTGTTCGGCGGTGTTGGGCGCGGCGGCCGGGCGACACGTAGGGAGGCGGCCGGGGGCGGATGGTGACGAGTCGGGCGCAGGTTGGAGGTCGTGGCTGCCTGCAGGATGCCTAGATCCGATGCCTGACGCGGACGGGGCAAGAGGCCCCGTGAATTTATTTGTGATGTTTTTAAATAATTTTATAAAGATTTATTTGGCGATGGAAGCTTTAGACTATTATTTTAAAAAAATCTTCGTTCCTATGTGGGGGTATGGAAGTTGTATAGGAATCGCCATTTTTTCTGATTTTTTTTTGGGTTTATGGACCGTAGTTGTGCGTGTTTGGGCTATTTGGCCGACCAAAAATCTCGTTCTGACCGTGGGGAAATCGATTGTGCCATCACTGCGATGCGTTCTCGCTTGTTTTATTAATACGGGGCTGTTTGGCACGTCTCCATGGAACACGAGAATTTCTCGCTGTCTCTGCGGTAATTGACTTGTTTTCTACCTAGAATTTACGTGAAATTCTTACCTTACATTACGTAGAGGCACGTAGTTATATCTACTTTAACCGTGCATAGTGGATGCGGCTGTACATGTCGTGTGCGTGCCTTCAGAGCAGCGAGGAAAGCTGAGTAAGACTAGCATAGTCTTTTGAGCTGACGAGGTAACTGGAAGCCACGTGATAGCACAACCTTTATATGCCGGTTCCACTACACCATTTTTCTGTCGAAGTTATAGTATAAATGACTCATTACCACGTTAAATTAAAAAAACGATAGAATGATGCGCTATTCATACGTGATGATGTAGAATAGAGAGTGTAATTTCATCTTGGAAGTAGCTTTTGAGTGGGCATGTGGTGGTCTATTTATGTTTGTGATGATAATTGATTGTGTCGTTTGATTCTGTGGTTGTTAAGTTTGAGTTTGATATGAACTTGCTTTGTCATAGACAATTTGATTTGAGAAATCTTGGCCATGCTTTGAGTGGTCGTTCACTAGAAAAGTCATTCTAGAGTGGTCTTTCCTAGAGTTGTTATGACCTTCTAGAGTGGTCGTGACATCTCAGTGAGTTGTCTTGAGTGGTTGTGATCTCTATAGGAGTAGTCTTGATCTCTAAGAACCTCTACAAGAGTGGCCTTGACCACTATAAAAGTAGTATCTAGAATCTAGATCACCTTGGAAGTGATTTTGACCTCTAATGGAATAGTCTAGACTACAATAGTCTAGACCTTTAAGAACCTCTTGGAAAGTAATCCTAACTACTAAGAGAGTGGTCGTGACTTCTGCAAGAGTGGTTTTGACCATTAATGAAGTGGCCATAACCTCTATAAGAGTGACTTTGAGTGGTCACAATCTAAGTGATCTAATGTAGATCCTTTATTGATTGATTAGTCGATCATTGTCTGATTATTGATTCATATTATTTTAGAACAATGTTATGTGATGGTTTCCTTGTCTGTGTTGGTTACAAAACTTTGGGGCTAGGTCATGGTAAGGCGAACGCGAGACCGAGACTAAGTTAGGAGAGCTAAGGTTCAGAGCGGTCAAAGGACGTCAGAAGATGATTGAGGCTAGGAAGACAAGGAACCAAAACATGAAGCATTGGTGATGAATATAACGAGCAATGGCATGGACTAGTACTAGGCTTAGGGAAGAGTCGAGGTCCAGAACGGTCAAGGAAGCTAAAGCCGTCATGGTGAAGCGGATGGCTGAGATGCTAACTTGAGCTCTACTCAAGCAGGAAAGATCATTGGATCAAGTGTTCGCGGGTACAGTAGAGGCTAAGTTAGTGTTAAAGAATATAGTCAAAACTCGTTATGTTGTTGGGTTTCTGATTAGCCCATATATTTGTGAGGGAGTGAATCTCAGCCTTTAATAAGATTTCTTGAAGGCCAAGAAAATTATCTAAGAATGGAGATTACTCCTAGGGTGCTATAAATTAAAGGGTGGAGGGATACCCCCACACCAACTCTGTTTGAACAAGTATGAGAGAAGTCTTAAAGAAGTGTTCTTTAATTTCTTTATGCTCTATTGAGCTTTGCCTATCTAAATGTGTGGCTTTGTAATCATCCCTCTCTGAGCAATATAAGATCCAAGTTTATCTATATTTTGAAATTTATTTCTTTGTTTGCATTTTTGCTTGGTTCTTTCTTGTAATTTGAGCTGTGCTTCACCTCCTTCTACCTGTTGTGTTTTACTAGATCTAGAACACATAAGTGGTTGATGAACTCATTTAAAATATGTTCTAAACCATCAAGATCTAGTAGAACGTCTCTTGCTCAAGTGTTGGTCTTGTTTTTTTGTGGGGTCTTTGATCTCTCTAGTTTCTTTCTTTCTAGGTCTTGTAATGAATGATTGATAGATGAATCTTCAGTAGATCATATTTCAATCATTTAGGTAGACTTTAAGCAAGATCTTCAAAAAATTTTCAAGAAAACTGTTTTGGCTTGAAAAGAAATGATTTGTGGTAAATCCGTTTCTTGCAAATTTGAGGGTTGTTTCTAGGTTGCTCTTGTTTGCTGTGACATGTGAGAGATCATTTTGATTATCAATTCTCCACGAGCAAGTTCAGGGTGAAATTTGTGAGTTTTCCCTATCTTAGGTACAACTTTCCTTAGTTTTCGCTATCTTAGGTGCAACCTTCCTTCAAACTAGAAAAATATCAGAATTTTGACATTAATTCTTACGATTAAAGGTTAGAATAGGTTCCGAGTGGTCTTACTTTAAGGTTTATGTAAGAGACTTGCCAAAATTGAGCACAGCTCATCTATGGGGTGGATCTACACATGTATATCACTCTCACTACAGGAATCTATACTATTTTCGTCAGTCCAAATTATTTTCGTTGGCCAAAAATAAACTGACGTAAATAGCTGAGTAATTTTGTCGGTCAGGTATAACCAACGAAATTACAATTATTTTCGTCGGTATTCTTGTCAAAGCCGGCGAAAATAATTGATTCATCACGTTCAGGGAATTCAAAAAAAAATTTGTACTATTTTCGTCGGTCTAAGCCGACGAAAATAGGACACGTGACATCGCGTAGATATTTTCGTCAACCTAGACCGACGAAAATAATCTACATGACAATAACAAGCTATTTTCGTCATCTTCGACCGACACAAATAAAACGCTTTGTATTTTCGTCGGTCCGTACCGACGAAATAACACAAAGACCCCACAAACGCGCCACTGCCCGCCGCGCCACCCCGTCGATCAAAAAAAACGAAGCGTCTGCGCCTCCACGCCGCTCCGTCGCCAGTCTCGCGCCGCGCCGCTCCTCCGCCGGCCATCCCCCTCCGGCCCGCGACCTCCCTTCCCCTTGTAGTCTCGCCTCCCCTTCCCCCTCCCCTTCCTCCTGCTCCCAGATATCTAAGGCGAGACGCTTCCTGAAGCCCTCGAGACCCCAAGACCACAGCGATGTCGGCGAGCAACACGCCGGTGGACGCCTCGGGGGAGCCTATCCTGACATCGTCCGTGCTGATGGCGTCGTCCAAGCACATCGCCGTGGGGTGCCAGCCGGAGAACGTGGCCTTCCTCAACTACAAGAAAAAGGACCCCAACTCGGAGAAATGCCTCGAGAAGGGTTGCCAAGTCACACGCTGCGTCCTCACCTGTGAATCTCCTACCTACCGCCGATTTGTTATCTCCTCCTCCTCCTCATCGCCTGCCGCTTTATCCGATCCTCCCCTGCTCTGCTCGACTTGGATTCATGAAATGTTGCTTCGATCGTGCTATTCGTTAGTGACTTAGTGTGTGCCGTTTGGATAGATGTGTTCAATGCGGTTAATGTGTGTTTAATTTTGTTAGCTTGGTGGAATAACTGGGTTGTCATGTTTAATCGCTATCTCAAATATTTTATCCATTAGAGGTAAGTTGATCGACATGTGTGGCAAAATTTGTGCCTTAATGATTAGCCTATGCCGAACTGAGGGATGGATTAGTAGTGTGGCAGCGAATGTTAATTTGGTAGTGAAGTGGTCATGAACATTTGGTTTTCATTTTCTGGGATCGGATTAGTCATGGGATAACACAAGAGCGGTGTGGTTTGTAGCTAGCTGGTGACGATTATTTCGTAGTAAGTATATGTCTTTGGTCATTAGATTGCTCAACAGTTTGCAGTGCTAGGGTTCACTGCTATTCAATCTTATTCCAACATTGGAGTAACTAGTAGTTAAGTACTGAGCACCACAGTTTCTGACGAACACGTGAATGAAGTTTGCAGCTTGGTCGACCTAACGACAGTGGGTTTTGCTGCTTGGAGACCCTAGCAAGGTTTTGCTGCCTGCATGTCATGGTTCAATGGCTAGCTCAGAGCAGGTATTACCATTATGATGATTTAATTTGCATTTTGTAGTTTTAGCACAACCATGCTTAGTTCTTTTTTAAGCAATGAAATATTCATGTACCTACCATTTAATTGTTTGGTAATGTTGGAACTATTCATGCAAGTTTTTGTAAATTTATACTTCTTTCTACATCATACATGATTTTAATATTCTTTGGTAGCATGAGAGAAAGCATTTCTGTACGCTGATGATGTTTATTTAAATTTGACATATTTGAGCGATCAAGATGTTGTCCATTAATGTGTGGCAATGCTAATTTGATTCCTGATATTTTTTCGCATCACCTATAATTTACTTTGTTAATGTCTCTTCTGCACAATTGCGCTTGGAAGTTCTGCGACCTGATTAAATCGTGAAAGTCATCGGAGCATTTGATCAGAATGAAGAATTGACAATTCTAGGTACCAGACCACTCTTTAAATTGGACTGTGAATGATCACCACTTTACTGTATCATGCTGGAGCTTTTGGAGCTTATCTGCTAACTTATTTGTTTTATGCAATTACTATATTGGCGGACTGGATGAGATCACCGCTTTTATTGACATTAGGTAGTGTCGGCCAGAGGTGTTACATTGCCAAACCGGCATCGAGAACTATTTTTCATTTGTGTTCCTCTCCTTTGATCTTAATCAGAATCTCTCCTCAAGTGCTATCAAATATTTGCTAAGATGGTTATGTGGTCTTTCTTGTAGGCACATCCTGGAGGATTTCTTTTACAAAGTTTGCCAAGAGTGACCAGACGCTATTTGACCTGTTCAAAGAATAATTTTCATTCTACTTATTCTTTATATTATTTTTCTTTGAATGTTTTTCAATGCATATGGTTCCATTTGCTATTCTTATGAACATATGGTGCTGATGTTGCCTCTCTGTTTTGTCATGTTTTAATGTATTATTATTTGACAAATGCAGGATAGCTTTGGTAGTAGGTTGCATGAAAGGAACAAAGAAAGTCCGAAGGCAATGAAACATCTAAATAAGCTTTTCCCTAACAAAATTTCTATCCAGCTTCCACAGGTGATAATATCCTTTATTACACTCACTTAAGTGTTGTGCTTAAGTATGCTATCTAATCTAAAGAATAAAACTTTCAGGATGAAGCACAACTTACCGATTGGAAGCAACAACTGGATCGTGATGTTGAAACCCTTAAAGCTAAATCCAATGTTGGTAGCATTCATATGGTAATCTGCAAAGAAAACACAACTTACTTTGTAATTCTGAGTGGAAAATGTGTACATTCAATTGAACTGAAGCTTCTTGTGTGTGATGCCTGAGCCATTTATGGCTTGCGTTTCTTCCCAACCTGCCATCTGGTTGCAATGTAATTTCTGTAGTAGTATTTGTTCTCAAGTTATTTTTAAACACCACTTATGCCATTTTTTTTCTCAAGTGACCGGTCAGATGTGTTTGATACTATATTGCTTTTTACAACTGTAATTATGCATAAATTCACCTTTTTTATATAATTTTGCAATTATTTTTCTGCCTATAATGGTTGAATTCTTGTAGACTATATTCCCACCCCCAATTTAGAATGTATATCTATATTAGTAGCATCTAAGACCACATTATGTGATTGTTCATTTGCTCTGTAAATTGCAGTTTCTGAACCGCAATGGAATTGAATGCAATGACCCTGAAGATTTATTCATCAAAGATCAATCGCTAACTAATGAAAGTGAGTATTTTTTTGGCTCAGTCTAAGGCAACATATCAAATGCAACCACCCTTTGTGGTGAACTCATGAAATCAACTTTTGGTTTGGGTACCAAATCAACATGGAAAAATTCTGATTTTTTTTGGTGCAGCCTATAATGTTCTAGCATGGTAGCACCCTTTAAAGTTTAAACTTCAAATTCAAAACGTGTTGGAAGAAAGTTTGCTGCGAGTAGTAGTATGCTAGCATTCACATTTTAATTTTTTTTCCTTTTCCTTTTGATTTATCATCTGTGAGGTTTTCTCTTTTTTTACTCTTAATGCAGAATAGATTTGAGCTTGAAAGTTTATACATGGGTAGAGTACATTGAGAAGTACATCTAGATTTTTTGGGGAATTTTTTGTTGCTCCAAACTTCCTTAGATGTGGACAGGATTGTCGGCTACGCTGTTAGATATCACCTTAAGCACAATAAAGTTGAAACCTCCAAGGATGCTAAACTTGTACTCACAAGTGAAAGGTAGCCATGTTTCTTTTTCCCTCTATTTGCTTTGAATCAATCTTCTCCCACAAAGCTAACTTAATGGTTATGAACGACAACCTTAAGCATGGGCTCAACATGCTACAGGGCATGCGAAGTGATAACAAGAGCTCAAAACAATCATTAAAGGTACTTGCTGTCTCACATATGGCAAACATTCTTGTCATTCCTCATGAATTAGAATTTTCCAGTGCTTTACCTTTATATTACTTTGTTTCTCTTAGGATGTTATCACAGAGAACGAGTTTGAGAAAAGGCTTCTGGCAGATGTTATACCACCTAATGATATTGGAGTCACTTTCGATGATATTAGAGCCTTGGAGAATGTAAAGGACACATTAAAGGAGTTGGTGATGCTCCCTTTGCAAAGGCCTAAATTGTTCTGCAAAGGGCAGCTAACAAAGGTAATACATAAAGCCAGATTATGCCCAACGTCTCTCACATGGGGGTATAAGTTTTTTTTCAACTGTAGGTTGCACATATGATTGACATATTTTTTTTGGTCAAGTCATGAACCCATGATGTGAGGATCATTTAAGTAAATCTTTTTTGAACAGAGCTAATATATCATGTTGCCTTTTGCTACTTCCTATTATTGTTACTATAAATATACTCCAAACCAATGATTACATGAAACAAAGTGAGATTAATTATAAGTCGTAATGTCTGTAATGAACTTGTGATAGAGACTCTATGGTTGTTAGAATTTTCTACAATTTTTATGGAATTTTTCTGTGAATTATATACATGCAGTGAATTTCTGTGAATTTTCTAGGATTTTTATAATTTTCCGTATTTTTTTAAAAATTTATATTTTCCTCGGCCAAGGCCGACAAAAATAGCCCTGCCACGTCATCAAGCGTTGGTCGAAATTTGGTTGTCATCGATATTTTTGTCGTAGGGATGGCCGATTTAAAATACTTATTTTAAATCGGTTGCCAACGAAAATTCGGATATTTTCGTCGACGTATTTTCGTCGGCTTATTTTCGTCGGTTTGCTGACGAAAACATCTATTTTCGTCGGTTTTCGGCCGACGAAAATAATATCGATTCCTGTAGTGTCTATTTATGCTTTTGTCCTCACTTATGTAAAAGGGTTAACCTAGATGTATTATGCTTGGACTCAATATGTATTATATGCTACTACAATTCACTTTATGTAAATAACATGGAACTAATCCCACCAACACTCTACATGGACCATATAGGTCGGCCTTCGCATTAGCGGGCTAAGGAATTACAACTTCCTTTCCTCTTATCATGTTGGAAACGTTTTTTCTCCACCTTTTAAGATTTCTATTTCGCTAAGAAAATCTTTTATGTTTTTCGAGAAAAATTTAACATTGTTGTTTTCAAAGGTTTGAGAGATTAAAGTCTGGACGCTTGAATTAGTGTAAAATAAATATTACCCACTTCACATATGTTTGCAGTAGCTCGGTCCTCAAAAGAGAGAACTGGTACTTTTTGTACCACATGGAGGGAAAGCTGTATTTGCATGGCCAAAAATCGTACGTACGTTCATGGTTTGTTGCAAAGATGTCCGAGAATTGGATTCTTATCATACCGGGCGTTTCGATGAGGTACCACCAATCTGTACTGTACGTCTTGAAACAATCATGCATGTGTAAAGCCATTTGGCTTCTGTAAAAGCCTGGATCCTTCCAAATTGCACGCCCTGACCCCTTGACAGTTGCACAACCGTCCAAGCATAATTAACACATGCAGATGTCACGTACAACGATGAGTCCATACATCTCGCTCGGGAAGAAGAAGAAGAAAAATTCGAAGGGAAAACCAAAGACACTGTGCCGTCTCTGGTGCGCATCAGAATTCAGGCCACCAGTCAAAAAAACTGTTGCGAAACAAGGAGCAAAAGAAACTGATCTCGAGGAAACAACTAGAAACAAAAAACAGTTTCCGAAGAGGACAGGTAGAACGAAAAAGCAACACACTGCTCAAGGAGGAAAAACGTTAACCTCCTTTAGCCCCAATTGGCCTCGATCCTCTTAGTTTTTCTGAAGAATATTTCTCCTTTCTTTTCTTTTGCCCTGGAGACTGTCATCGCTTATCGCTACCCGGCCTTCACCTGGACGTGTCAGCGACCGATGTAAATGTATTGGTCCCTCGCTGTGCGAAGTTCAACTTGCTTGTGGGCATGTGATTTGCTATGAGCCTATGACAACCATATCTAAAGTGACTACTTACAAGTTACAACTGGAGTGTACTTTTCTTTCTTGGCATCTCTTGATGATTTCTCACATGTCTGGACCCCTTGATGAGAAATAATTCATTCAGCATTTTCACAACAAGCATTATTCAGATGGCGGCAGTTTTTCAGATAGATCAAATCAAATGTTACCAGATTGACAAGATATATACATAATCAAAGGCGTGCCTTTTTCAAGACAAGGATAATACGTGCATCTGTAGTTCAAAAGCACTTCCCTGGTGCAGATGTAAGCTTTCGGTTTAAACATTCTATTAGGGAGCCCGGCAAGCTCATATATAATGCAAGCTGTGGGTTATCATCCTTTCATCTGTCTACAGTGCACAGCCTCACCTACACAAATTAAAGAGTGTTAGGTTTAAGATATCTTCTGCAAAGAGCTATCTGTCACCAGATAGCTTACATGGATACTTCAGCACAAAGTTACTTCTACATGCGTTATCGTTCGATAGTCCGTACTTTTGGGAAAGCGGTGATCGAGAACATAGGTGAGCCTCGCATCTGTGGGCAAGCAAGGGCCAGGCCCTGCGCGTCCTTGGGAGAACAAGTCACGTCACTTTGGGTGGCCCAAGGGTGGCATCGCCCACTAGGCCCGTAGATCGGAAGACGCAGATTGCTCGGTTAGCCTCCATTGGAGATTTGGAAGGCTCTACAGTGCTCAGTATCCGTTAAGTTCACGGGTAAGCTCTCCCAACTGTGTCCGTAGTACGGACGACTGAACGAGCAGCTGGGCTGTCCTGCCGCGTCCTGTGTCGTCCTCTCTCTCTCTCTCACACACACACAAACACACACGCACACACAATTCAATTCTTCACATGCCTACAGCTTGGCCTTAGGCCTTTAGTTCTTAGTTCTTACAACAACGAAATGCGATTTTTTAAATAATACATTTTTATTCAAATTTTTTCAAAATATACCATGACAAAAAATTTACAGAAATATACCTCCCGTTGGATGGGCGAGCTAACTGAGGCTGAATAGCTAACAAAATAAACCAAGCACATGGTAAAGGCCACATCACTCATCCGGCCGTCGCCCAATGGGGAAAATTCATTCAGCATCTTTGTCGTCGATGAAATGGCGACAGGGGCAGGGCAAACAAATAGATGAGTGAAAAACGATAAAATCGTGACCACTTAGGGGTTGAATTACACCCAAGTTCACGGCTATTTCATCGTAGTACGGACGACTGGAGAGCAGCTGACGTGGTCTGCCGCGCGTTTATTTCGTCCTCTCTCTCTCTCACACATCCAAACACACACGCACACGGGTATAATTCGTAATTTTTCCATGGTATATTTTTGAAATTTTAAATAAAAATGTATTAGTTTTAAAAAAATCTTCGAAATGCTGTCATGATCAGTGAGTGTGCCTCCACAAACAAAGCTTGTGCATATATATAATCCTACCAACAAGGCAACAATTTGGTTTCGGGCATTTTTTATTTCCCCGTTATTTATTGGTTTTGTTAGTGGACTCAAGGCCCCCTTTGCTTACAGGGGAGTTTTTCTCAATTTCGACCGGGATTAAACTGTTTCATGTGAAATTCTTATATTTTAAACAAGGCCTAAACATAAGCATGTCCCTAAAAAATCCGACTTCTTGTGAAGCAGAAGGAAATTTAAAAAAGAAAGGGAAAGGTTCATATAACATTCTAAACTTCACTCAAAAGTCAATCTAACATCTTAAACTTTTAAATCGGTTATCTAGTACCTGAACTTTTTAATCCTGTTCGTTTAACATTCTAAGCTTCGTTTTGTAGGGAAACAAGCCCCTATAACACCCTAAACTTTGCTCAAAAATTCGTCCAACATCTCAAACTTTAAAACTGATTATTTAGCACCCCGAACTTTCCAACCTCATTCATTTAACACCCTAAGCTTTTAACTAGTTTCGGAGTGTTAAACAAACGGGATTATAAAATTTGGGGTATTAGATAACCGGTTTCAAAGTTTGGGTTGTCAGGCAAACTTTTGAGCAATATTTAGGGTATTATATGGACTTTTTTTGCCTAGAAAACTTGCTTATGGTGTCAAATAAACAGGATTGGAATGTTCAAGGTGCTAAATAACTGGTTTGAAAGTTTGGGGTGTTGAACGGATTTTTGAACAAAGTTCAGGTGTTATATGGATTTTTGAGAAAAAGAAATCGTTAACAGAGTAGCAACTAGCAATGCATATAAAATTACGAAAACACAAATATGCAAGCTGCAAAATTTACACCATCGTTTCCCCTTATCATCAGAAATTTCCTGAAAAAGTTGGAAACCAGAGTCGATTATAAAAAGGGGGAAGATAACTTATATCCTTTGTACCACGAAAAGACAATCTCAATCACTATGCGCCCAAGCCAAGACCCCTTCTTTCTCTTATGAACAGCAAAGACCAAAATCCGTTCAATTAGCTAAATGACGCACAATCAGTCATGAAAGCTGTGGCCAAGCTTTTGCCATTTCTGGGATTCGGCTGGCTGGTTTGTTCTGTTTGGTGTCACATGTGTCCTTGCTAGACTTGAGCAATAGGCCGTGCTCTTTTTTAGCTGGCCCTTAGTACGGCCGGCTTAGCACGGCACGACATAGATGTCTACGGACTGGGTTGACATGATATGATTGATGGCTCGTGTCAAGCCGAAAACTTAGTACAATAGGTGGTCTGGCTCAGCACGAATGTGACATTTTTGTAAAAAAATCATATTTATAGGCTAGTTAATCAATAACTACCTTAGCCATTGGATTAGACTATCATCAAATACTATCTCCCCCTTCGCCTCCTCCTATGGCTCATCCGGAGTGATCGCCGTCTCCCTGCACCACCGTCCTCTACTCTATTTCTCATCTCACTCTCCTCCACTCCTACTTTCTCCCCGCACGACCACTTCCCTCGTCCCCTCAGTGCTAGATCGAGCAGCCTTTGGTCACACCACCAACGGATATGGCCTTGAGGCACTATAACCCACCAGTTTTGCCGATTGTCCTGAGGAAGAAGATAGCAGTGATGGGAGAGGAGGGCTGGCCTGGCTCGGCATGAACTACGACGCGCCATGGGCACCTTGCCCCGCATCTCCCGGAGCTACACTTTCTACCCCGATTCATCTCCTTGTTTTGTTAGATTATGCGCGGTTGGGGGTACTTGGCAAGCGGTCAAGGTGCTGGAGATATTCGCAGATGGAGGCACTCCCTTCATTGTCGAGGCACCCTCCCGAGTATGGCAACGCCGGTGTCCAGAATGCATTGGAGCAACTGGCATCCATTGATCTCACTGCTCTATGCAAGCATAGGCGGAACTGGGGTGCTGGGTATTCCCTGGCACCCCAAAAATTAAGAAACTTTAAAATTTCATCTCTTTAATAAGTTAAATTTGTTGATTGAATTTGTTTTGATTTTGGTGATTTAGGATTTTTAAGACCTTAGAACTATTTGTATTATACTTCTAGCAAATTTTAAATATATATTGGATTTATGATGATACCAAATTATTGTATAAAATTATAGAATTGCATGTATAAAATATACATCTTTATCAAAAATTTCTAGTTCTAACACTGTATGCAAGGAGGCTATAATTGAGCACTGTCGTGCAACTAGAGACTTGAGTAGTTGTCTATGTGCAGCATGTGATGCTTTACTCACGTGGGCATGCCCCGTCAGAGATGCCATGTATGTCCAATTTGCAGAAGTTCAATACCAGACAATGGAAATAGGGTGCGACTCCACCTTCACTACAAGTGCCTCGAAGCTGGCCTACCTGAGGCAAGGGATCTTCTTGTGCCTGAGTACAGAGAAGCCATCACTACTCCTGAGCGAGTGAACTTTGAAAAAAAAATATTAGTTAAAGAGACAACTGAATTTGGTGTTCAATCACCACTTGGTTATGTTGTGAATCTTAAATCACTTGTGCAACCATTATAAAGAAGATTAATTCTCAATAATTTGATAACACCTGATGGAGCTTTGCTATTTAAAAGTGAAGATTTTGCTCCCTCCAATATCAGTTTGAAATGAAGGATTAAAGTGCAAAAAAGAGTTTGATTCTACATGGATACTATAATGTTGTCCAGTTGTCATAGCTCGATATGAGGGGTCTACTGCAATTTATACTCCATTGACGGTATAAGAGTTTTCTTTTATCTTGATAGTTTTGCAAGAGTAGTTTTCAATCTTCGAAGTTGGCAGTTTGACGTAAATGTTGACTACACGCAAGTTGCTCTTTCAATTAGTATTGTTTGTCGAATTTTATATTCCAAGTGGAGCATGCAAAAAATCTATAATATGAGTTCTTTACTATTTATTAAGTACTATAGGTGATGTTTTGGCTTATTCCATTTGATGATTGAGCATTTATTTCAGAAGTCAGTTGCATAGACTTAGATTTTTTGGGGTTATGAATTGTTGAAGACCCAGATTTCTTCGTTTACTTTATTGATAGCTGTGTGTTTGGACCTACTAGTGATTTGCTCAATTTCGAAAAGATTGTTTCAGTCTTTCTTACCCTTCGGGGTTTTTCGGAGACAATTTTATTATGAATTTTGAGTCAGGTGGAGGTTTGTTAGAGATAAGACTTCCTCAAATATCCAAATAGTTTGTTAGAGATAAGGTTTCCTCAAATATCCAAATAAGAGTCCAAATCTTCTACAATTCAGATTTATCCAGTTATATAAATCCACCCCTATATATATGTAAATTGGACGAACAAAAAATAGTGAATTTTGTCCCCGTGATTTTTTCTATCATCGTGAGATTTTTTCACATTAATTTTTTTTGGTCCCTTTACCTCTCTAACCCTAACACTAGTATCCACAGTAGAGCGGCGACCAATGCAACTGCAACACGATGCAATCTTGAAAGAAGATCTCAGTGAGTTAGCACCCACAGTGGAGTGGTGATGCAGCATGATGCAATCTTGGTAGATATTTTAGCGTCGCACTCGAACATGACACGGACTAGTCACATAACCACACGATCTTGATGTTGAGTTGAGCGGATGCAGCAACGACGGAACGGACAAATCGGCGCCACTACATCGTGCCGACCGTATCAGTGGCATGCGTACTGTGTGCCCTACATGGCTTGCTGTTGCCGTGTCGATGTTGAATTAGTAGAGCCTGGAATCCATCTCTACGAGCCAAAATTTTTCTAATTATTATTTTCCATTTTTACAGATTAACCGAATTTTCCTGCAACTTGGTTAGATACTCCACGATACATTTATACATACTGAGCAGTGCTTCAACGCATTTCCTCCCAATACAAGCTGCATATATAAATCTTGAAATAAGCGAATGGATAAATAATCATCATCTACCATTCATTTATGCTTTAATATTTATGCAACTGTTCAAAAGGAAAAGTATGGAAGCGTCTCTCTTACTTAAAATAGAACTTTACCTATTATGCAACTCTAAAGCTTGTGATTGAAAATATTGTTGTAATCTATGATAGTATATATCTGATTAATCTGTTACAATCTGATCCTTGGCCAGCTAGGCCATTTTAGAGTGGTACAACGGTTATGGGAAGAAGAAATGGGGAAGAATGTATATGTCGCGTTTGATTCACAGTTGTACCTGCTTTGTAAGAGGGTGCCATATGATCTTACTTAATTAGCGTCCATGCACCCCATAGAATTTTTCGGCTGTGTCGTCAGCCCGGCGAAATTCCATTACATCAGCTTGCAACGCAGAGAGATTCTGAAGGCCTGAAAATGCAGGTGAACTTGTCCAGTTGACGTTCCCGGCCAAAAGAACATTCAGAGATCATTACATCGATCGCACACGATTCGATCGGCCAGTATATATATATAAACAACTAGACAATACATACCATGGTGGCACACAACAAATAGAATGAAATGGGACAGTGCTTGGGAGAATCATCCCGTTAACTTTGGGCGCCGGTACTTGCCCGCTAGCTAAGCTAGCTAGCGCCAAAACGAAAGGCACCTATTCCGAACAAACGTTAATTGGGCCAGATCGATGGACACGACATGATATCTTATGGCCTACGTCTACACTTGCACTAAGGAAATGCTCGCCTTTACTTACTTTGCCATAATTCCTAGAACAATTGCGAATTCCAGTTCGATCTCGTTCACATGGTGAATCTAGCTACAAGTTGCTCCCTCTCCGTTGTAGATCAGTCGCATGCTTTCTGCAGATCGATTCGCCTACTGTTGCAGATGCGAAATGCGTTAGCCAGGAATCCTCCATCAAGCTGGCGCAATTGCGTTGGGTGCTGCATGCTAAGGTTCTATCCATGCGTGCATATGATAGATTAGATTATTGCCACCGTCTAGAAGCTTGCACTTCACTTTTGGGCATAATATACTTCTCCAGCCGTATTGCATCTTGTTTGTTCCATTTGATCGCCGCATGCAAAAGGAAAAAAAGAAAAAGAAAATAAGCGCCTAGCTTCCATCTGAAATGGTGAAACCAAGAAAAAGATTAGAAGAGGTGTGAAAAAATATCGAATAGGATCAGCCCCAATTGATACGAGATATATGACATCAACGACCCAGCGTCGGCGCATGATTGCAGTAGACATGGAAGAAATTACGGAGAGGCGTGTAGCACGCGCGCTAGATGATATCGGTCATTTCAGCGAATATTCGCTTGTGATGACTGATGAACACTCCATGTTCAAGCCAGGCACTAAACAGAAACTAGTGCTTGCATGAAAATGCTTCTTCACACGCTACACCTTCTTAATCATGTCTGAATCGAGGTACGAGGGAGGCCATCTGAGTAGCTGTTACTGAAGATGCGCCTCCTTTCTAGGTTACAAAATAGCCTAATGCATGATTCACGCTGATCGGTTGATGACTCTATGTCGGCACTTAGTTCAACTCAAGCTCTAACAAACATGATCATATTTGCGATAATCCAGATCGAACACAACTAATATTTCACAGTGACCCCGGCCTGCATGGCTGCATGTCGGTATCAGTTCGCACGAATTGAACACCTTTGCGAGAACAGAGTTTTCCAGTCGTAGTTATGTCGCACAGTACCTGCGCTAGCTAGCAGTATGCTCGCATGCTCTTCCGCACTGGGGAACAATTTGTCAGGCTTCTTCATAAGAATTGTTTTGAGGTTGCAACTCGATCGGTCATGTCCTCCTCATCGAAGACCTTTCCTTGGGGTCCAAAAGATACTTCGCGACATTCTTCCCAGCAGCCAAAGCAGGTCCCACGGTACTAAATGCAATTCGTTGTCCAACAACAAGTTGGTTTCGCCATCTATCTTTCGCAAAATTCTCTCGGATACGCAAATATTTTAAAACTGTATGTATATATCTTGTGCCACCAAGGGGTTCCCGATAGCAGGGAGACATCTGATCTGGTTATGTTTGCCGTTTGCTCAGAAGGCATGGCCTGACCTTTTAATTACTTTCTGAACCGTTTGATCAGAGCAAGAGCCTAGAGCGCGGTCCAGTTAAGTCGAGCTCGAAACATATCCACCTCACTGCCATGTTTGTTGATCTCATGGAAAACCTTGATTTTGTACTTTTACTCATCTGATTGAGTCTATCCATAGCACTGATCCCCGATCAAACTAGCAAGCTTAGGAAGAAATATATGTGTGTTGCTCCTAGTGAAAAATGAAAAAATTTAGATTCTTTTGCTATGTTCTTTTTGCAATCACTTTATAAATGGAATTTTGATTCGTAATCTATTTATTTTGCGAAGTCGTGTTTCGTATCAAACGTTCTATACCTTTTTTCACACAAGAAAAAGTACAGTCGCCTACTGCAGGTTCTTCGCAACAAAGCTACGTACGAGCCTACCAGCAGTGAGCAGTTCATGCATGGCGCGAACTGTAACGGCTAAACCTGGTCCCACTGACACGTGGGCCCATGTAGGTGACGTGGCCGAACCTGCACCCTCGCGCCATCTCGGATGAACCACCGCGTGACGTGGCCATCTCCTTCCCGCCTCCCTATCTCGGCCCTCCCCTATCCATCAAACGTACGGGAGATCGCTGCATCCGACTCGCCACGTCACTGTACATAACAACAGGTCACCTACTGCTTACCGCCATGTGAGAGAAAGGTTGCCAGATAGTGACGTGGCATGCGATGATATGTGCGGTGAAGTGGTTCTTTTGGAACGGGGAACATATAGACGACTCTGATTGTGCCACATCGGATGGTGACTATACGGTAGAAAGTGCTCCGCCCCTCCCGCCCAACGTCCCTGGCAATGGGTGGGGCCTTGCGCTCGCCCCCTTACACCTTCTTCTCTATCTCTTTACCGATGAAAGTGAGGGAGGCCCGAGGCCGGGGTAGCTTCGCACAACGGTGAGAAGAGGAAAAGCATGGTGTCGCGAGAGAGGAGATGGCGCGCCCTAGCTCGGTGACAAGAGAGGAGTCGGGCCAGTCGGCGGAGCAAACCCCATTCAAATTTGAACGCCGCTGGCCCAATCCACCTCTGCGGGTCACATCCTGTGTTGTCGTCCTCTCCAAATAGTACCAACAAGGCAACAACCTGGAGTTGATTTTGGCAAGCGACCTCCGTAGGCCGAGAAGCTTTGATGCGTTCTGTACCGATCGCCGCAATGTTTGTAGTCGATTTTCTCATCTTTTTATTTGAGAAGATTCTCTCCTCTTCTTTAACACGCCTTATGATTAATGGAAAAAAAACATGAAGTAGACACAACCATGTACGAAATTTTTTAAAAAAAATCCTTTTGAACTGCAAGTGTTATTGCAAATCAGTCGATAGTCGGCATATGTTTTATCATTTATATGCATGCACGGTGCTTGAGATATATAGAATTTTTTACTGTTCTGGTCCCCTGCCTCATTTTTTTTTGCGAACGTGTCCCTCAGCGTAATGAATTTGCTAGTTTGGCCTCTGTACAGTAGAATTCTAGCGGAGGGAAAGCGCTGTATTTTTTCAAACGCTCGGAGTTGGTGGAAATATTGTTTTCGGCGCTCCAGAAGCACTGGATTTTTTTTTTTGCGCATCGGAAATTTTCCAGCACACTCAGAGCACTGAAAATTTTCTCTTTTTTTTCCGGGAGCGGAAATTATCTAGCGGCCTCCCTCAGCTGGATTCGGCCACATTTTTTTTTTTTTTTCAAGCGGATGGGAACCGCTGAAATGGCGCTGTTTTTTTTCTCCGGCGGTAGGCCATCATGCATGCGTTTGTGTGTGATGAGTTACGCGTTGCTTTACACTCATGATCCCCATGAAAGAATTCCCTGTAATTTTGTTATTACCTCGGTAGAGACGCACACATGTGAATTTTTTACTGTTGGTGAAAATGGTCGTTGTCGTGACAAAATTGCGAAATTAACTCCCTACAGGCAAATCTAGCGTCGGATTCTACTGAATATTTTTTCATTAATTTTCAGTGGTCTCAGTCCATTGGAAAGTTGTTTTTTCCTTTTCGGCTCCTGGCAACTTTTTTTTCTATTTTTCAAAGGACGGATTACGTTGATAATTTTTTTCACGGATTTTCAACGGTGAGGTACCGCTGGATATCTTTTTTGGTTTTTTAATTTTCCAGTGAACGGTTTTTTATGATCCAGCGGTGGCATTTTGTTATTTCCAAGTTTTTTTCATTTTTTTCCACTGATTTTCAGGAAGCGTTGATGTATTTGGCTACTTTGTTTTGATATTTTTCATTTTTAGCAAGAATAGCCCTATGCCGCTAGAGAGGACCGCAAAAAACCGATTGCAGCGGCCTGGGAGCACGACATTGTGTTAATGCAGCGGCGAGATGTCAATGCAGCAGGCGCTGGGCAGCAGTCGCTGGGTGTCGACGTGTTTATGCCGGACAATATTAGTTCGGGTGTATAACCGAATTTCAGTAGAGGGGGATCTTCGTAGCTGTGTCACTCTCGACTCTCTTCTCGGGATGAGCAGGACAGGAAACTCAAGAACACACAAGGATTTACCCAGGTTTGGGCCCCTAATGCGGGTAACAGCCCTACGTCCTGCTCAAACTCGTGTTGCTCTAGTATACCGCTTATTCTTAGTTCACCCGATCTTTCGATCGTTCAAGTTTTGGATCTCTGTTGTGAACTGATCAATCGACCTCCTCCTACCCCATGCACACTAGCGCCCTTATATACTCCCGAGACTGGCTAGGACAAGTGGAGAGAATGATTTTACATTAATTACATTGATTGTGTTGAGTCCTATCATTACTGTCCTTCTGAGCCTCTTTGTCTACGCCGTTGCTAGACACTGCTTGTTTTCGGATTGCACGAGGGGAGGGGTTCGGACGCTGCGTGACAAACGCCTAGTACATGCGTCTCCCCGGCCTGCCGTAGGCGGTGCAGATGGAACGGGAGTTGGTGGAGCTGGCTCAATCGGAGGGACAGGTCATCATGCCGTCAGGGAGCCACGCCTATTTAATGGCTCCCATGCGCATTTAATAGCTCTCATGCGCATTTAATGGCCCCCATACGCATTTAATGACTATGATACGTTGTGATCCTGGCGGATGCTTCGGGCGGAAGCCTCCCACCAGCCCTGTCTGTGTGGATAACTGATAATGGGCCCACCTGCTCATCGGACGACCATGTGGCCTGGTCGCCCGACTGCTCTCCGAGTGGCCACGTGTCCTGGTCGTCAGGGATCGTGACCTGGTCGCCTGAGGTCGGCACCTGATCGCCCGACTGCTCGCCGAGCGACCACACGTCCTGGTCGCCCGTCAAGCCTCTCTTCAGCAGATTGAGTCATTTATACATTACCTTCTTCTTTCTATATCTTGCGCACGCGGCCCCACCTGACAGCGGTAGAGAGAGTATCCTGGTGTAGAATACACCAACACTGGGCGATGCATGCCCTTGCAGCGACCGTCGGGTGCTGCATGCCATTGTAGTGGTCCGGTGTGCTGCAAGGCCTGTGGTATTTTTTTGGATTATTTATTTTTTAGAATAAAAGTAACATGAAAAAGTGGAATTTTAACTAAGAGTTTATTTTTTTTCAATGATGTACTGCAAAATTGTGGAGTTTGAATCGACAGTTTTTGAAATTTTTTAGTTCAGTGATGTACCGCAAAATTGCGGAGTTTGAATCAACTTTCTTTGAAACTTTTTTGTTAACTGATGTACCGCAAAATTGGGGTATTTGAATCGACAGTTTTCAAATTTTTTTAGTTCAATGATTATTTGTAAAATTGTGGAATTTTAATGGATAGTTGTTGCATTTATTTGTTGACTGTTGTACTTAAAAATTGTGGAATTATAATCAAATTGATGTACAGGTGATAAACATGAAGATGCACAAAAGACAATTTCTGGCGGCATATATATATACTAGCAATAATAGCGCGCTACGCTGCGCCGTTCTGTAGAGTCGATAGGACCCGTCGGCAAAACTATAGGGGTCGTATTTTCGGTTTTCATATTTGTTTTAAAAAATAGGTCGTTAGCTATAAACCTTCAAGGAATCTACGTTTTTTAGAAAACCGCTGTTATAACCCGTCGTCAGTAAAATTTGTCGAATTTTCGATTTCCGCACCGCCGCAGTAAAATTTGTCGAATTTTCGATTTCGCATTTTTAAATAAAATGAGTCGGTAGAACTTCATTGGCGAATTCATGGGATATTACAAACCTTCGATGAATCGCGTTTAATCTACGGGTTACTATGAACCTTCGATGAATCTATGTTTTTTTAGAAAACCGTGGTTGTTTTTTACGCATTTCGGGATATCTGATCGTTTTTTGTTTTCTGTGTTTGTAAAAAAAAATGGGTCGTTAGGACCCGTCGGCGAATCTACGGGTCGCTATAAATCTCTGGACGAATCTACGTTTTTTAAAAAAACCCCGCGGTTATGACCCGTTGGCAAATCCATAAGTTGTTATAAACCTTCGACGAATCCGTGTTTTTTTTGTCGATGTGTGTTTTATTTAGAAAATTGCGGTTGAATCCGTGTTTTTTTTGTTTTTTTTTGTTCATTAAAAAAATGGGTCGTTAGGATCAGCCGGCGAATCTACGGGTCGTTATAAATCTTTGGAGGAATCTATTTTTTATAAAAAATCCACGGTTATGACCCATTGGCAAATACACAAGTTGTTATAAACCTTCGACGAATCCGTGTTTTTTTGTCGATGCGTGTTTTATTTAGAAAATTGCGGTTGAATCTGTGTTTTTTTTTGTTTTTTAGAAGAAAAGTGCGGATTTTTTTTATGTATTTCCTTTTTTAAAAGGCTGCTCGGACCCGCGGGCGAATCCATGAACCGCTATAAACCTTCGACGAATCTGTTTTTTTTCGTTTTTTGGTTTTTTGTGTTTGTTAAAAAAAATGGGTCGTTAGGACCATGGTGAATCTATGGGTCGCTATAAATCTTGGACGAATCTACATTTTTTTAAAAATCCGCGTTATGACCGTTGGCAAATCCATAAGTCGCTATAAACCTTCAACGAATCTGTGTTTTTTTTGTGACGAAAATATTTTTTCCGAGTTTTTTGGGTGACGAAAACATTTTTTCCGATTTTTTCTGTGGTGAAAACATTTTTTCCGGGAAAAATTGAGAAAGGACCTGAACGTAAGAAGCAGGGACCTGCTTGTTATTTTTTTGGACCTGTTCGCTATCCTGAAAAATTAGAAAAGGACTTGTTCGCGATTTGAACTTAACGGGTGACTTTTCTGTAAAATACCATCCCAGGGACCCGAACGCGAAGAAAAAAAATATTTCTGTCTCACAAAAAATCGCAAAGGACCTATCCGTAATTTCGAAAAAACGGAGGGAGCTTTTCGCAAATATACAGGACGACAGGTGGCACTCCTGCCTGGCCTCCATATCCTTCCGCTTTAAAGGGTGAAACCATATACACATATATATGAATATATTCATATACATGCATGTATATATGTATGTATATATGTATCTATCGGGAGAATTGATAAAATACCACCTCAAACATTGCCTTTCTCTAAAATGCCACTCGGACCTATTGTCATAGACACAGAAGGTCCCACATGTCAATGAGAGAAGAGTGGCATTTTAACGAAGGGCAATGTTAGAGGTGGCATTTTATCAATTTTTACATATCCCTCTCCTCTCTCTCTCTCTCTCTCTCTGTATATAAAGCCTTTTTTTACTTTGGTGTAGTTACTCCCGAAATATCTACCATCCATCCACCTTAAGATACCACCACACTGATCAGGTTTTTGGGTGCAATGTCATCCGTTGGTGAATCCATTTGCTAATTTACTAATTTAAATAAAATAGTCCATAAATCAAGGATAGAACTATTCATGAAAGTGCCCCCCAACTTAATTTTTTTGCAAAATTGGGACCTATGCACCTTTTTATTTTTTTTTGCAAAATTAGCCCCCTCGTGAAACGCAGAGGAACAAGCGCTTGACACATTGCTCCAACCGCAATATTCAATGGTAGTGCCGCTCGAAGGCACTACCGCCTATATAGGATCGGTAGTGCCATATTTTTAGAAAGAAAAAGATCATAACTTTTTACTTCGAAATCCGATTTAAGTGTTCTTGGATTCTATGAAAAGCTTATCAAGAGAGCTAAAACTATAACTAAATTTCAAGATTTAAGAAGTCATAAATACATCCAAAGAACACTAAAACTCCAATGTAGCCACAAGAGACCAAAATCTGATTTACTCGAAATCCTTTACATAGATTTGATCAAGAGCATGACTACAAGCTAGTAAAAGTCAACAAGATTAAATCTTAAGACATGTGATGATCAACTAGTGATCAAAATAATTTGCAAAACACATTTACAAATCTACTCATATGCTTGAAGACCAAATTCATAAATATCAGTTTATTTGCAAAACACATTTACAAATAACAAATCCATACAAACAAAAGCACAAAGAACACGCATAAACTCAAACATAGCTATGTGATGATAAACACATGATCTCTAGCAATTTGCAAAATACATTTACAAACTCTAGTCACATGCTAAGAAGAGTTCTCGCATGAACTTCAACATTTTTTGCAAAACACATTTCGCAATTACCATTATGCAACAAAGAACAATTAAGATCATATCTTTAAGCCATGTGATGATCAACACATAATCTTTAGCTGTTTATAAAACACATTTGCAAACTCTACTCACATATTCCAAAGATAAATGATCTTGAGCTCAAATTGCAAAACACATTTCTAAATCAACATCAAGTATGAGCTGCAACTATTTGCAAAACACATTCACAAATACTTAGCTCCATACAAAGGACCAAGTTAATAAGATAGCAAGCATGAGGTACGATTATTTGCAAAACACATTCGCAAATAACTGCTCCATGCATAAACCAAATCAAAAGAGTATGAGATAGAGCAAGCGGGACTAAACTATCAACACATGATAAGACTCATGCTGCAAGACTCGATCCCTCTTAATAGTACGACAACCTATACTAGCAACCTGGTCTCCCAACCAAACACCGAGACGACCGGTAAAAGACTAGGAACAAATCTTTAGTCTTATGCTAGTTATACCTTTGACTTTTGCACATCAACTGGGACTTTTCATGATGACCATCATCTTCTCTTCAAGTACGGGTCTTCGTCTTGTTTATCAACATATGATGAACTCCATTCTTTTCGGGATTTCTTATTGATGCTTATTAACACATAATGACACTCTTTATCCCATATCTTGACTTGATGGCCATCAACACATGATGCCATCCAAAGTCTCTAACTTTGGACTTAACCTATTTTCACAACTCATTGAAAATATTAGTTCAACATACACGATCATCCCAATTATCAATGCATACCATTAACACACAATGGTTGCCCTAGATCCCTTGATCTACTCCTTTGATAATTGACGACAACCCAAACTAAGATTGATTTAAATTAAATTGATCTTGAGTATACTAGTGCTACTAAAGCTTTATATACTCAAACACATTCAGTTGTCCTTAATCAACAAGACATACTATCAACACATGATGGAGAGCCTAGATCTATTGATCTAGTTCTTTAATGATTGAACGACAAACCGAATACAATTTAAATTGATATAAATATATTTCAACTACGCAAGTTTCATAAACTTATGAGATTGATTTCAAGGTAATGATCCTCAATGTATGGATGCATGAAAAAGTTTGTACCAAACCTTTAATAAAGTTCCCTTGAGATATATTCTGGTAAGAAGATCATAGTAAATATATGTAATTGCATGTAAAATACATCTCAAAGCTAATTTAATTACCAGTAAAATCAACTTATAGATTGGAGAAAAAAAATCAAACAGTTGTGTGGGATAGGTAACAAACATAGCCCCACAAATGCTGGGGCCACTCTGCTAATTCTAATTATGACACGCGTGGTGATACTGTACAATCTCACCATAGTAAATTGTTACTGCACGGAGTAGTACAATCTCCCACCCATTTTTTACTTTTGGCCATCCATAGGAAACTAGCTAGTGCCATGCACTACGCCGCGTCGTTCGAAATTTCGTAGCGCGCATTACGTGTCACACGAAATTTGGAAAATTCGGTCGCGATGCTGCGTCATGTGAAATTTTGTTCGATGGCTATTTCTGAAAATTTTTTGTGTAATCTCGGTTTTCTTGTTTTTTTTAAAAAAATAGGCTGCTAGAAGCCATCGGCGATTTTTTGGATTGCTAGGAGCCGTTGGTGAATCTGAGTTTTTTAAGAGAAAAATGTAGAGGGATTTAAACATATTTTTGTTTTTTTAATTCCGGTTTATTGTGTTTCTTTTTTTAAAAAATAGGTCGTTATGACCCATCGGCGAATCTGTGGACCGTTATAAACCGTCTGCGAATCTGCGGTTCCTGTTTTTGGAAAAAAACAAGCGTATTTTCTTTTTTTTTTGTGTAATCCCAATCTTCTTGTTTTTTTATAAAAAGGGTCGCTGGGACCTGTCGGCGAACCTGTGGACCGCTATAAATCGTCGGTGAATCTGTGTTTTTTGTTTTTGGGAGAAAACCACGGAGGGATATAATTGTAATTTTGTTTTTTTTTTGCGTTAGGACCCGTCGGCGAACCTATGAGTTGCTATAAACCTTCGACTAATATGTGTTTTTTTAAATCGCGGTAGTTTTTTTTACGTAATTTGGGAAATCCGGTCATATTTTCGGTTTTCGTAATTTTTTTAAAAAACGGGGTCGTTAGGACCCATCGGTGAATCTATGAGTTACTATAAACCTTCAATGATTTTTTTTTTAGAAAACCGCGGTTAGGACTCGCGGGTGAATCTATGACCTACTATAAGCCTCTGACGAATCTGTTTTTTTTAGAAAACCGTTTCTTGTTTTTTTTTAAAAAAAATGTTAGTAGGACCCGTCGACGAATCCGTGGACTGCTATAAACCTTCGACGAACCTGTGTTTTTTTTGTCGAGATGTATTTTTATTTTTGAGCCTGCTTCTTTAAAACCCGCTGAGAGGAGCAAAACGTAAATCGTAGAAGGATCTAAAGTAATCTATTTTTTTCGAGGTCTGTTCCGTTAAAAACCATCGGGAGGACCTAAATGTGAACTGTGGAGGGATCTAAACGTAATTTCAAATTTATCAGGTCTATTTTATTAAAAACCGCAAAAAGATTTAAACGCTATTTACAATTTTTCGGCGAGCCTTTCGGCGAGCGGCAACACCTGGCATGCCTAAATGGTCGGCTATCCCAAACGCTTTAATATATGCTATATATTAGGGGGGGGAAACGAAAAAGATACTTCCAGGAGGGAGTTGTTAGTTATTACCAGCTAAAAAGATCCTTACAGTAGCAGTACGGTACAACCACCACAATTCTCTCACGCGCGATGGTTTATAAACCACGGCACGCGCCTTCTCCGGTGCTCCCTCCCTCCACAAGCAAGGCGGGCAGGGCCGGCTGCCTTTACTCCGCCCGCATCCCTCGCTCGGTGTGGCGCCCTCACCCCACCGGCCTCGTACTGCTGTTAATGGAAACGGCGCGGCGTTTCCTTTTCCCCCTCCTTCCTTCCACCCATTACTCCGACTCCTCCCCCCGCCTCCTCTCCTTCCCCCCCCTCCTCCTCCTGCTACTGCCACTATCCTTCCTCCTCCTCCCACGCGTCCTCTTCCCTCCGCTTCACTACTCCGGTGCTCTTATCCTTTGCCTACAGATAGAAAGACGATCGATTAGCTGGAGCTATCCTCAGAGCTGAGATAAGCAGCGCGCATACATACACGCGGGACTCAAGAAGGCGCCCGTGTTCTTGCGTCGCGTTGGCTTGTCTTGTGTTTGCCATGGTGACGTGCGGACAGTTGGAACAGGAGATGGTGGAGGACGACGACGAGTATGCCAAGTTGGTCAGGAGGATGAACCCGCCCAGGTATACTGGCATACTACATCGTTGCTATATATGTTCGTGGTTTCTTCTCCTCTGTTTTGCTGTGCTTTTGCTGCCTCTCTCCTTGGATGTTGATTTGTTTATGTTATTTGTTTGTGGGATCTTATCGTCGTTGATTGGTGAGCAGAAAGTTTCTTTCTGTTCTGTTCTATCTGCTGTTGAATTTTGGGAATTGGGTTTGGACTTGGTAAGAATTTCGATGTGACAAGCACTTTCTTGCTTTTGTAATGGTTGTTTCGACAACTTTGTTCGCTGAACATTATTTTCATTTCTGCAAATTGCTACCGAAGGCAGTGCTCTTACAATGGAATTTTATTTGGGTTGGTCCTTCATTCTTTGGAAACACTATCTATCCTACGTCTAATGCCTTTATTCACATTGAATGTTTTATCCACCCGAACAAGCACCACTTCTCAAATTTAGAAACTCAAATCAATCCTTGTCTCTCTACTGTTTCCTCTAACCACATAGTCCCCTCCCTCTACTCCACCCCCTCCAGTGGCTCACCGGTGCCTAGAGCCAGCCGCCATTAGAGCCATAATACTCTTCTCTACCTCTGCTCCACTCAGTCCTCTAGATTCACCCCATTCTTATTTCGAATCCTCCAAACTCCCTCCCTCATATGCTATATATGAGGCTTTTGTTGCTCACCATGACTTCTAACTTCCACCTCCTCACGCAGGCGCCCCATGCCTAACTCCTCACCCTTGGGCCCCTCGCGCCTCTGCATTGCCCGGCCGTCCCGCCGCCCCAGTCCTAGCCTCCTCACACAGGGGCCCTAGGCCTAGCTCCTCGCTGCCCCGGTGAGCTTAGCTATCGTCACTACCCGCATGCCTTTCTCCTCTTGTAGGATCCATGTGCCTCCTCTGAATATGATTTATGTTGCAAGTGTTTACTAGATTTGTTGCAGGCATTCAATTGATTTGTTGCACAAGTTTGATCAAAATGTTATAGCCTCATAGCTTAAGTGTTTTGATTGTTTATTGCAATGTCATTGCATCCTTTAATTGCTACAATGAGTTTGTTGCAGTTGGAGTGGGATTTTGTTACACATGTAATAATCGTTGTTGCGTTGTGCTATGAATTTGTTGCGGAGTTAAATTCCTTTTGTTGCAGCTATAGTTAGATTTGTTGCATACATTGCAAATAAATGTTGTAGCTACAATGGATTTGTTGCATTTTGTTGCACGCGGTAATTACAATTGTTGTACATATTGTTTAAAAATGTTGCACTGACTCATCCGATAAAAGCTTCTCATCGGATGTCTGATTGCTAGTCCTCCTCATCATTCTTTCTTTTATCAACGTAATTAATATATGCATAGTTTTTTCTGAGGATCTTTTCACACCAAACGCTTCTTGCTCTATTCATGGAATTGATTTTGTTGAATCTTAACTGATCCTTTGTGTTTATTTAATCTTTATTGCCCGCACTCCCTCTTTATTTACCCAATCAATCCTTAGATTTCTCATTTCAAATCACCAATAACACAAATCTTTCCAACATATATCTAATTTTTCAGAAAAACAAATATGTTTCATCGTTTTTCCCCCCTACATGGGAGGCTTGTTCTCCTTTATTCTTTTCCATATCCTATCTCTGTTGTCTTGTCTAAAGCTCAGATCTCCTTCCTGGATTCCCCTCACCTTTCGGCAAAGGGCTATCTGGAATCTGTGATTCCTGTGCTGCCTAGTAGTAAAGAGGCTTCACAAACCAACCGTCGCTCTAATCAACTCCCAAACTTGACTGTTTGTCAGTAATCAATTCCAAATTAGCTGACCAAGTAGTAGTGCCATTAGTTATATTCACTGCCGCAATGCAACGTCCCTAGTTCTCTGCTTACTCTGAATTTTTCTTGCAGGGTTGTGATAGACAATGACTCGTGCGACAATGCAACTGTCATCCGGGTGAGACCGCATTTCCCTTTGAGTACCATCCTAACTAAATATCTAACCACCTACTCTACCTTTGTACTGGTTATTAATTGATAAAGCTCAGAATTTTCTTCTATGTTGCCCAGGTTGATAGGGTCAAGAAGCATGGCATTTTGCTAGAAGCCGTCCAAGTCCTTGTGGACCTCAACCTCGTCGTCACCAAGGCTTACATTTCTTCCGATGGCAACTGGTTCATGGACGGTACGATCGTAATAAGTCTCTTGAAACTTTTGGTTTAATTTGATTTGCTGTGCTCCCCTGGAAAAATTGGGTGGCGCAGCGAGTTTCTTGGCAGTAAGGTTGCTTTACTAGGCTGTGGTTGACTCCTCTGCGTTTCTTGGTTCATGTCATGTTCAGTGTTCAATGTGACCGATCAGGACGGGAATAAGCTGGTGAACAGGGACATCATTGACTGCATTCAGAGGGTGAGTCTGCATTTACTAACTCTGAATATGATGTCGCTAGCCTGAGCTACTTTGCCAGATGCCTTTACCTGGATGATCCTCAGCTGCAGTGCCTGGAATCAGAGGATGATTACCTTGTGTCCCCGGCAAGTGGGCCGGCTGGCTGCGTTGCACCGTTGGAGGAGTCCACCTCTATCGAGCTTATCGGCACCGACCGGCCGGGCCTCCTCTCCGAGGTGTGCGCCGTGCTGGCTTCGCTCAGCTGCAACATTGTCAGTGCTGAGGTGTGGACGCACGACAGGCGCGCCGCGGCCATCATCCAGATCACCGACGAGGCCACCGGGCTCGCCATCCGCGACGCGGGCCGGCTGTCCAAGGTTCAGGAGCTTCTCTGCAACGTCATGCAGGGAGACGGCGGCGCCGGGGGTGGATGCAGCTGCGGCAATGCCAAGAAAGGCAACACGGCCGTGTCCGTGGGCGCAGCGCACGCCGAGAGGCGCCTGCATAAGCTAATGCTCGACGACGGCGACGCTGGGCAGGACCCCGGCGGCGAGGGCAGGAGCGGCAAGGTCGCCAAGGCCAAAGCCAAGGTCGTGGTGACGGACTGCACGGAGCGGCGGTACACGGTGCTCATCCTGCGGTGCAAGGACCGGCCGAAGCTGCTGTTCGACACGCTGTGCGCGCTCACCGACCTGCAGTACGTCGTGTTCCACGGCACGGTCGACGCCGAGGGCAGCAGCAAGGAGGCCTACCAAGTGAGCACGCACGTCTCAAACGCTCACACGACACCAGTTACTAGCACCTGACAAGATTTGCTCATCCTCCGCGGCGGTGTGTGGTTGCAGGAGTACTACATCCGGCACGTCGACGGGCACCCGGTGCGCTCCGATACCGAGCGGATCCGCCTCGTCCGGTGCCTCGAGGCGGCCATCGAGAGGCGCGCTTCGGACGTACGCACGAACTCACGCCGGTCACATCTTCCTCCCATTCTTTGCATGCTAGTGACAAGCGTTCTTGATCGCAATCGCAGGGGCTGGAGCTGGAGCTGAAGACGGAGGATAGGGTGGGGCTCCTCTCGGAGATCACGCGCGTGTTCCGCGAGAACAGCCTGTCGATCATCCGGGCGGTGATCTCCACCAAGAACGGCGAGGCCGACGACACCTTCTACGTGTCGGACGCCTACGGCAACCCCGTCGACGGCAAGACCATGGACTCGCTGAGCAAGCAGCTCGGCCACGCCGTGCTGAGGGTGAAGCGCAACAACCACGCGGCCATCAAGCCCATCGAGGAGGGCAGCGCCGTGTCCATCCTCAGCAACCTGCTCAAGGGCTCGTTCCAGGGGTTGAGGCTCATCAGATCCTAGGAAGTGGCTGCTCAAAACACGACCCACCTTGTTCATACAAACAAGCCTGACGTAGGTTAGGGAATAACGAGGCATGGGGATCGATGGAGTTTGTAAATAGTTTGTGGATACTTGAAATGTGATGCTGGTCCCCTGCACTGTACAGAAAGTCCGTCGCCTTGTACATACACTAGTCGACAAAGATGATAATCTAAGAATGCCATGAAAGCCCATTCCCTCGTCTGACTAGATGTTCCAGGACAACGGGCAGAAAACAAAACCTCATGGAAGCGCATTGCTAGTAGCTGGAGTACTTCACCGATATGGACCCTGACTCCCACGATCTAATCTGCAGTGAACAAAAAGATTAAATTCTTACAGATGTTTGTTTCCAAGATGGTCTCACGAACAAAATGACTTTCAAAACTAGATCCAGAGAATGACAGTACGCTTACAAGCTACTCAAGAGCTTCTCGCCAAAATCTGGACATGAGAAGTACAAGATAAGGGACAAGACTAAACTTAGGTCATCCGCTGTGCAGCCTCCTTTGCGAGCAGCTTTTCCCTGGCCTTGGTCTTCGCCTGTGACTTGGAGCCCATGACACCACCTCCCCATTTCTTCCTGATCTCATCAAACTTGTCATTGAAATTCGCCTGGAGAAGAACAAGTTGCAGTCAGTGGACAAATCATTAGCAAAAATGGATATTGAGAAAACGATAAATTCTCAACTACCCACCTTAATAGCCTCAAGTATCTTGCTGAACTCAAGTTTATCCTCATTCTTTACAGTGGTCAGGCACAGAACAGAAGCGGTCTTCTTGTGGACAACCTACAACATATTATTCATTAGCTCTTTAATTTCGCGCATGACAATTAGCAAGCAGACAAAGGTCACAATGGCAATAATACCGATCCAAGGCGAGCTTTTCCTTTCACAATGCAGTAAGGAACCTCCATTTTCCTGCAAAGTGCTGGGAGCCACACAACCAGCTCAATCGGATCAACATCATGAGCTATGACAACCAGCTGGGCCTTGCTCTGCAAAAGAACACACCAACTTTAATTATTAACATAATGCAGTTTGATGCCTAAAGACAAATCTGTCACTTAGCAAAGTAAATCACATAAAGGAAAGAAGCAGGGCGACACACTTGCTCAATGAGGTAGGTCACATGGTTCAGGCCATACTTCACAACTATTGGTTTCTTTGCCTCAACAGTTTTCCCTTCAGCTTCAGCCTGGGCCCTCTTCAAAAGCCGCTCCTTCTTGGCAACTTTGTCTTCAGGGCGGTACTTAAGAAGCATCTTGAACAGGTTTGTTGCTGAAATAAAAGATTCACAGTAGGCAAGTTTGAAAACAAGCAAAAGGACAAAACCACTGAAGCGCCTAAATCAACACACCTCACAGAAAATTACAGTACCCAGTTCATCTCTCTTTAAAAAGTTACAAGAAGGCGGGTTCAATAGTAGCAGTGAAGATAATTTAAAGCTAATATTAACAGCAATCAATCAAGCAACAATTCCATGGATGAGATTACAGGAATAGCAGGGAGAGCAGGCATGAAATGATTCCAGTTCCATGATCATATCGAGCACATAGCAGCAAAATACACTACCAAAGAGAAAAATAAAAAGGTGAAAGGTAACTGGAAAATGCATACCAAGTATGATAAAATTCAGAAAGTTGTTCCATCATACACAGATAAAGCAAGCCTAGTTTAAGAAGTCTAGGATGCATACAGGAAACTAGTGGACTACTACAGCACATGGTTGGTACTAGAAAGCCTATTGGTAAAAAATTTAGTGTATGCTCCTGCAATCTAGTAAAGTTTGGTAAACCCTATTGGAGAACACCATCTATTAACAGGAGATAATTCTACACCTTATTTGGGAGTAGTAAATCCGAGTAGGACAACCTACCCATAAGGCCTTAAGATCATCTCCATCAGTTCCCATCTCACACGGCTCTCATTCAAGATTAGATTGGTTCGTGGGTGGTTAACCTCGCTAAGATTCACCTACCCAAGTGAATACATAATATGGCATCACCTATTAGTGGGGAGCACACCCACTAGGGTTCACTTCAAAATTGATAGTACTACCTATGTTCACAAGTATTTGCCACCGTCTAACCTTTGCAATCAAACTTTTCCAACTTTGACCATTGGTATATTTCAAAGAATCTCAAATAGCTACAAGAAAATATTATAATTTCACATGGCAGTTATTTCCTTTTAAGACTGCAAAAGGTTAACTCCGGCAAAGAAACCTCTATCATTCATTACTGGATTGCACTAGTCACAAATAGATATGAGTACGGTCTTTCATTACTCTACTTGGGAAAGGTGAAACCTATTAAGGCCTACCATCCAGCACACATATCCATACTATCCACCTCTTCCTTTCTATTTTCCCCTACATTTACATTCATATTACTGATCCTCCATATCACACTCTCCATCTATCGCCATTCTTCCATCCTCTATGACCAAACCCATAGATCCCAACACCCCCTGCCCTACAAAGCATCCACTCCTAAACAACACCTAGGCTGCCGCTCAAGCTGAGCGACACTTTCTGGAATAGATATAAACCCTCCACTCACTAAGCCAAACATTTCTCCAAGCATAAATTACTCCACCTGTACTTCCATCCATACCACCAAGGCCTAAACCAATGGTATCAGCATTAACATAAATCTAGAGCTAAATATGTACAACAATTTACACAAAATAATTTGAATACTCCCTAGAATTTTAAGCCAAATTCAATACAGTTCTACATCCATTTGTACCAATACTAAACTGGGAATTACAATTAAGACTTCTGACCCTAGCAGCAAACTTTTTTGTCTACCACTGCTCCCTACCCCATCACCGGAGCTTAGCATGAACCAATCAAAGCTATCATAAACACCTGTGTTTAACTGTTAACTAATGACTGCAGAACATGCATGGAAAGACTGTATAAATGGACGGGAAGTATACCAAGATTCTTGTCCAGGGTGCGAGTGAACTGGTTCAGTGCCGGGGGCACCTTGAGGCGCTGCTTGAGGATGCGGCGCTGGCGCTGGATGCGCACAACCTTGGGCCACTTCACGAAGCGGTGGAGGTCCTTCTTGGGCGGCAGCGCGCCGCCGATGCCGAACTGCTTCGGCCTCTTCTCAAACAGCGGGTTCGTCACCTTCTCCTACACCAACACAACACAACAAAATAAAGCAAATGAAGATTAAAATAAGCACGCAGATTTCAAGAACGAGTCGCGTACCGTCTTCTTCTTCGCCGGAACTGGCGCCTTTCCACCTCGCTTCGGAGCCTGCAGGGTTTGCGATCAACACACGTTAATTAGGAACATGTCGTCACCAAGCAGTGGCTAAATCTAACCCAAATTACCAAAGATCCAAGTAAACTAGCTCAAAACATCACGAAACATTCCCCTTCCGATCAAGGCAAGAGGTTGCAATCGACAGGCGAGAGCAGGCAAACGGCAAAAAGACTCGTACCATTTCGCCGGCGGCTGGTTGGAGCGAGCGGGGAGACGGCGAGGTGAAAGGAGGAGGCGAGCGGAGGCTTGCGACTTGCGAGCTCCCTTTAGAAGCCTGGCGACGCTTTTATGACGTCGAGTTTGGGACGACGTGGATGCTGTTGAAGCGTTGGATACGGAAGGAACGGTGAGGTCTTGACCGTCCGTTGCAAGGATTAGGGTTTTGGAGGGCGTATTTGGGCCAAACGGCCGGGTTATCGAGAAAGAGACAGTGAGATCTGGCCTGCAGATGGGCCGGGCCGGTTGGGTTAGACTGGACCGGCCTGAAGAAGTTCTTGTATGTTCTAGCTTAAGATGCCAGTGTGCGACACACCACAAAGTGTAGCCGTGTAGGGCCTCATGGACATGTCACATGTTACTTGTATCCCACAAGTGTCAATGCCTCACTCACCATGTATTGTGCATCATTGCACAACAACAGCGCGAGATGGATCTGGACTGGTACCTGTGTATCAGGGGCGGACTCAACGGTAGGGCAACTTAGTCACGCCCACCTACAATTTGAGGTCAAGGTATGTTATATATACTGCATATGTATAGACCCAACATATTTAGAAGTTAGAACGTTGCACTAAGCAAGAAACGTTGGGCACTTGACTTCTTGTCATCGTCACGCCGCAGCCAAGACTCCTTTGGCCCACCACAAGCGATCTCTTGCGCTTCCGCCTTCGGTGGAGTGGACAGTGGTGCCATCGCCCTGACGGCCGACGTCGAGGCCGACAAGACGAGCCCATCTGCGCAAGGCCGCGAGCTACGACATGCTGTATTCGACTATTGAGCAGCTTCGGTAAGTCGGTAAGTCCTATCGTCCTTAACTCCCGATGAAAGCATTTGTTGGATGTGGATTAGCATTTGAAGTTAGAAGTTCTGCTTTTTGCTTAGAATCAATTGTTTCTTTATGTATGTTTCTTTAATAGTACTATTGTTATTACGTACATTGCATTCTTTTTGGCGTTTTAATACTACTTTAAATCTGCCCCACCTATAATTTCTTCCTGGGTCCGCCCAGTGTATGTGTTTACCAGCACCATCAACGACGATGGACCTACAAAATTTTGAATAGATGCAAACTTCACACAGAATTCTATAGTTTCACATAATAGTCTCACAATATCATAAATACAATATATATATTTGAAATTACTAAAATACTATACAAATAGTTCTAAGATCCGCAACTCACACACCACCAAAATCAAAATTAATTTGATCAACAAATTTTATCCACCAAAGAGATGATGTCCTAACGTTTTTCGAATTTTTGGGGCTGAGCACCACTATTACCACCAAGTACAGTGACTCGTGGTAACTTGTCAATTTGTGAACCTTGAAAAAGTCCGGCCTTTCATCGACGTCACCTCGCCGGCGTCCAAACGAGAATGGCGGAGCACCTCATTTCCTCCGCCCGGGAGGTGTAGTAGAGCGGACAGTAAATGAGCTCACCGCAGGGGCCACCTCCTCACAGTCTGACATGTGGCCCATGTTTGTGAGCCAAGGTCGTTCTCCTGGTGGACTTGTACCACCAACCCGCCCATTAATCACTCCTCCGGGTTTTCCGAAATTTTAAATTGAGCCCCACAACCTAGCTAATGCCCACCTCAGATGGCATGGGATTCCTTAATTATTGCTGAATTATTATGGCATCTCATGAAGACTTTTGCATAGAAACCCTATGTAATCGTTATTTTGTACTTTGTGATAATCATATATAGAATTGCTGGGTAGTATAGACAAATACAATTCTGCTTTGTACTTCAGATATTTATGCTATATTGTAGTGAGCTTCTTACCGTTGAGATCATAAGCTATGTTGAGAAACCTTTTTTTGAAATTCACATGCATCAAAATGCCAACTCTTAAGTAAGCATTTCACTGAAAAACAAGAATAAGAAAATAAATTCACATGAATACATCATGTTTTCCGCCACCATGGAAGACACGCGAGAGGAAAGTTTAGCAAGGCAACATGTGAACACAGTCACACAGAGGCAGAGCATTCTATACAAGCATGCTACTGGAACGTGATACCCAAGATTGTCAGGTACCTGGATGCAATTGTCGCATGCAAGGTCCAAAATTCCACAGACACAATAACAGCACCAGGACACCAACTCCACGGTATAACTTGTCGCGGAGACGGCCCCCCCTCGCTCCCGACGGGAGCCCATTCCAAGACCCACCGCAGCGACCGAAGCGAGAGCGAGAGCGAACCGCTGCCTTCCACTGCCGCGTCGCGTCGGCGGCGTCTCTCTGCCGCCTCGATCTCAGGTAACCCCCCCCCCCCCCTCCCCCCATTTTCCTCCTCGCAGTCGTGGTTGGAGTTGCGGTAGTGATTCGGATTTAGGTGAGGGAGAATACGGGTCCTGCGCTTCGTTATGCTTCGGTTGCTGACTGGAGCGAGTTAGCGATCTTGGTGGATTCAATTGTGTTGGTACCTCTACTGGATGTTTTGCCCTTTGTTTTATTGTGGTTTAGGGTTCTTAATTAAGTAGGATAATTGGTAGTGAGTACAGTAAGTGTACTCTTACATGATTACTCGGCGGCAATGAACTATCCTTTGTTCATTTTTTGTGCTTGAGAGGTTATTTGGAATTTGGAGTGCGCCTGTTTATGTGAGTTAAATTGCTCTAGTATAAGGCTTGCAGTGATCTATACCTAGGGAAATTTGGATCAAGTAGAGAGTGATCTATACCTAGGGGAATTTGGATTAAGTAGAGCTCCGCAACACCCCATTGTAGTTGATTTGATTCTCTCTTTCATGTGAGTGGTTTCGTGGTTGATTAGCTTTGATGAAAGTTAATCTAATGGAACTATCTATATTGTAGCTTTTGTTGCTTACGATATTTGCATTGTTGTATTGTTGTTTGATCGAATGGTTAACTACGGCTGGACCATATGTTTTTGGAGAATGCTCCACACAATTGTCATAGATTATCCATTGTCTTCATGTTGTTCTTATCTTCTTTTCTGCCAATCCTCTATCTAGGGTGTGAATAACTGAATATGTCAGAAAACACGTTGAAAGATCTCAATGTAGCTCACTCCGCAGAGCTGGAGAAAAACAAAGATAACTCTCTGAAGTGCTGCATCACCAAGCCTGTGTTGAACTGCAACAGAAGCGTCAACAAGGAAGAAAATGCTCCACCTGCATGTCATGATGCTGTGACTAATGGATGTGAATCTGGAAATGCAGATGTTGAGTATATTGATTCTGAGAATCTGACAGATCTCCCAGATGTTGATGCAAGGCTTAGTGTATGCTAGCTGATCATATTCATGATTTTTTTGTTTGAGATTTGACAATTTTTCAGATTCTTAAAGCCCTAAGATTTGCCATTTCCTATTGTTTGACAGACTTTAGTTACAAGGTTGGATTCAAAGGACTGGGTTATGACATGTGAAGCTCTTAACAATGTTCGTCGGTTGGCAATATATCACAAAGAAAGATTGCAGGAGCTGCTGTACGTTGTCTCCCCAGTATATTCCATCCAAAGTGCCTCATGTTTTTCGACAAACCCTTTGATAGCTTCAGACACCATTTATCCATGCCCGATGCTACAAAATTATATCACATCTCTTCTACTAATTGCTTGCTGTAAATTATTTTAATTACAGGGAAACTCTAGTTCCTCTTATTGTGAAATCTGTCAAGAATCCAAGGAGTGCTGTCTGTAAAACTGCACTCATGACCTGTGCTGACATTTTCAAGGCATATGGTGACCTAATGGTTGACTCAATTGACCCATTGGTGTGTATTGCCATTCTCAAATATTCTATTCATGATTTCACTTGTTTAGTTTTCATGTGACGATTTCCTGTACAAACTAAGAAGCCTCTAAACATCTTCTGTCAAATGTGTTCACAGCTATTGCAGCTATTTCTAAAATCTTCACAAGATAAGCGCTTTGTTTGTGAAGCTGCTGAGGCAGCTCTTATATCAATGACGAACTGGATCTCCCCATCTATATTGTTACCCAAAATGCAGCCCTACCTCAAGAACAGGAATCCACGAATTCGAGCAAAAGCATCAATTTGTTTCAGTAAGAGCATACCACTCCTTGTAAGTGAAAGCCTGACCTGAAAATTTACTTACGATCACAGCTTTTTTTGCTCAAATTTTTATCTGGTTTCAAATGGAACCTAAGAGAGGCCAAGATTAATTCAATACAGCTTGTTCTCTTTTCTGATGTTCCAAGTGTCTAGATGGAGATGGATAGTTTGACCTCCATGTATGCTATTCTTCTCTATCCATGGGCTTAGTTAGTGATTACATTCAAGTTCTTCCAGAGTATTTTAGTTTATTTGAATATGTAGATTCAGAGTTTCAACTTTCCGTGTCATAAGATGGAGCTGGAGCTTGGCCAAACAATGATTCTAGTGCTTGTGGTGAAGATTTGAAATGTTGAGAATATTAAGATGGCAATGTATTTTTAGCTGTAGTTTGTGAGTTCAAAGATGTTCACACCTTTCCAGTCATTTTTAATAGGGCGACATTAACCGGAGATTGAGCATATTAAGGTTGTGTTTGGTACAGTTTCAGAGCTAGGTATTCTTAGCTCTACTAGATCCGTAGAGCTGAAGTTGTGGATATATGAAGTGTTTAGGTGGGTCATCTTATTTACATTTTAGACTAAAAATATAAACTTAATTCATTTTATTTTAGCATACAAGTTTCAGATATGAAATGAAATTAGGATCTAGAGCTCTACCAAACAGGGCCTAATTTTTGTGTAGCGTGTATCTGCATATACTAATCACTCTTGGTTGTTCTCGTCCTAAATACGAGGGATACAACATCACTTAAGTTTCACAACAATGACCTATTTTCTGTCCAGGACGTGGAGGGAATCAGAGAATATGGAATGGATAAGCTCATCCAGATCGCAGCAACCCAGCTTAGTGACCAGCTTCCTGAATCAAGGGAGGCTGCTCGCAAATTGGCATTGGAGCTACAAGCATTCTACGAGAAGTATCAAGCCTCGAGTTCTGGTGAAAACGAAGGCACACCTGCTGCCTCACCAGAAGCTGAATCATGGGAGGTTTTCTGCAAATCAAAGCTTTCCCCATTAAGCGCCCAGGCAGTCCTTCGTGTGACCTGTACAACAAAAGAGGCTGTAACTGTGGGTGTCACCTCTGCTCCGAAAGAAGGCTTGTCCGTGGGTTGCTAGCATCAGGAGGTAGTAGATGCAATGAGGTCGCTATTTTCCGTCAGATTCACCTTTTTCCTGTACATGGTTATGGTTGCTCCTTCTTCGTTACATCCAATCGGGCATTTGTTCAGCGTCGGTTCAAGACTGATCAGGTGTGACCTGCGGTGTTAATATTGGTGCAAGGTATATGTCCTTTTGCTGTATAATCCTTTTGCTCCACTACTTGGTATTGATTTGTCTGGCGAATGCAAATTTCTTCCACCGTTCAATATTACTAGTCCTTGGTCTTGTGTTTTTTTCGCATTTCAGTGTACTTGGTTCCATTTCTGTACTTCGCTATTACTGCAACGTGCAACCCATCCTCATAGTTGCTTTCTGGACTGTGTTGCTGAAAATGTACCCGTAGATTATTCAATGTGCATAGAATTTTTGAACAATTGTGTGCTCTATCGGATTTCCACACCCTTTATTTATAGCGGTGAGTACAATTGAATTACAACTGGACTATATCCCTAATTTGACTCTAACTTGAATCTATTCTTAACAGGATTCCGAGTCACACGACTCGGACTCTTATTAATCTCTAATACTAACTCTCCCCCTCAAGATGGGGGTATAAGATAATAATCATAGTCATCTTGTTATATAACGTAATACCCTTACTACAACATTTACTTTTACCAAATCTGTAGTCAACACAATGGCAAACACCATAATCAAGACGTCCATCTTTACCAACATTGCCTCCATGTCATGATTGACACCACCCACAGACCGTCATTCTTGCCTTTCACACCACCCACGCCATATCCAACATCGTCACATGGACCCAACCTTCGATTGCCAATCGCTTGCACCACCGATCACAATACACATCATAATTCATCACTTTGACCAACTCCAACGTAGCCTTAACTAACATCAAGTCCTTCACCTTCTTCGTCACACTTGCAGCCTTAGTCTCCTCTATCTCTGCTCACATGCTTAAGCCTTGGCCTACACAGTCTCCATCTCTAGCCTCTTGCCACCTTGGCCTCCACCACCTCTCCCAACACACTCTCGACCACCTCAGCTTCCACCACCTCTCCTAACATACCTCCTACCATCTTGACATTCGCCTTCTACCAACACATATGTCGCACCTCTCCACCAACATCGCCTGTAGCGCCAACACCAACATTTCAATAGCTATCAATGACACCAAAACCAAAGCCATAGCTTCCAACGTAGCTGCCACTAGCTCCTATCCCCACCATCAACACATGCCCAACATCACATCTGGTCTTACCACCCAGCACATCTCCCAACATCAATACCACCAAAGTCACATCCTAAGCAATCTTTACCCCATATTTTAAGGCCTTTTGTGGCCCTGAATCACTATCTCCATCATAATACTTTCCACCGTAACCTTCATTACCTCCTCTAGAAGGACCAACACTTACTCAATCATCACATTAAACAACATCAAACCAAACCCTATAGAGCACACAGCCTCTTTGTGCATCTAGTAGCCAAAAACACTTCCCAATCTCCCCCACCCTTGCAAAGTACACGCAGTCTCACAACAAACAACAATCCACCTAAAAACTCAACCTTCTCTTCTTTCTGTAGGCTCTTCCCTCTCTCCAAGCAAGCAAGACCAAAGCAACAACCGCACACCCACATTGGATTGGATTAAGTGAACAGTCACAAAATCCAAACCCAAATAACGCTGGATCAACTTTCTTTTTGTCCAAACCTTTTCTTCTTCTCTCCTTGATATTGCAACATAATAGCACACCTAGTCCACCTCAAATCAATAGCTCTCTTTCTTCCTCTGGTTCAAGTTTTTCTCGAACCAAGAATACATATCAGCATCAGTGAATTTCTTCTCTTTCTCCTTGTTTAGATCTAACTCCTACCTATCTTTCCTTTTTTTCCCTGTATTTTTCCTTTTTTTTCCTCCTTTCTATTTTATCGGTCGGCACTCTCTTATCCCTTTTCTTCCTCTCTGGTCGTCTCTTCGTTCTCCTCTCCCTCCACACAACACTCTCCTTTCCCTCAGCGCGACCGAGCGTTTCCTCTCCTCTCAGCCGTAGCCGAACCAGCTGGCCTTCTCTCACTTTTCTCTCGGTGATCCTACAGCTCATCTTCACCCTGCCAACCGCCTCCTCCACTTGGGGCAAACTCAAAGAGACCAATATAGACCTGGATCCCATCAGCGGCAGTGACGATGGCCCTCCCCGAATGGTGGTGACTCGGTGGCCTTGAGTGGCTATAGCGACCCTACTGCCCTGAATGGCGTTAGCGCCCACACGCGGACGACGACATGGTCAACCCGCCATCCCCAAGCGACAATGGTGGCCCGTGCAACGGTCTTGGCGACAGGCGATCGATTGAAGTGTGTTGTAAAATGTCGAAGAACGCCAACGATTATCTACTCGAATCAACAGCACGCATGCACAAACACGCGAATCAAGAATCGAGAACACACAGAATGTAGGGTGGAAGTCTCTCTCTTTATTGATGCATTCCTTTACAATGAGGGGGCACCCATATATATAGCGGCGTGAGGAGAGAGTTCGGATTCGACCACACCATGAAGAGATAGAGTCCTAACCATATTTGGTTTAGGTTTCCTTATCTCATAACACTCCCCCTTGGTCGAATACCGCGTAATGCATATGTTTCGTTAAAACTCCACTCAAAAACCCGGTGGGAAAAAGAGATGGAGAAAGAGCACATCGACTCTCGCATGCTACGTTGCACTAGTTGCCTCATTAAAAACCTTTATGTGAGAAAACTTCAGGAAAACTCACAAAGGGAAAAAGAGTACAACTTATAACTTTCAAGGTTTTATTACGATCTTCAGGAACGCAATAAGGGTTATGGTTCAAGGGTTTCCTCCCCCTTAGCTTTGCATCTCTCTAAGTCTTTTCATTCCAATGCCTTTACCATATTTTTGAAATATGGATTTAGGCAAGGATTTAGTGAATAAATCTGCGAGATTTTCACATGACTTAGTTTATAAGATTTTTATCTCACTGCTCTTCTGGAGTTCATGAGGATAGAATAACTTAGGAGCAATATGCTTCGTGATATTGCTTTTTACATAACCCAATTGCATTTGTGCAACAAGCTGAATTATCTTCATAGATAATTGTGGGGGTATCGACGCGTTAAGGCCACATGACTTCGGATATGGCCAATCACACGCCCTGACCAAACACATTCATGTGAGGCTTCATCTGAGGCTATAATCTCGAGTGGTTGGTAGAAGTAGCTACCGACGTCTGCTTACAAGATCGCTAGGAAACTACTTTGTACCACCACAGAGAAAACACAAACCATCTGAAATTTGACACTGTGGGGATCAGACAGATAGCCAAGATCCGTATATCCCACCATGGTCAAATCTTGGTTCTTCCGAAAAACAACCCAAGATCTTGAGTACCTTGGAGGTATCTCGAGTAAAGTCTTTACACCAAATTTCAATGTCTTCGGTTGGAGTGAACTATGTCTTGCTAGCAAATTCACTGCGAATGCAATATCAAGCCTTGTGCAATTCGCAAGGTACATGAGTGCTCCGATAGCACTTAAATATGGGACTTCAGGTCCTAAGACTTCCTCATTTTCCATTCTCGGTCTAAAAGGGTCTTTATCCACTTCAAGGGATCTTACGACCATGGGGTTTTCAAGGGATGTGATTTATCCATATTAAATCTTTCCAATACCTTCCGGGTATAGGACGACTGGTGAACAAGAATTCTGATGGGGACGGGTGATCCCGATCTTTCGGTGAGATGATGATACGTCGATTTGGGGGTGTTGATGGCACCGAATCAAGGGCTTCCTACCAACAGGTCGGGAGCTTCACAATCGCAATGCCAATCCACACGATACAAGATCCAATGGATATGTAGATTCAGGGTTTCAACTTTCCGTGTCATAAGATGGAGGTGGAGCTTGGCCAAACAATGATTCTAGTGCTTGTGGTGAAGATTTGACATGTTGAGAATATTAAGATGGCTATGTATTTTTAGCTGTAGTTTGTGAGTTCAAAGATGTTCACACCTTTCCAGTTATTTTTAATAGGGCGACATTAACCGGAGATTGAGCATATTAAGGTTGTGTTTGGTACAGCTTCAGAGCTAGGTATTCTTAGCTTTACTAGATCCGTGAAGCTGAAGCTGTGGGTATATTAAGTGTTTAGGTGGATCATCTTATTTACATTTTAGACTAAAAATATAAACTTAATTCATTTTATTTTAGCATACAAGTTTCAGATATGAGATGAAATTAGGATCTCTACCAAACAGGGCCTAATTTTTGTGTAGCGTGTATCTGCATATACTAATCACTCTTGGTTGTTCTTGTCCTAAATACGAGGGATACAACATCACTTAAGTTGTTTCACAACAATGACCTATTTTCTGTCCAGGACGTGGAGGGAATCAGAGAATATGGAATGGATAAGCTCATCCAGATCGCAGCAACCCAGCTTAGTGACCAGCTTCCTGAATCAAGGGAGGCTGCTCGCAAATTGGCATTGGAGCTACAAGCATTCTACGAGAAGTATCAAGCCTCGAGTTCTGGTGAAAACGAAGGCACACCTGCTGCCTCACCAGAAGCTGAATCATGGGAGGTTTTCTGCAAATCAAAGCTTTCCCCATTAAGCGCCCAGGCAGTCCTTCGTGTGACCTGTACAACAAAAGAGGCTGTAACTGTGGGTGTCACCTCTGCTCCGAAAGAAGGCGTGTCCGTGGGTTGCTAGCATCAGAAGGTAGTAGATGCAATGAGGTCGCTATTTTCCGTCAGATTCACCTTTTTCCTGTACATGGTTATGGTTGCTCCTTCTTCGTTACATCCAATCGGGCATTTGTTCAGCGTCGGTTCAAGACTGATCAGGTGTGACCTGCGGTGTTAATATTGGTGCAAGATATATGTCCTTTTGCTGTATAATCCTTTTGCTCCACTACTTGGTATTGATTTGTCTGGCGAATGCAAATTTCTTCCACCGTTCAATATTACTAGTCCTTGGTCTTGTGTTTTTTTCGCATTTTAGTGTACTTGGTTCCATTTCTGTACTTCGCTATTACTGCAACCCATCCTCATAGTTGCTTTCTGGACTGTGTTGCTGAAAATGTACCCTTAGATTATTCAATGTGCATAGAATTTTCGAATAATTGTGTGCCCTATCGGATTTCTACACCCTTTATTTATAGCAGTGAGTACAATTGAATTACAATTGAACTATCTCTACTATATAAAGTGAGAGTATCTTCCCACGTCATTTCATCAAAATTACCCATCTTTACCACTACTCTTTAATTACTCATCTTTGCCCGCGCAACTTCATCAAAATTACCCACATTTGCCACTGTTTTTTAATTACCCATCTTTGTCACTATTAGTGCTCTCTGTAAATAAATTTTTTTATCACAAATTGAATTTCCGTTGCAACACACGGGCACATGACTAGTATTCTTAATTTGACTCTAACTTGAATCTATTCTTAACAGGATTCTGAGTCACACGACTCGGACTCTTATTAATCTCTAATACTAACTCTCCCCCTCAAGATGGGTATAAGATAATAATCATAGTCATCTTGTTATATAACGTAATACCCTTACTACAACATTTACTTTTACCAAATCTGTAGTCAACACAATGGCAAACACCATAATCAAGACGTCCATCTTTACCAACGTTGCCTCCATGTCATGATCGACACCACCCATAGACCGTCATTCTTGCCTTTCACACCACCCACGCCATATCCAACATCGTCACATGGACCCAACCTTCGATTGCCATCGCTTGCACCACTGATCACAATACACATCATAATTCATCACTTTGACCAACTCCAACGTAGCCTTAACTAACATCAAGTCCTTCGCCTTCTTTGTCACACTTGCAGCCTTGGTTTCCTCTATCTCTGCTCACATGCTTAAGCCTTGGCCTACACAGTCTCCATCTCTAGCCTCTTGCCACCTTGGCCTCCACCACCTCTCCCAACACGCTCTCAACCACCTCAGCTTCCACCACCTCTCCTAACATACCTCCTACCATCTTGACCTTCGCCTTCTACCAACACATATGTCGCACCTCTCCACCAACATCGCCTCTAGCGCCAACACCAACATTTCAATAGCTATCATTGACACTAAAACCAAAGCCATAGCTTCCAACGTAGCTACCACCAGCTCCTATCCCCACTATCAACACCACCATCAACACATGTCTAACATCACATCTGGTCTTACCACCCAACACATCTCCCAACATCAATACCGCCAAAGTCACATCCTAAGCAATCTTTACCCCATATTTTGAGGCCTTTTGTGATGCCCTGAATCACTATCTCCATCATAATACTTTCCACCATAACCTTCATTACCTCCTCTAGAAAGACCAACACTTACTCAATCATCACATTAAACAACATCAAACCAAACCCTATAGAGCACACAACCTCTTTGTGCATCTAGCCAAGTAGCCAAAAACACTTCCCAATCTCCCCCACCCTTGCAAAGTACACGCAGTTTCACAACAAACAACAATCCACCCAAAAACTCAACCTTCTCTTCTTTCGAGGTTTCCTCTCTCCAAGCAAGCAAGACCAAAGCAACAACCACACCACATTGGATTGGATTAATGAACATCACAAAATCCAAACCCAAATAACGCTGGATCAACTTTCTTTTTCCAAACCTTTTCTTCTTCTCTCCTTGTATTGCAACATAATAGCACACCTAGTCCACCTCAAATCAATAGCTCTCTTTCTCCTCGGTTCAATTTTTCTCGAACCAAGAAACATATCAGATCGTGAATTTCTTCTCTTCTCCTTGTTTAGATCTAACTCCTACCTCTTTCCTTTTTTCCTGATTTTTCCTTTTTTTTCCTCCTTTCTATTTTAACGTCGGCACTCTCTTATCCCTTTTCTTCTCTCTTGGTGCTCTTCTTCTCCCTCCACCAACACTCTCCTTTCCTCGCGAAGGCTTTCTCCTCTCCCAGTGAACCTGCCTTTCTCACTTTTTCTCGGTGATCCTCGCTCATCTTCACCCGCCAACCGCCCTCCACTTGGGGCAAACTCAAAGAGACCAATTAGACGATCCCACAGGCGGTATGGCCTCCCCGAATGGTGGTGACTCGGTGGCCTTGAGGCTATGCACCCTCTCCGAATGGGTTACGCCACCGACGCGACATGGTCAACCCGCCATCCCAGCGACAATGGTGGCGTACGTCTTGGCAAGCGATGATTGAAGGTGTGAAAATAGAACGCAAGATTTTCTCGATAAGGGTGAACGAATAGATGAAACCAGTAATTAGGGTGAAGTTCCCTTATTAATTCTTTCAAGGCACCCTTATTACTGAAGTTGATTACCAACCTAAAAAGGTCCAACCTATTTGGTTTGGTTTCTTATCCTAACACTCCCTGTAACCTAAGAATTTTTTAAAACTCCATAAAACGTGAAAAAGATGGAAAAAGGCCCGATGTGTTCGTGCATAGTTGCCTTTAAAAACCTTAGGAAAAATTGAAACTAAGGAAGGACACTTTAACTTTCAGTTTTATTAATTGGCTATAGGGTTATGGTTCAAGGGTTTCCCTAGCTTGATCGTCTTTTCTTCCAGCTTTCCATATTTTTGAATAGATTAGCAGTTTTATATCTGAATTTTCTACTATTTTAAGTTTTTATCTCGTTCCTTGGAGTTCATGAGGAAGAATAACTTGAGCAACTCTATATTGCTTTAAACATTATTTGAACAGCAATATCTCATGTAATTTGGGTATGATTAGCCACATGATCGGAAGCCAATCACCCGACCAAAACATTCAGGAGGCTCATCAGCATACTCATGGTTGGAGATGTACTTTTAGTGCAGGAAATCACAAAGAAAACACACGAAATTGCTGTGGAAACGATACCAAGATCCGATCCCACCATGGTCAAATCTGGTCTTCCGGAAAAACAACCCAATCTATCCTGGGGTCCGAGTAAGTCTTTCACCAACCCAGCTCGTGAGTGACTTTCTTCGCAATTCCGCGAATCATTCAAGCCTGCACAAGCGGGCTCGAGCACTTAAAGGGCTCGTCCAAGACTCCTATTTTCCTTCCGTCAAGGGCTTTCCCTTCAAGGCTACGCCTGGGGTTTCAAGGGTGGTTTTCCTAAACTCCAATCCTTCCGAGCGACGAACAGATTGGGCGGTGCCCGACGTAAGGAAGCGTTTGGGGTTGGGCCTGATAAGGGCTCCTCCATGGGCTTCATGAATGCCATCCACCGTCATCCACTCAATTGTCTCGTCAACCAAAAACAAAGCATGAACAATGATAAGAAGTATTGATAAAGAAACTGAGGTTTGTTTCGGCTCAGGCTCTTCACACCAAAGAGAGCGAAAGGGTTCAACACACACCTTAATCATTGGTGCATTTTAGGGTGGCCACTTGGGCAAATTAGGGTAAGCACCACTAAGGTGCACTCAACCTACTTGGATAGGCCAAAAATAAGGGGGCCTAAATTTTGCCCGTAGATTGTTTTGGAATTCGTGTCAGGGAATTTAGATTGGGCAGTCATGGAAAGGTATGATATTCAGTGGTCCCTAAGCCGACCCAATTATCCTTGATAGTTGGTGGCGAACTGACCGCGAGAAGCTTGCTTGGGCTTCCTTGGCTTGGGTCCAGGGGTTTTAGTTGGTCCGCAAAGTGGGGAAAGCTTGTGTTACCCTCCATTTAGACATGGTCTGGAAAAGAGCATTGCCTGGTTTGAGCTAACCTTTAATTGGTCGCCACCTCCATTCGAAAGTTTGAGGAAACAAGGCAATGGTTCTATGTCTTGTACTTGTAATTTTACCAACAAATTACCTTTCTAAGATGATTTTTGACACTATGAAGGGTTTTTAACTAATTTTAATCACCTTGTTTCCTTGAGCCTTTTACATCAACTTCTTAATTCCAGGCTCAAGTTTCAAACAATTTTCCTTAAAGAAATAATCATTGGTCCTACAGATGTAAGCTCAATGTAGATCAGGTCCCAATAAAGGCAAGCATCCATGGGTACAGAACAATTATATGAAAACCAATGTGGACTTGTTTTATTCAACCTTCCATTGAATTGCCATTCATTTCATTGTTGAATGGATTTGTGTAGCCAAGCTTTTCGACATTCACATAGCAAGATTGTTGCACCTCCATCAACAATGACATGCCATCCATTCACCACACATCTTGTCGGAAGATAGTATGGCGTGATTTTGTTCATCGCAGTTGTGCAAGTACAGTGACAACAAGGCGGATATTTCTGATGTTGCAGTGATAATCTCTTCTCGCTCTGCGTGTTAGTGGCAACAAGAGCATATTCATTTTCATCAATGTCACTAGCACTAGTGTACTCACCATTTTCTGATGATTAGAGCACGTGATTAGCTCATCCCCATTCCTTTGCAAGCATTGTATTTCTCCCGTGGAAAAAACACTCTTGGCGGGTGCTTGAAGTGTGGCCGACTTGTGTGCCTCCGAATGCGTGTTGGCGTCAAGTAGTTGGACAGGGGTGTAGGTGCCGCCGGTATGGAAGATGATGTCTTGGTATGGATCTGACCGACTTGGATGTGGAAGAGCCTCCAAAATTACCCGCGTTGCGATCGTCGACCTGACTTCCCTTTCGCTTTCAAAGCAAGATGGTACAAACGCAGTGATAGAATTGTATTCTTTATAATCAAGTATATCCTCAGATCTCTCGGTTAAGCCCACCCAAGAACCTAGCCATTTTTGCATCTTCACCCTCTTCTATCCCAACAAGCAACATGCCAATTTGCAATTCCGATAATATTCCTCAATCGTCTTATCACCTTGATTAAAGCGCTGAATTTTATTCAATAAATCACGAGCATAGTATGCTGAACAAATCTAGCCCTCATGACACGCTTTAACCCATCCCAAGTTGTAGGTACATCACGGTTGGCTCTACAAAGTTCTTTCCACCAAATAGATGCAAAACCAAGAATTCACTAGTGGCGGTGCACCCTTCTACGCCGAAAAGTCATAGCATGAAAATTTTTGATCTACCGCCAACTCTCAATCTAGATAAGCATCGTGGATTATAAGTACCATCAAAAGGAAGCATAGTAAATTTTATTTTTGCCATAGAATCATCACGTTCTTCCCTTTGATCATGTTGATTTCTAGCCATACCTTGCTCGTTATTGCTGGAGTCGACGATGATGTCTGGTCGTTGTTCACATTGACCTGTAGTCATCCTCGTGTCAGTGGCAGTAGTTGTTCTCCTCTTGATCCACCTGTTGAAGGAACAGAACAACCGTGGAGCGCTGGCCCAAAGCATGACCAGACACCATTGTTGGAGAGCCCTTGAAGTTGTGCTAGTGAGCTTGAAGCTCGATGAGGGTAGCACAATCGGCTTCAATCGCATCAAGAGTGTCACGAGTTCGCATCTCATGCCGATTATGCAACTGTTGAAATGAGTGACCCAACCGTTCTTTGGGTGTGAGGGCTCCTCACGTTCATTCCCTTGCCATCTTACTTTCCATGATTGCTTGGAATACCGCCATAGTTAGTAGAATAAAGAAACTTCATACGATATGAAAGCTCCTATGAACTACTCGGTTGTATCAAGTGGCAAGCCTCACACACGCTCAAGCTTCTACCAAGTTCTTACAAGTCCTCGATGTGGCAAACGATTGCAAATTCGGAACTCTGTGGTTAGAAGATGGTGGAGCTTTGGACAGCAATAGTTTGTAGCAAAGGAGGAACTAGTACCATCGAACCAAAGTAAGCTAAAAGTCGTTCAAAATCAGATAATGCTGGTCCTAGGCTAGACCGTATCTAGAGACGCGAGCCTAATCACCAACGTTGCCACGAAACGCAAGGAAAACGACTCAACACAAAGCAAGCACTAGGGCCTCTTTTCTTTTCTCCTTTTTTGATTTTTTTTCTTCTCTTTTTTTGTGGGAGCCCAAACCGGATAAGACTCAAAAGGACTCCAACAATGCTCACCACACACCCCCTTTTTTTTTGACCAGGGGTATAAAGGTAATTAAAAGGACTCCAACAATGCTCTCTCTCTCTCTCTCTGATCTTTGGTTTGCAATTGGTCTAGTCGGCTTTTGAAGATTGCACTTGCCTTTTTCTTCTCTCGATTTGGTGCACGCCCGAGGAAGTAGTCCACGAACATCGCACCGCAGTTTGCAAGCACAGACGACGCATTTTTTGCAGAGGGCAGCACTCGGTGACCAATTTTTTTGCAGAGACGAGCACTTGGCAATTTTGCAGACGGCGAGCACTTTCGGCGACGATGACGCGAACGCAGACAAGTGCGAAAGACGCAGCGACAAGCGGCACTTGTGAGGAGACAACTATTGCGGCGCAATCGACCATGAAGCGAATGGACAATCTCGGACCAGACACGTGCAGCAGCCAGGACGAAAGCACTTGGGACCGACGCCAGCGATGATGAGCACTTTGGCGATGAGATGGCACAGCAGGAGCTTAACGACTTGAGCTTGTGAAGCCAACCACTCTGAAGCGACATGTCATCGCAAGGAATGAGACTCTGCAGACCACGCCATAGCAATGTGACGATAGCTTACGAGTGGGTAGTACTTCCGACTTTGGTGATCGCCAAGACCACTGATAGGAAAGCATCGGAAATGCACCAATCGATCTACTAACAGAGACCACTCCAATTAATGCAATTAGGTGACAAAACATGACTTGGCGAACTCAAACTCTAAGGGAGCTAAACTCTAAAACCAGCAAAGACACGATTATGAACCGATGATTCAACAGAACCATAGACAATAGAAAAGTTAGGGCACAAAGTAGCTTGATTCGAGGGACAAATCTTATTTTGTGGGCAATTTTCGGACTCTAAGGTAGAAAACGAAATTGATGGGACAGATCTCACCGAGCAACCTTGAGCTCGATACCACTTGATGGGGACGGTGAATCCCGATCTTCGTGAGCATGATGATACGCGATTTGGAGAAGATGTTGATGGCACGAGATCAAGGGCTTGCCTACCAACAGTGCGGAGCTTCACAATGCGTCTAATGCCAATCCACAACAGGATGACAAGATCCGGATGAGCGATCAATTGTTCGCAAGAGACATCGAGAACCCGCAAGAACCAAAGCATGAAGCAATACTGATAAGATAGTATTGAAATCAGAAAGAAATCAAGCTTGAGGTTCGTTTGGTTCTGCTCCAAGGATCTAGTCGATCGCGCAAACATCGAGGAGGTACGCCTTCACGGGTCGTACCAAACGACAACAATAACCTAGATGACGGAACGATTCGGGACTAACGGGCATTATATAGGGTGGAGACCATGACTTGGGCGCCTCAAATTAGGGTTAGGCCATCCACCCTAAGGTGCGAAGCCACTCGATGCAACCCGTAACCATACATGGCCCATAGGCCCAAAAATACTAGTGTGGCACAGCACCTAGAATCTTCTGTACCCGTGAGATTGTTTTGTGAATTCCGTCGCTCCAAGAGGAATTTAGCATTGGGACCAGATCCATTGGAAAGGTTATCTCGATACCTTTCAAACGAGTGGTCGACGCTGAAAACGGAGTCCGGAGCCCAAGTTATGTCCGTTTGAAGTACTGCTGCTCCTGGATGGCCGAACCGGACTCGGCGACGAACAGCTGCTAAACGATCACTCAACGATCCAGCTCGTCAGCCGATGATCATCGGCAGCCTCCCAGGAACCATCGCCATCATCCGGTGCGCCGAGTGGTGGCCCCTCACAAGGCCGCCGCACTTGACCGTCGTCTTCTCCTCGGCCTTCTCCCGCTCGATCTTCTCCAGGACGCCCACGAACGCCCGGGCGTCGCACGGCAGCTCGAGCGGCCCGTCCGCCACGTACCCGTACTCCTCCTCGGCCTCCTCCAGCAACGCCCTGAACAAGGGGTGGTTCACGCACTCCGTCCGGACGACGAACCGCTCCCTCGCCGCGCCGCTGCCGCCGACGTACACCGCGAAGCGCCCCTCCGGCGGCTCGCGGCCCTTCTGCTTGGACAGGCACCGGTCCAGGGTCTTCATGATCAGCCCCTTCCCCACCCCTCTCTCCTTCATGGCTTCGTCAACACAAAAGCTTAGCTATGAACACAGTGAGTAGTGAGCAGTACTGATTACTGAAACTGAAGTTTGCTGGCATGTAAGCCGGCCTTCAGGCTCTCCATCATAGTAGAGCTGATGAAAGTGTTCACCGGCCTTATCATTTTGGTGTCATTGTTAGAGTGTTTGGTTCACCTTTTGGGACATCAAAGGAGTAATTTATCGATAAGGTTAGTCAAGTTTGGATTATTGGATGTTAAGAGAGGGCCTGAAGGGTGTTGCGCCGTATGTATACTGTACTATGTGGGGATACCTTCTTCTATTGTGTGTGTGTGTGACAATTTTAAGATTAGGAGTAGACGATGATATTCTGTGGTCTCCCTGCCCTACCATTAAATACTTGATAGTTAGTAGGTACTTTGTACCTCGAGTACTTGCATTGTTCTCATATTGCATAATGGAGTCACAAGTGGCGTTTTCAGTTGTTTCCTGACAGAATCAGATAATTGTGTTACCATATGGCCATTTTTTAGACCATGTTTCCTGAAACCAGAGTACATTGCAAGGTTATGACGGTAATTTAATGTCGCCACTGCGATTGATAATTGATGAACAGCATGTCCTGATGTACTTGACTGTAATACCAACAAAAGTTCGGAGATGCACTTGACACTACCGAAAGTTCTTAACTAATTCAAAAACCAGATGTTTACTCGAGCCGGAGTCCATCACCTCATCATCCACTCAAGTGCTCCAATGGCTTAAGGGCAATAATGCATTTGATCTAAGATTGTAAGCTAATGTCACTTGATTGGTTGCAAGCTGGCTTGAAGCCATGCATCGGTCAGCAAGTTATAGTGAAACTCCCCAACCGTGACTTGTTTACTATTACCTTTTCATGATGCATCTTTCCAGTTTGTCAGTTTGCATCGAGATATGTTTGCCAGATTCTGAGATCTGCACATCAACATCAAGTGCCCAAGGGTTTAACACCTGGATCCGTGCATGTCCTAATCCAATAAGATTAGTTTAGGATTCTTGTCTTTGACTTTTTGGTGCCCCAGTGGCACCTAGTCACCTAGACTAACAATAGAATAGCAGAAAAGAAGAAGAAGATTAAAAAGGATGATTTGGAGGTATGGAGTGGAGACTGTGGAGCAGAAGATCGCCCACACGACATTGGTTGGTTTAGACAATATAATATACTGCTGTCATTTAGTGTGCTAGTCTACTCTGCTTTCAATTATTCTGCTAAACTTGTGCCGTGGTTAAAACTTTATCGCCGCAAACCAGTGATTTTAACCGTGCAACGGCGCTATCTATTTCTTCTTTGTCTGTGGGACGCTGACTTGGCAAGCATTTACTGAATTAATTGATCTGGGGCTGGAAACTAATGCTGCTGTATGAAGAGTTTCCGGCAAGCAAACTTCTCGAGAAGGCTCTATTTGGGACGATGGATTTTGCTGAGAGAATTTTACCGTTTTCTATTAAAGTCACTGTACAATTTCTGCGCTCCAAACAAACCTTAAACATTAATTTGTTTTGATTTTGTCAGTAATTATTTGTTTCATTTACTAGTAAGGTTCTTGTATGTTGCAATGGAATCATAAACCTTACAGTGAATATCACTTTCTTTTATACTCCCTCCGTTCAGAAAAACAAGGTGTATTTTGACTTTGCACAAGGATTAAAATTAGGGTGAAATTGATAAAGGTATGAGTGAAAATGACTTAGATACCTCACTTAATTATTTTGGAAGATCAGAGAGAATAGTTTGTGTGTGGTGGTAATTAATAAATGCATGTAGTTGAGAGAATAGATAGCGTACAGTAAGAAAAGCCTCATTAAAACTACATGCATACCTTATATTTCTAAACAAAATCATTCAAACTATAGGCCTTATATTTTTGAACCAAATTCCGTCGTGAGGTAAGCACTTCGCTTCCTTTATCTCCTCTGTGGTTCGATGATATTCGGATCATCGACATACACCGAGATGATCTGAAATCCATTCAGGATTTCTTTATGAACACACAGGGACAATCATCATTATGGAGTATCCTTTCTTCAGGAGGAACTCAATAAGTCGGTTATACCACATTCTTCCCGACTGTTTTAATCCGTATAGCGATCTCTGCAGTTTGACGCTATACTTGTTGCGATTATTAGGATCCAGGATTTTTACTCCTTCAGGGACTTTCACATAAATGTCCGAATCCAGTGACCCATATAAATATGCGGTCACCACATCCATTAACTGCATTTTCAAATTTAAGCCTGCTGCCATTGATATTAGATATCGGAACGTTATTCCACTCATTACAGGAGAATATGTTTCATCGTAATCGATGCAGGGTTTCTGCGTGAACCCTTGTGCTACAAGCCTCGCTTTTTATATCTCACCACCAGGGTATTTTCATTTCTCTTCTGGATGAAAAACACATTTGATCCTGCAGGGAATCACTTTAGGAAACATTCAGTCAACAGGACCAGAAATTTTCCTCTTATTAAGCGAGCGCTGCCTCAATTGCTTCCTTTGTTTTGACCCTATTTGAGCGCTTCTGGCACTCTGCCATGGACTTTGGATCTGGATCCAGTTTTAAGCAATTTTAAAGGCAAATATATGTCGACAATTGTAGTCTTTTCTTTTATTTATTTCTCTGCATCACTTGGGATATATCTATATAAATTTCTTCCAGCTCCTCGTGATTTCCCTAGCACGAGTCTAGGTGTTCGACTTCCACGTGGAATTGTGTGCAAAATATAGGTGGGTTACCATCTTCGAGATGGATCACTTGAGGATGTTACCATCTCCGGATGGCTCACTTGAGGATTTTCTCAACATCGGTTGAGCTTCTTCTCTTATCACGTAGTGTTCTCATTTATTCGGTTCTCTACTACGTGGGCGTCTCATGAATTGAGTCCGTGCACCGGAGGCCTCCCTCTTCTTATCATGAGGGTCAAGAGTAGGTTCAATATCCTTCTAGGGTATCTCCACTCTTTCAGTGCATATACTTGGTATATGAGATCTTTCACTCCTTATGACCAAAGTGAAGGTATTTGGCGTTTATTAGCTTATTTATTGCAGACTTATTATCCTCTCGAACTTCAAGTTCAGCTTCTTTAGTCGTGGGTTTAAGGACTAGGCATTATGAAATGTGGTACTTATCTCCCTAATGCCGAAAAATGTCCTTAGTATGATCAGCGTACCGAGCGTGAATAGATCCCCTGTCATAGGCTCTAGGTGTTTTAATACATGACGGAGATTCATAACCTATATAGATCCTCAACTTCTGGTGAGATCCTATGGTTCTACGCTGTGGTGGAGAGATTGGCATGTATACACACAGCCAGATTTTCGCAGATGGGAAATACTTAATTCTTTTCCACGCACTATCGCAGCGGGAAATTTCATAATATGCGTTGGTGCGAGTTGAATTATTACCGAGATATAGACTGCGTGGCCCCAACAACGTGGGAAGCCAATTATTCGTAAGAGCGGCCAAGCAATAAGTTTTATTCTCTTAATTAATGACTCTGCAAGGCCATTTTGGGTGTGGACATGGGATACAGAATGCTCTACATTAATGCCTAGAGCCATACAATAATCATTGAATGCTTTGGAGGTAAACTCGCCAGCATTGTCCATTCGAATGGGCTTAATCCTTTCTTCTGGAAAAGAGGCTCTTAATTTAATGATTTGGACGATTAATTTAGCAAAGGCATGGTTCCTAGTAGATAAGAGACATACATAGGACCACCTAGTAGAAACATCTATTAGCAATATAAAATATCTGAATGGGCCCGACAGGGGCTGAATTGGTCCACAGGTATCACCTTGAATTCTCTCCAGGAAATTCAGTGATTCTTCCCTAACATTTTAGGTAAGAAGATTTAAGAATGAGCTTTCCTTTAGCGCAATCAACAGCACGCATGCACAAACACGCGAATCAAGAATCGAGAACACACAGAATATAGGGTGGAAGTCTCTCTCTTTATTGATGCATTCCTTTACAATAAGGGGGCACCCATATATATAGCGGCGTGAGGAGAGAGTTCGGATTCGACCACACCATGAAGAGATAGAGTCCTAACCATATTTGATTTATGTTTCCTTATCTCATAACAAAGTGAGTTTTTTTTCCTCAGTCAGGGTTTGGATGGTTTTGATACCATGTAGAATTTTAGAATAATTGTGTGTCCCATCAAATTCTCACACGGTTTATTTATAATGTTGATTACAACCTAATTACACCCGGATCCCATACCTAATTTGACTCTAACTTGAATCATATGCTTAACACAACTCCAAGTCTTACACAACTAGAACTCTTATTAATCTCTTATACTAATTCTCCAACAACATGATCGACAAAGCGGCGCCGGCATGGTGGTTGCCGGCGTGATACCGGATTGCTTTTAGAATCTTCAGCGCCTAGTTTGTTGTGGTAAGTGACGCTTACTTCTACTAAGTGGCTTCATCGGTGATGTCACGTTTGCCGGAGCGACGTCTTCTCTTGCCACTGTGTGCATATTTCTGTCACAACAGTTTTCTTGAAATTCTACATTCCTAGTTAATCTGTTCCTATAGTAGCTTCATGAGGAAGAACTAAATGAGCGACTCTAAATATTGCTTAAACTTATGACGCTAAATCCCACTGTATATGTACATAGAATTACTACATGAAACGAACATCACACCTGCACTAATTAACAGTTACAAGAAGAAGACCATGCATGCGATGCGTGCATCGGTCGGCACCGATGTATTTTGTGCACGGAATCAAAAGAAAACACGACAAGAACAGCTGCTAAACGATCACTCAACGATCCAGCTCGTCAGCCGATGATCATCGGCAGCCTCCCAGGAACCATCGCCATCATCCGGTGCGCCGAGTGGTGGCCCCTCACAAGGCCGCCGCACTTGACCGTCGTCTTCTCCTCGGCCTTCTCCCGCTCGATCTTCTCCAGGACGCCCACGAACGCCCGGGCGTCGCACGGCAGCTCGAGCGGCCCGTCCGCCACGTACCCGTACTCCTCCTCGGCCTCCTCCAGCAACGCCCTGAACAAGGGGTGGTTCACGCACTCCGTCCGGACGACGAACCGCTCCCTCGCCGCGCCGCTGCCGCCGACGTACACCGCGAAGCGCCCCTCCGGCGGCTCGCGGCCCTTCTGCTTGGACAGGCACCGGTCCAGGGTCTTCATGATCAGCCCCTTCCCCACCCCTCTCTCCTTCATGGCTTCGTCAACACAAAAGCTTAGCTATGAACACAGTTAGTAGTGAGTAGTACCGATTACTGAAACTGAAGTTTGCTGGCATGTAAGCCGGCCTTCAGGCTCTCCATCATAGTAGAGCTGATGAAAGTGTTCACCGGCCTTATCATTTTGGTGTCATTGTGAGAGTGTTTGGTTCACCTTTTGGGACATCAAAGGAGTAATTTATCGATAAGGTTAGTCAAGTTTGGATTATTGGATGTTAAGAGAGGGCCTGAAGGGTGTTGCGCCGTATGTATACTGTACTATGTGGGGATACCTTCTTCTATTGTGTGTGTGTGTGTGACAATTTTAAGATTAGGAGTAGATTATGATATTCTGTGGTCTCCCTGCCCTACCATTAAATACTTGATAGTTAGTAGGTACTTTGTACCTCGAGTACTTGCATTGTTCTCATATTGCATAACGGAGTCACAAGTGGCGTTTTCAGTTGTTTCCTGACAGAATCAGATAATTGTGTTACCATATGGCCATTTTTTAGACCATGTTTCCTGAAACCAGAGTACATTGCAAGGTTATGATGGTAATTTAATGTCTCCACTGCGATTGATAATTGATGAACAGCATGTCCTGATGTACTCGACTGTAATACCAACAAAAGTTCGGAGATGCACTTGAGTACTTGACACTACCGAAAGTTCTTAACTAATTCAAAAACCAGATGTTTACTCGAGCCGGATTCCATCACCTCATCATCCACTCAAGTGCTCCAATGGCTTAAGGGCAATAATGCATTTGATCTAAGATTGTAAGCTAATGTCACTTGATTGGTTGCAAGCTGGCTTGAAGCCATGCATCGGTCAGCAAGTTATAGTGAAACTCCCCAACCGTGACTTGTTTACTATGACCTTTTCATGATGCATCTTTCCAGTTTGTCAGTTTGCATCGAGATATGTTTGCCAGATTCTGAGATCTGCACATCAACATCCAGTGCCCAAGGGTTTAACACCTGGATCCGTGCATGTCCTAATCCAATAAGATTAGTTTAGGATTCTTGTCTTTGACTTTTTGGTGCCCCAGTGGCACATAGTCACCTAGACTAACAATAGAATAGAAGAAAAGAAGAAGAAGATTAAAAAGGATGATTTGGAGGTATGGAGTGGAGACTGTGGAGCAGAAGATCGCCCACACGACATTGTTTGGTTTAGACAATATAATATACTGCTGTCATTTAGTGTGCTAGTCTACTCTGCTTTCAATTATTCTGCTAAACTTGTGCCGTGGTTAAAACTTTATCGCCGCAAACCAGTGATTTTAACCGTGCAACGGTGCTATCTATTTCTTCTTTGTCTGTGGGACGCTGACTTGGCAAGAACTAATTGATCTGGAGCTGGAAACTAATGCTGCTGTATGAAGAGTTTCCGGCAAGCAAACTTCTCGAGAAGGCTCTATTTGGGACGATGGATTTTGCTGAGAGAATTTTACCGTTTTCTATTAAAGTCACTGTACAATTTCTGCGCTCCAAACAAACCTTAAACATTAATTTGTTTTGATTTTGTCAGTAATTATTTTTTTCATTTACTAGTAAGGTGCTCATATGTTGCAATGGAATCATAAACCTTACAGTGAATATCACTTTTCTTTTATACTCCCTCCGTTCAGAAAAACAAGGTGTATGCTGAACAAGGTGTATTTTGACTTTGCACGAGGATTAAAATTAGGGTGAAATTGATAAAGGTATGAGTAAAAATGACTTAGATACCTCACTTAATTGTTTTGGAAGAACGAGAGAATAGTTTGTGTGTGGTGGTAATTAATAAATGCATGCATTGAGAGAATAGATAGCGTATAGTAAGAAAAAGCCTCATTAAATCTACATACAAACCTTATATTTCTAAACAAGATCATTTAAACTATAGACCTTATATTTTTGAACGGAGGGAATACACATATCAAACGAATCAACTAATCAAGTGATGGATACATGTATTCTCAAGCTAATATCACATTAAGGTTGTTTCATGATCTTCACAGCCGTTCCAATAAAAACATAATAGGCCTACTATGCACTTCCTTATCAAAAGATGAAACCAAAAAATGCATACCAAAAAATGATTACAAATTACAATTATGTCATCCCATACAATCCACCGTCTAAAAAATTGCGAGCAACCCGTCTCAGTTAAAAGAAACATCACAATATTGAGAGACATGCCACCTCTTTTAAGTCGTATGTTGAACCAGTCATGTTACACCATACAACCCCACCATTAGGTTTGCTAACCCTAATCGATAATCCAAATGGAAGCCACCTAAGTTGTGTGGTTACAACAACAAACATGTATAAGGCATCAATACTAAGAGTAAATACAAGCCAAACAACGTATGATTCACAAAACTAAGAAAAACGTTACTATTATTAGTAGCAATCAGATTGATAATCGGCTGGATCAGTTGTTTGGTCATTGAGTGCAAGAATCTCTTTGGCAAGATACATTAAGCACGTGTCAATAATCTTTACTGACAATAGCAGCCAAAAATAGATGTAACAAAGTTTGCTCACAACTAAATAGCATAAAAGGCAAGTGTAGTCTTCTATAGATGACAGTTATTGCTCATCAGGAGATTTTTTATTTTAACCTGCCAATTAGCAGTAGCCAAAAGAAGTTATTGTGTTTTATTGGGTGCACATTCCTCAAGTCCATGAGAAGTGTGGTTGAACCTGTATAGTTCCAATTAGCACCTGGTAAGCTCTTTTGGAACAACATTGTCAATTACCCCTAATATGTATCCGTTCATCAAGTTGTGAAGATAGTTGTAGGTGGGTAATTATTTATGAAATTATGTTAAATTGAATCACTTGTCCCACTGAGGAACTCTGACTTTTCGAGATAAACCCAATGTACTAAGTCTAATAAATATTACATCGTAGAGATTTCCCAAAAAACAAACCCGATTATTATCTATAAACCTATCATTCAATTAATTGAATAACACTTAGATTACATTCTACAAAATGGTATCAAGAAATGCACTCCAGCATCAGATAAAATTACTCACCCTTATGTAGCTGAAAACTAAAGGTAGGTAGTTTATAATTCTTTGTCTGTTATCGCCAAATAACATAATCCGCCATAATGAAAATAACTCATTGTGTCGCTTCACACCATCTATGAAAGGACACACATGAATAGCCCCCAAACTTGCCCAGTCCCCAGAAACCATGAGCAGTGAGCACCGAACTTGCGCATTTTAATTTGATCATAATATGAATGCTTCCGTAAGGGCAACATGCAACCCTTTTTAAAACAAGGGACAACAGGTAATAATGTAAATGTAGTACTTATTAGGGGTGAAAATGGTCGGATACGGATGGATATTACTCTTTTCGTATCCTAACCCAAATTTTTTCCCAGATTCGGAACCGGATACGGGCTACCCGGATACGGATATGGATTCGGGTTATTCAGGATACGGATATATGACTGATTCGGGTCGGAAACGAATAAAGATATATGGATAATGCACGCATATATAGAGTAATATATATTGAATTAAAACCATACGAGTACATGATTACAGTAACAAATTATATATTAATCAAACTCAAACAAACGTCGTAAAAAGAATGTGCTACTTTAGGATCAATAGAACCAACTAATTGTTAATATATATGGGTTGATATGGAAAAAATATGACAATGGGTCGGGCCTTGCTGATATCCGAATATCCGATCCGATATCCAAATAGGAAAAATCCGGATATCCAAATAGGAAAAATCCGAATATCCGGATCTCGTCCCGTATTTACCGGATATTGGATGCTCCGTATCCGATCCCAAATCCACATTCAAGTATCCAGATCTGGTCCCAGATCTGATCGGATAGTAAAATCCGGTCCCGGATCCGATCGGGACCAGATCCGGTCCCGGATCGGACGGGAGATATCCGACCTGTTTTCATCCCTGGTACTTATGATGCATTTGCTCACTATAGTGGTCACAGTTTTCTGTTATGTTCGCATATACCTAAAAAATATCACAATAACTGATCATAGAGTCTGAGTGCTGTCGGATGAACTCACTGAACATGTATCAGGGCATATGTGAGGACCCGAATTCACCAATTCGAATCCACTGTGTTTTACCGCACTAGTCCCAGGATCAACGCTAGTGCACACAGCTTAACATCGGTAAGCATCATATCATACACAACGATAAGAATAATAAAACTTCATTTATTAATATAACTAGTGTATGATCTTATGATCACTTACAATTATTCAGCCACAGGGGCTAGACTGAAAGTAAACTTGAACAAATGCAGCGGAAAGAGTAGCAAAAGACATAGATGTCCCATCAGCACACCACAGGCGACTGACAAAGATTGGCTTAGTGACTCGTGTCCACCTGAAAGTTCTCCTCCAGTAACGACGATGATTCCTCCACTGTTGTTGGTTGTTAAGCAAGGGTGAGTACACCAACACGTACTCAACAAGTTGTGCACAGAATGCAATTCTTATTATAACTATATGCAGGCTTATTCCAAGGAAAGGCTAAGGGTTCATTTGCAATAAAGCAGCATTTGAGAACACATACATTACATAAATTGCAAAGACAGTAAAACAAATAATAACAAGTAAATAGATTCAGTGATTCTCAAATAAACCAAATTTTCCATCCTAAATTAAGTTCCATTATCCACATGGCATCCTGCCATCCCATCCACTTGTTCATTTTAATTAACTACCCCTTGACGTAATTCGTTAATTTGTTTTGATTTTGTCAGTAATTATTTTTTCATTTACTAGTAAGGTGCTCATATGTTGCAATGGAATCATAAACCTTACAGTGAATATCACTTTTCTTTTATACTCCCTCCGTTCAGAAAAACAAGGTGTATGCTGAACAAGGTGTATTTTGACTTTGCACGAGGATTAAAATTAGGGTGAAATTGATAAAGGTATGAGTAAAAATGACTTAGATACCTCACTTAATTGTTTTGGAAGAACAGAGAGAATAGTTTGTGTGTGGTGGTAATTAATAAATGCATGCAGTTGAGAGAATAGATAGCGTATAGTAAGAAAAGCCTCATTAAATCTACATACAAACCTTATATTTCTAAACAAGATCATTTAAACTATAGACCTTATATTTTTGAACGGAGGGAATACATATATCAAACGAATCAACTAATGAAGTGACAGATGCTTGTATTCTAAAGCTAATATCACATTAAGATTGTGTCATCTTTACGGCCGTTCAAATAGTAACATATATAATAGGCCTACTATGCACTTCATTATTAAAAGATCAAACAAACAATGCATACCAAAAAATGATTACACATTACAAGTATGTCATCCAATAAATCCAGCATCTAAAAAATTGCAAACAGCCCATTTCAGTTAAAATAAACAACACAATATTGAAAGGCATGCCACCTCTTTTAAGTCGTATGTTGAACCAGTCATGTTACACCATACAACCCCACCATTAGGTTTGCTAACCCTAATCGATAATCCAAATGGAAGCCACCTAAGTTGTGTGGTTACAACAACAAACATGTATAAGGCATCAATACTAAGAGTAAATACAAGCCAAACAACGTATGATTCACAAAACTAAGAAAAACGTTACTATTATTAGTAGCAATCAGATTGATAATCGGCTGGATCAGTTGTTTGGTCATTGAGTGCAAGAATCTCTTTGGCAAGATACATTAAGCACGTGTCAATAATCTTTACTGACAATAGCAGCCAAAAAATAGATGTAACAAAGTTTGCTCACAACTAAATAGCATAAAAGGCAAGTGTAGTCTTCTATAGATGACAGTTATTGCTCATCAGGAGATTTTTTATTTTAACCTGCCAATTAGCAGTAGCCAAAAGAAGTTATTGTGTTTTATTGGGTGCACATTCCTCAAGTCCATGAGAAGTGTGGTTGAACCTGTATAGTTCCAATTAGCACCTGGTAAGTTCTTTTGGAACAACATTGTCAATTACCCCTAATATGTATCCGTTCATCAAGTTGTGAAGATAGTTGTAGGTGGGTAATTATTTATGAAATTATGTTAAATTGAATCACTTGTCCCACTGAGGAACTCTGACTTTTCGAGATAAACCCAATGTACTAAGTCTAATAAATATTACATCGTAGAGATTTCCCAAAAAACAAACCCGATTATTATCTACAAACCTATCATTCAATTAATTGAATAACACTTAGATTACATTCTACAAAATGGTATCAAGAAATGCACTCCAGCATCAGATAAAAATTACTCACCCTTATGTAGCTGAAAACTAAAGGTAGGTAGTTTATAATTCTTTGTCTGTTATCGCCAAATAACATAATCCGCCATAATGAAAATAACTCATTGTGTCGCTTCACACCATCTATGAAAGGACACACATGAATAGCCCCCAAACTTGCCCAGTCCCCAGAAACCATGAGCAGTGAGCACCAAACTTGTGCATTTTAATTTGATCATAATATGAATGCTTCCGTAAGGGCAACATGCAACCCTTTTTAAAACAAGGGACAACAGGTAATGTAAATGTAGTACTTAGGGGTGAAAACGGTCGGATACGGATGGATATTACTCTTTTCGTATCCTAATCCATATTTTTTCCCGGATTCGGAACCGGATACGGGCTACCCGGATACGGATATGGATTCGGGTTATTCGGGATACGGATATGGAACGGATATGTAACGGATTCAGGTCGGAAGCGGATAAAGATATACGGATAATGCACGCATATATAGAGTAATATATATTGAATTAAAACCATACGAGTACATGACTATAGTAACAAATTATATATCAATCAAACTCAACAAACGTCATAGAAAGAATATGCTACTTTAGGATCAATAGAACCAACTAATTGTTAATATATATGGATTGATATGGAAAAAAAATAGAGAGCAACTACCACACGCTATACCGTTGGGAATCACTTCCAACGGTATAGCATGGTTCATTAGGTTCGCGGGTGAGTTTCAGTACCAAGTTTCACAGGTAAGTTTCATGATGTTTCACGGATAGGTTTCATGAGTTTCGTGAGGTTTCAAGTTTCATACGGTTCGTATTTCATTAAAAAAAGTTTTATAGATAAGTTTCAACCAAAGGTTTCATCAGACAGCACAATGCTAACTTTTTTTAATGAAACACGAACCGTATGAAACTTGAAACCTCATTTAAACTCATGAAACCTATCCGTGAAACATCATGAAACTTACCGTGAAACCCGGCATCAAACTCACCACAATCCACGAATTATGGTATACCGTTGGAAGTGATTCCCAACGGTATACCATTTGGTAGCATTTCTGAAAAAAATATGATGATGGGCTGGGCCTTGCTGATATCCGATTATCCGATCCGATATCCAAATAGGAAAAATCCGGATATCCGAATAGGAAAAATTCCGAATATCTGGATCCCGTCCCGTATTTACCGGATATTGGATACTCCGTATCCGATCCTGAATCCGGATTCAAGTATCCGGATCCAGTCCCGGATCTGACCGGATAGTAAAATCCGGTCTCGGATCCAGTCCCGGATCTGACCGGATAGTATAATCCGGTCTCGGATCCGGTCCTAGATCGGACGGGAGATATCCGACCCGTTTTCATCCCTAGTACTTATGATGCATTTGCTCACTATAGTGGTCACGGTTTTCTGTTGTGTTCGCATATCCCTAAAAAATATCACAATAACTGATCATAGAGTCTGAGTGCTGTCGGATGAACTCACTGGACATGTATTAGGGCATAGTTGAACTCAATCACAACGATTAAGTGAGGCGCATAGCCAACAAGAGGCAGACCCATCAGTTGACCTTTTGAACAGTGATATTGTACAATTTCTACATAAATCATTATTGTCAAAAGGGAGCAAGAGATACACAACTCCTTCATATACCAAAAGTTGCATAATCTAACAAGAACTACATATGATTAAATAAAATATGCAACATTGTAGTTAATTTGATAAGGTTGTATAAACAACAAAAACCTGAAGTAGTTCGCTCCGATTTGCATAGTATATACATGATATTATAGGAAGAACATAATGGAAATTTCTACTCTCAAGTGTTAGACTATACAAATTATACACAACTGACGAAATGCATCTCCAATCACCATGAATCACATATTCACATGTTCTGCTTAAGATTCAATAATGGAGATAAATTAGGCATAGATAATCAAATTATACGTAGTGCACGGATTGAGTAGGATGTTGTATCATGGTCAAGTCATGAGCAAAATGAAATAAATGTGCAAGGTCTTCTGCTAGCTGAGCTTAAAGTGACACATGCACCTTTAAAATGGAAGGCAAAACCTCTCCAAAAATAAGTTCAGGTTGAGCGATTCAGTGAATCAAACATAGCATTCAATCCAAGACACAACTAAATATCAATTATAAACCATTACCCCATAGTTGACTGAGGATGATAATTCATCATTGAATTTATATTTCATCAAAATGTTGCAACTAACATCAATTTGATGTATTTTGCATTGTTGGTACCTATTCAATTGTTCTAGAACATAAGATTGGCATATAAAGAACTAGTATTGCCTATTTGAGCAACTCTCAAATTTAAAACAAAGAGCCAATGATATGTAAATCAAAGGTAAAGGACTTCACATTCCGAACTGCTAGGATATAAATTTTTTTGTTATGTTGATCACTTTTCTATGTTCAGTGAACTTCCTCGGTTAACATATTTATAGTCTCCAAAAAGTAAGATTTTTTTCCCTCAAAACACAACTCCTAAATAGAGAGAACTCTTCATTCAATCATTGGTTAAGGCTTTATAACTACACCAAACCAAAGATAATTTTGTGAGTAGAACCCCATAAAGCACCAGTTGTATGAACCAATTGCAAGTAAAAGTAGCCTATGTAGCATGAACACTGTCTATAAATGGTGTGACTCATTCAACCAAATTGGAATCATATTATCACAACCAAGAATGTTTGCATTGTTAGCTACAGCTATGCCTAATGTTACAGACTCATAGCTAGAGTTCTAGATCCACACCTTGCCCTACACTGACCTGAGACGCTTTGCCTGACCTGGCCACGATCAGCCTCACCCCACATTAGGGTGGGTGGATGGTCAAAAGACGCTCTGCCCTGATCACATAAATGATTTATATTTTTGAATGGATCACTATATTCTACAAGTTATGATAATGCAATATTAACTAGTACTTGCTGTTTTAAAGAGTTTGTCACTGTTGCTACAATTTGGTCTTTAAATATCAATGTTTTATGATAACATGTCAATCAAGTTTTTGTAATTAATATGTTTATTTTTAAAAAATGCATAAAAATCAGAACCGCCCCGACCTAATGGAGCACCGTTGACTAGTCAACCTTACACCGTCTTGACTAGAGCTGTGGTAAATGCGAGGCAAGCCAAAACCCGTCCCGTCCCATCTAGATCTCTACTTCCAGATAGGGGATGGCAACGAGCCATATTCCTTGTTAGAGAACTCCTTCATTAGGGGATAAGGATGGGAGCAAGTTTAGCCCTAGTGGTAGGGGTGGGCATTTTTAAACCGAAACTGAAAAAACGAACCAAACCGAATTGATTTAACCGAATATTTTGGTTTTTAGTTTGGTTTTTATTTTGGTGCTATTCAGTTTTCGAATTTCGGTTTGGTTTTTAACTTGTGTGCACCGAATAGACGAAAACCGATATTCATTTCACTTGCCAGTTGCCCTCCATGAATTGATTCCCATCCGGTCATCCCGTCACAACTCACACGGTCATCGAACTCATCCCCAATCTCCTGCTCCCCTCCTGGCTCCCTTCGACTCCTCTCCTTCCCACGTGCATCGGCGGGACGACAGCGTCGCTTCCTTCATGATCGTTGGTCACTAGAGGTGAACACGGCCGTGGATGCTGGCACTTGGCGCGGAGGCGGATGATCGCAATGCATCCGAAGTCGGTCTGTGTACCAGAAGCTGCAGTTGCTGCCCTAGTTTCACACACACCGGAGGTACTTCTCATGAGCTAGCGTCAGTCCGCCGGAGTCCATCGAGTTGGTGCCAGAGCCCATTCTGTGCCATCGCCTGATTGTTTTGAATCGAGATCTCCAAAATTATTTGTTTCCTCCTGATTTTTTGCTCGGATCTACATAATTTTCTCCTAAATTTCGCTTGGTGTTCACTGATTTGTCCTCGCGCTAGTGATTGTTGCTTAGATCCAGGGCGCTTCCCTCCTACCTGCAGGCACCAAGCCACCGAAAACCTACAGAGGGCAATGGTTAATTCCATTCCCAAGGATCTGAATTGGCCATGGGAAGATCATGTGCTTGATGCGGGTGGGTGGTATCTTGCGCAGGAGCTGAGGGGCAGAGCATGCCGGAGTGGAAGAAAGAGGCTTACAGGAAGACTTTTGATACAGAGACAGAGCCTTCCAATTCGATTAAACCGAAAATCGAATTAACCGAACCATTTTAGTTCGGTTAATTTGGTTCGGTTTTTAGATGAGTTTGGTTTCAGTTCGGTTAGCAAAATGCAAAACCGAAATATTTAAAACAAAAAATCGAACAAAAAAACTGAATTAACCGATTGTCTACCCCTACCTAGTGGGGAAGGTTTTTTTAAGAGGAAACAATTTCTCATCGGGTGAAACAAAGACATTCCCTTGTTTCCCGCTAGGCCTGAGTAACATGATATGTGGACTAATCTGTTGGGATGACAAGCAGGATTTCAATCTCTCTATCTCTTTCTTCCATATAAAACCTTGATCCCCAATCCCAAAGCTCTCTAGTCTCCTTCCAATCCTTAATCATCATCTTACAACCAGTTGTTGTCACCAGCAAGTCAATTGTTGTGGCCCTACTTCCTCATCGCCACATCTCCATCAGCAGCCCCCAATCCAGTTGGTGCACGCCGTCGTTGGAAGCTTGCTACAAGCCAACACCAACCCAATGGAAGCCAAGCATGCCGCTTGTGGTCACGTAAGGCTCGGACAAGCATGGGCTTGTTTTGTGAGTTCCATACTTGTATTCGTGTGTTCATGCCTAGGGATAGGATTGGACAATTTGTGTGCATGAATAAAGATATAATTGTGTTGCATTGTTTTATGGATCATGGATCATACACTCAGATATTTAATTGCTACATTGCCTTCAGTTCACCTCAATTTTTTTCTCTCAAATTTGCAGATTTGGTCGTCTGATTACTACTAATTCTTGTTCTTCACTCGTGTCATTACTTCTTATCGGGTGTTCCAACAAGGATCCAAAGCTTGACGGTGACAAGGAACAGGGGTAAATAAATAGTATGTTAGGATTGGGGACACTCTGCCGCTCCTCGTTAGAGAATGTCGATGCTGCCATCCCTACTTCCAACCAAACTTGTTCATGGATAGCCTAGCCTGGAAAATTTGGTCTGGGTCTAGATTTTAAGCATACAATGTTTTTGGTCGGGATTGGGCTTTGATTTAAGTAGGCTGGCAAGACCGGGCAGGCCTAATGTAAGCACTCGTGCTCAACCGCAAGCCTCCAGCTCTAACCGCAGCCGCCATATATAAACGTTTTCCTTCATCCTAGTCTCAATCTTCATCTCCAGACGGTCCTCAATATCCTTGTCCTCACCTCCAGTGGCGACTTCCTCGTTGCTTCTCCTCGTGCCCTCCTCGTTACCTCCGCCTCCCCCTCCCTGCCCTTACCTTCTGCAGTAGCTCTCTAGGTCATCCTCCTCACACTCCCATGATGGGGGGCCATAGGGTTGTCTGCATGTTTGCTGCTCATATAGACTACTAGTAAAGAACAAGACTAGGGAATTTGATTGAGTACTTGTCACCTTGTTTGCCTTAATTTTTTGTTCTAGTTGGTGATTTGTACTTGCATTATTGTCCAGGATGCGTTAGACCCAATAAATAAGAGTGGTGAGGAGTCTAACATATGTTTTGATTTTGAACGATTGTTGTGACTTTGATGGTTGTTCCTTAAACGAACTATTTTTGGATTGATGATTTTGCAAAAATAAAAAACGCATGTTACTCCATGTTTCATTGCTTCATGTCATCATGTGTTAATTCCTTAATAAAAGCTCTTGCTTTGGTTTTTATTTCGTTTTCTCATCTGCAAGTCTGCACCACGGCCTGATAGGGCCAAGCTTTGGGCTTGCTAAGTCTACACTTATCAGGCTTTGCCCCGGACTCGGACAAGACGTTTTATGTTCGGGCATTTTGAGCCCGGTCCGACCCAACTACATGTTTGATCAGGTCGACTTCTAGCCCATCCTCCTCTTCTCCAGATCTCGTCGAGGGCATTGCTCCCTGTTTGTCTCAACTAGGGGTGCAAATGGAGTGGATAATTCCGACCATCCATCCATCCGTATAAATTTGAATACTATTCAGAGCGTAATTTGGATATCCGATTTTTTTTGGATATTGGATACGAATTCGGATAATTTTTGGATACAGAAACGGATTCGAACAAAAGTATCCGTCGGATTCGGACATAACCGTAATGAAATTTCATTCAGAAATGTTCAGTAAAATATCTGAATACTGTCTGCCAGTCCCTATCAAACAAAATCTCTAGCCGAGACCGAGACTCACCCGACTGCCAACTCCCGAATTTGTTTTTTAAATAATATATATTTAATGAAAAATTACAGAAATAATATGCTAAAAATAAAAACGACAGTTCTACACACCTGTCGTACATCCAATTTGCGACAGGGCCTTTGTCGCAATGCCTTGCGACAGAGAGACAGGCTCCAAATTATGCGCAATGAGTCTCACTCTCTCGCTGCAATTTGGTATTATGACGAGAATTTCGCCGCAAATTAGATGTATGACAGGTGTGTAGAATTGTCGTTTTTATTTTTGGTATAGTATTTGTGTAATTTTTTATTAAATATATATTATTTTAAATAATAAAAATCGCCAACTCCCCGTCTCCCCAATCCCCTGTTCAGTTCCCCGACTGCCCGAAACCATCGTCGCCGCCGGGCCCTGAATCCCTCATCGTGCGGCCGCCTCGCCTTCGCGTCCCTCCAGAGCGGCCCCGCTTCGCCCTCGCGTCGCTCGGAGTCGCGCAGCCGGCCACCATCGGGGAAGTTGTGCTTGGCGCGGCTGCCGTGGGACCACGCTGCCTCCGCTCCCCGCCACACCCTCCTCCCCCGCGTCGGGTGTGTTCCAGATCAACACGACGGTGGCCACCTTCCAGCGCGTCGTCAACACGCTCGGCACGCTCAAGGACACCCCCGACCTCCGCGACAGGATGTGCGTTACCTTTGCCCCTACCTAGTTCCCCATCTACCGATTTCGATTCGTTCTATTGGGCGACAAATTTTGCGATCCCGGCTTGGGCTTTGCTCCAATTTCTTGATGCGTGTGCTGAATTGGGCATAATTATGCACCTTGGTTGCGATAATGGCAGTCATCAGTAAGCTCCAGTTCCTCCATTGATGGCTTCCTCATCTGTTGTTGTTGAATTTGTCTAGCTTAATTTTATCCTTTATTTCTTCTTCTCTCCTTTGGCCACTGTGCATACAATTTTGGCTCTTTTTTCCCCTCTTTTTTGGGGAAATTTGATTATTTGCCCTGAAGTTGATGTGGCGTGGTTCTTCAGTTGCTTTCTTATTTCCTTTTCTGGCCATGTTTTTCCTACTTAGTGCTCTTTCTGAATGACTAAATCTCCTCTATTTCACATAAGTTGTAGTTTCTGAATCGCTTGATTTCGTAGTGACCTCTTACTTTTAACATAGGAATCAGTTGCTATTCTCAATGTATGTTCACCAATTCAACTCGAATTTTGCATTACTAGCTTTTCAATCCGTAACTTAAATACCTTATGCCATCTATTTTTGTTTCACTCCCCCATTAGTTCATCAGACCAAAAGATCGCCCAATTTGGCTAAAGGAAATATCGCTCGATTGCTTCCTATTAGTAATACTCAGGGATCTAGCCAGCAGGCTGGCTCCTTGAAGCATCTCATTTGGCCACCCAACTTGTGATCCCGATTTAGGTTATGTTTCTGCGGTGGATACACGCGATGAATCGATGCCTCTTCTTATGGGTTGCTTCGGGCTTAATTTTGCCCATTTTTGTCTGCAGTTTGCGTGGGGGTTCAATTAACTGAACCTTGTATGTTACCGTGCCTCGATTGATGTTGGGCTGATAGCCTTTGTACATAAGTACAAATACAATTGAGGAATCAAGCGATATGCACTTCTTGTGTAGATCTTGTGCCCGCCAATTAAACGTTTTAGCTTCATTATTGATGTGATTATAACTTGGTCATGATGTGTTCTACCTTGCAATCTAATAACTTATTAATCCTACCTTTAATAAACTTATTTTGTAGACTGGAATAGTTTTTGCTTTTTGGTTTAGACTGGTTGATTAACTAACCATTGCTGCTGTTGCAGACATAAGACATGGGCACACATAACACAACTACTGAAGGATAAATCAGAGAAGCTTAAACAAGGTAGTGAGGCTGATCATCTTGTTGAAGTCAGTGTATGTGTCTATATTTTGGTTGCTTCTTTCTGTTTGAGATTGTTTTAACTGGATTGTTATCTTGTACAGTTAGGAGTATTTCTGTACTCTTTTCTCCTTTTGCTCAGTTTATATTGGAAATTGCATAGTATTTGCACCATTTAATTTCATAGTCATCCACTGTAGCTTGGATGGTTCAGGAGTATACTTCAATAAATATTCAAGAACTTCCTGTTTTCTCCTAGATTTTAGTCGTTCTGCAATATATCGTTGTGCCTTGAACCAGAACCTGCAATATATTGTCGTTCTGCAAGTACATAAGAAAGGAATAGTTCTTGGAAAGCTCCATTCTAAACTGTAGCAAGTTTGACAACTTTTGGCTAGTAAAGGATGGTTTCCATGATTTCTCCTTGAATTTCCCTGATATGAACAAAATCTCTACTGAAGGCATAGAATTCTCACTCAGGAATTTAGTTTGAAGGAAATGAAAGAAGCAATCTTTGATGCAGAAAAAAAGGCCCCTAGCCTTGATGAATTCCCAGTTGAATTCTATCAGTTCTTTTGGGACTTAATCAAACATGAGCTTAAAGCTCTAGTTGTTACCAATAGAAAGGTGGAATTATGGATTAATAACTCTCTTGCCCAAAGTTATTGATGCTCATTCAGTGCAGAAATATAGACCTATTTGTTTGTTCAATGTTAGCTACAAGATTCTTACTAAAATCTTGACCATGGGATGAGCAAGAATTGTTGGGCCTGTCATTGATATGAATCAAGTCGCATGATCAAGAGGCTGGAAGGATGTTAGTTTTGCTGACCGGAATATCTGAAAAGACCTGATGAGTTACTTGCAGAGTTGCAGTAGGCTAGACGACGATGAACCAAATGTCTCAGGCATAATATAACTTTCTAGAAGTGCATAATATACGTGCATATGTTGATTGGAATTGTACATGGCTGCATATTGTTCTTATGTAGGGAATGCAGCTATTATTGAATTGAAGGTTCTAGTTAAGTTTCGTGTATGGTTGATTGATCCTAATATGCGCGACATATATGGTTTCTGTTTTCACACATTATCCGACTAACTATTCATGGCCAAAACTAACCGTATTTGGAACGACCTGTATTCACTCTGTATTCGTGACCAAAGTAATCCGTATTCTTATTCGAATTCAGCACTGTCTGTATCCGACTCTGCATCCGAGAAAAAATTTAGAACAGGATAAGAGATGAATGAAATCCGTTGTATCCGCTCCGTTTGCATCCCTAGTCTCAACCTCCAGGCGAAGGACTTCTCTTGTAGGCATCCTCCTCCACTCTACTGACTTGCGTGGACTTTGATGGATCTCTTCCTTCGCTGGTAAGGGCACTCTAGCTTTGATTGTTGTTCAAAGAGTGAGCTTTGTCCCGCGGATCTTTTCTTTCCTTTGAGCAATCTCATCCAAATCTTTTTTTCTGGGATGGATAGTTCTGTCCATGGAGTTTGTTGCGGATTTGTTTGCTCCGCGGCGGAGTACTAGTAGCAGTTTATTTTCCTAAACTTTTGGGGGTTCAATTGAACCCCCATGTCCCACGTTAGGTCCGCCCCTGTGGTCTCCCGTTCCCAACAGTTGCTATTGGGAATGTGATTATGCTACTTCAGGTGTTGTCAGCGATTGTTGATGTTAGGAGGGAAAAAGAAAATCTCAAATCAGTTTGATCTTTGTGTGTTGGGTGTTGCATAATAGTGTGTCCTTTTTTGAATGGTTCAGTAGGTGTTCATCTTGATCATGGGGCTTAGCAAGGTGGAAGTGAACTTGAAAAGGCTGCTTGAGGCGGCTCCTCGGCAGCAGAATCAGGCTAAGCTTGTCCATGTAAGCGTAGCTACTCTCATTTTTTTTTTGGAAAGATTCCTATCATGCTTTGTTTCTGTTCAACGGCTAAGCAGATACTGACATACTATTCTATAACCTATTTATAAAGAGGAGAAGAAAGATACTATTCCCATCATGCTTTGTTTGTATTCAATTTTAATAAGTGGTATCTAATGAATCTTCTCTTTAATCTTAGTCATTTTGAATAGATTGTGTGCTAGCACTGACATCCTCCAATTGCAGTATGTAACCACAGCCAGGGAGCTGTTGGAGCAGCTAGGAGCAGAAACGACACCAGAAGGGATATCAAGGTACTCATGGGTTTGTATGTTCTATAGCGTTGTCTGCTTTTTGGGAATATTGATATGTTGACTGTTGTCAAGCTAACTGAGGATCCATAATTTTTGAAAGAAGCCCAGCTGGTATATGACTGTGCCCCCATCAATGACAAGACCATAGCCATCAAAATTTGTAGTCCAATATAAATGTAAACCTCATCTCTGGCTCCTATTACATGACTTTAGTGTATCCTGCCAAGCTACCAATGATTGATCTTGCCAGTGCATCAGTATCACCATCCATTTTTTGCATTTTGCATTAAGGTAAACTTTGTAAGTCTATAAAGGAGTACTTGTTGCTAATTTATGAATACACTTTGCTGCCCGATTGCTTTGACTGATGGTGTGTTTCAACATTCAACTTTTAAACACTGATGAATTGGGGTCGCATGATCTATTTCAATGCTTTTTCCATACTGATATTCAATGAATAGGGCCAATAAGTAGATAGGAACACATGATCAATACCAGAGTAACTTTTACCTTACACACATATTTAAAGTTTTTTCTGAGTGTGATATACTGACCGGCTTCCAGAAGTACCCTTCTTCTTTAGTATAAAAGGTGCCATACTTTCCCACTTAATAAGTGCAAAGTTTCTTTCTTTTGTATTTTTTAACAAGCTGTTTATGAAAATCTGGATACTCTTTCTGTGAAGATGTGCTCCTTCCAGCATGACAAAAAGAACTCGTATGTGAAGGTTCACAACTATAGTTTTCATGACCTTTCATTTCATGATGACAATTTCTTGGCTGTTGCTTGCCTTTTTCAAACAATTTTCAGTGGTCTTAGTAGTAGGTGGAGCAGAGCCAGCGTTTACCTATATTGAAATTTATCTTTCACTGCTTTTGTAGTATTTTTTTTTCATGATCAAAACATCATGTTCATTCATGATTTTTTTCCTGATTCAGTGTTTCAAAAGCCAAGCTTACTGAGTATTCAGAAAAGATTGAAGCACTAGCTACCAGGCTTACTGCTCCAGTGGTATGTTTTCATTGTGTTGATTCATGTTTTCCACTGATATGCTAAATTCCTCCACTTGTACTTTGTCGAACTCAATGCAACTACAACATATGATGTCCTCAAGCTCTTTATATGAACTGATTTCTTAGCACAGTGCACACTGCTAGGCTAGGTCCTAGATACACTTTCATTACTATCTTGTTGATGCAGCCAGAAAATGAAAAGCCAGTTGATGAAAGCAGAGAAGAAGAAAGCTCTTATGAAGGAGAAAAGGTAGGAAGTCCAATATCCTTGTCAACAAGATTGCGGAAGAGATCGACGTAAGTTAAATTTGGTCCCTTTTTATTTGTTCCTTTTCTTACAGTTACAACTAATGAACTAATAGATGTAATCAAATAGATTTCATGTGGAGGTTGGACCACACAGTCATGAGAGAAAAGAAAGAGATATCGGAGCACCTATTAGATTGGATGCAGAAGCTCAGGCTCGCATTGAGAAGCATAGGTATGTATTATTTTTGGCGAAGTGTTTTTTCCTATCTCGGTATCTGGCTTAGTGCCGTCATTATTCTTAATTCAAAATTTCTAAATTGCACATGAGCAACCAATTTACTGATCCATTCATTGACTTTTTGGAGGAACAGATCCATTCATTGTTTGGTTTCTCTGAGATTGTTGTTATGAAAATTTGAAAGCTATAATCAGTGCAATGTTTAATCATTACCTTCCTTTTTCTCCTGATGTTTTAAGACCTAAGCATGAAAACTTCAGGCTTGTACAAGATCATCAAATGAATTTACTGGTTATCCTCTTACCGTGTTGGATCTTCTCACTGCACAGGAAGTTGCAAGAAGATTTGACTGATGAAATGGTTGAGTTAGCACACCAACTGAAGGAAAGTAGTCTTGTAATGAACCAATCTGTGCAACAGACAGAGAAGGTAGGCTTTGTGTTGTGTTGACATTAATTTTTTCTGTGGATAGTGTTACCTCAGTTTAACACTGGCAACAAAGTTCTCTGCTGGATGTTTATTGAGAATGTTCGGTTACTGGTTACTGCTGGTACAGATCCTTGATTCCACTGAGAGAGCCGTGGAGCATAGCTTGGCAAGCACTGGGCATGCAACCACGCGAGCGTCGGAGGTCTACTCGCTGGCTTCAAAGACAACATGCTTCCAGTGGCTGCTCATCTTTGTGATGAGCTGCATGTTTGTTATGGTGGTTCTACTCATACGGGTCACCTGATGTCACCGTCGCCACTGACATCGTGTAAACAGTAGTCCTTAATATTTGATCTTGTAAGCATTTCTGACATGAACATAAACATGAACCTGTATCCCAGAACGAACATCACCTGAGAAGATCGTCGGAACTCAGTGAGCTAAAGAAATATGCATGCTTGAGAAACCTGCGCTTTGGGGATCCCGGCATTTTCTTTACCTGTTTTCACATGATAATCTGATATATATTGTAGAAGAGAGAGGAATAGATGGAATTGGCCATACACCTCCTTGGGTGATTGGCTCTGTATATATACATCCTCTAGGGATAAGTATGGAAGGTTACAACAGATTTAATCTAATCTAATCTATCCAAATATAGTTAGAACAAATATAGAAGGCTATAATCTTAACCATACAACAGAATAATATAAAACTCTAACACCCCCCCGCAGTCGAAGCGGGAGGTTGACGAACGCCGAGACTGGAACGGAAATCCAGAAACAACTTGGAGGGGAGGCCTTTGGTCATAATATCCGCAAACTGAAGAGCAGAAGGAACATGAAGAACATGGACTTGTCCAAGGGAAACCTTTTTCCGCACAAAATGAATATCAATCTCAATGTGCTTTGTGCGCTTATGCTGGACGGGATTGGCGGACATGTAAATCAGGCCGACATTGTCACAATAGACAACTGTGGCCTTTTGGAGAGGAAGGTGAAGTTCCTGCAGAAGATGTCGTGGTCCAAAGAAGATTCAAGAACAACATGGGCAACGACTTGGTATTCGCTTAGCTACCGAGCGAGAGAGATGAGGTTGCCGTTTAGAAGACCAGGAAATGAGGTTATCTCCAAGGTAAACGCAAAATCCAGAGGTAGAACGCCGTGAATCAGGACATCCAGCCCAATCGGCATCGGAATATGCAATCAGATCGGTGGAGGAGGATGCATTGAGATGCATGTGCCAAGATCAAGAGTACCCTTGATGTACCTCAAGATACGCTGACCAGAGCTGTGAGGTTCACGAGGGTCATGCATATGCAGCATGCTTGTTGAACCGCATATTGATGTCCCGGCGTGTCAATGTGAGGTAATCAAGAGCGCTCAGAAGGCTCCGATATTCAGCAGATCGAGATCATGGACCTTCATTAGGAGAGCATGGACTGAATGTCAACCGGTGTGATGGTAGGGTGACAGTCGCTCATACCAGCGCGACGCAGGAGGTTTGAAGCATACTATCGCTGAGAGAGGAGTAGCCCAGCAGGTGATCTTTTAACAGAAATGCCAAGAAAGTAATGAAGGTCCCCAAGATCTGTCATGGCGAACTCAGAATGAAGAGAACTCTGTATTAAGCGCTGGAGAAGAGTATCATCGGAGGTAGTGATTATAATGTCGCCCACATAAAGCGTAATATAGGCAAGTCGATGACCGGAATGAAGCACAAATAATGATGTGTCGAGGTAGCAAAGAAGAAAACCTAGACTGGTAATATAGGTTGAAAACCGGTGATACCAAGCACGGGGCGCCTGCTTTAGACCATAGAGGGACTTGAGCAGCTTGCAAACATGCTGGGGTTGACTGGGATCAACAAACCCGGACGACTGCTCACAATAAACTGTCTCATTGAGGTTGCCATGGAGAAACGCATTCTTCACGTCAAGTTGCCGAATAGACCATCCTTTCGAGACGGCAATGCTGAGAATAATGCGAATGGTGGCAAGCTTGATGACAGGACTGAAGGTCTCGTCATAATCAATGCCAGGCTGCTGAGAATAACCACACACTACCCAACGGGCTTTATGACGAGCAAGAGTCCCATCGGAGTGGTATTTATGGCGGAAAACCCATTTGCCGGAGACGATATTAGCACCAGGAGGACGAGGGACAAGGACCCATGTGCCGTTATCAACCAGAGCCTGAAACTCCACTTGCATAGCTTGCCGCCATTGAGGATCCTTCAGAGCGATCAGGTAGGACTTGGGCACCGGTGAAGCATCAGCGGTAGTGGCAGAGAACCCATAACGGTGGACAGGGAGCACAATTCCATCCTTGGCGCGTGTCCGCATGGAATGAGGACCAAGACCGGTATGGTCTTGGAGTGTCGTGGGTTGGTTTGGGAGCCGGCACTGTGGCCGAGAGGAGGTCTGCTGAATCTGCTTGTACCAGAGGACACCGAGAGTAGACCAGCCGGACAGGTGGGCGAGGAAAAATGGCCGGGACACTTGAGGAAGGCGCAGCTGTTGTGTTTGTGCGCCAGGGCAGATCTACAATGTCCTGCAAAAAGTTAAAGTCCTGTTCTGAAGACCTCGGAGCAGATGTAAGAGTGGCATAAGGGAATGTTGATTCGTCAAAGATGACGTGACGGGAGATGATGACACGGCGTCTTTGCGGATCATAGCAACGGTAGCCTTTGTGGTTGGATGGGTAGCCAAGGAATACACAAGGGACAGAGCACGGCTGAAGCTTGTGTGTGGTGGTGGCAGAAATGTTGGGAAAACAGAGACAACCAAAGACACGGAGGTGATGATATGAAGGTTGCTTGTTGAACAAGGCTTGGTACGGCGTGGCATGCGCAAGAGACTTACTCTGTCGGCGGTTGAGTAAGTAGGTTGCTGTGGCGAGAGCTTTTGCCCAAAAACGAGGCAGGAGTTGGGCCTGAAGGAGAAGAGTGCGCACGACATCATTGATGGTGCGAATGGCGCGCTCAGCAGTGCCGTTTTGAGGGGAAGTGTAGGGGCAGGAGCAACGTAAAGCAACACCAATTGCTGCAAGGAATTCTGTGGAGGCGGAGTTGACAAACTCTTTTCCATTATCTGTCTGCAAAGAACGAATGTGAAGCCCGAATTGGGTGCGAACTAAGGCAAAGAAATGGCGGAGAGTGGAAAAGACATCAGATTTATTGTGAATAGGAAATGTCCAGTAAAAATGAGAGAAATCATCTATTATAACAAGATAATATTGATTTCCAGACATGCTTAACACTGGAGCGGTCCACAAATCGCAATGGATTAAATCAAACGGGCGGCAGGACATGGTTGCCGAGGAACTAAATGGCAGTCGGACACTTTTGCCGAGCTGACAAGCATGACATAAAGAACGACATGATTTTATTTGAGCAGGAAGCATGCTGGTGATGTCACGATCGGGATGACCGAGACATCGGTGCCACACTTCTGGAGAGACGGCAAGGGAGGCGAAAGCAGTGTTGCATCTGGATGGAGTGGCAGGGAAGACATAGAGGTCGCCCTGACTATTGCAGCGATGAAGAATCGCCTTCGTTCGCAGGTCCTTGACAGAGAAACCAAAGGGATCAAATTCAATAGAGCAAGTGTTATCGCGAGTAAACTGGCGAACAGATAACAAATTATGAATGAGAGATGGAACGTGAAGAACACGATTTAAGTCAAAAGAAGAACCGGCTTGGGAAGGAAGAGTGCAGGTACCAACAGAAGTGACAGGAATGTGAGAGCCATTCCCAACGGTGACAATAGAAGGACTGGAAGACTGAGAGGGATGATGGAGATTACTGACATCAAGTGTCATATGGGCAGAAGCACCAGAGTCCATGACCCAGCCACCGTTGTTGAGTTGAAAATTGTTCAATGCCGAGATTAGGCTGGCGTTGTCCCATGCCGAGGAGCCGCGAGAGGGTCGGGATCAAACAGAGATGCTGCTAGGTGACATACGCCTGAGGAGGACGGGGGCCTCCATGACCGAAGGAAGCAGGGGGCGCCCACTGACCGGAGCTGGGCGACCACGGCCCATTGCCAGGATTGAAGCAAATCCATGGTCCGGAGGGAGCAGGACGATAGCCGCTACTCGTGGGGTGGCCAGCGGAGCCGCCCTTCTTCTTCCATGGCTTCTTGGGCTTGGCGGATGAAGAAGAGCCATCGCCGCGGCTAGCACTGGCGCAAGCCGTCCCAGAACAGGGGAGTTTGGCGGTGGTGGTGAAGAGAGCGCTGGCAGCTTCGGCCTTGGCAGCAACCCCAAGGCGCATCTCTTCCTTGAGAAGAGAAGTCCGAGCTTCGACGAAGGACGGAAGGGGCGATGTCATGGCAACGACTGTGGCGGCATGCGCCATGGTTTTGTTGAGACCGCGCAGCACGTTGAACACCAGCATGCGATCGTCAACAGGGGCATCGGCGCCGCGAAGAGCATCGGCGAGGCGCTTCTGTTCCTTGCAGTAGGCGGTGATGGTGAGGTCACCCTGTTGAAGACCATGAAACTCGTTGAGGAGGACAATGGCGCGACCTTCTTTGTTTCCGCAGAACAGAGTCTCAGCAGCGAGCCAGAGCTGCCGAGCGGTCTGCTCCTTGTCGAGGATGATGTCGAGAACATCGGCGGAGATAGACCCGTACATGACGGAGAGTACGGCGTAGTCATCGGACGCCCAAGTAGCATCGCCGGGGTTGGGGGCGACGGAGCCGTCGACGTGTGTAACACCCCAATTTTTGATTTCCTTGCATTTAAATGGTATTTTGAATTTTTGAGAATTTCTGGAATTTATTTGGATTTATTTGGAATTATTTGGGTTTATTTGAATTAAACCATTTAACAAATTAATTAAATAATAGAAAAGTTAAAATAAAATTTTGCTGAAAATATTTTACTTGAGTCACAAATGTCTTAAAATATTTTTGGGAATTTTTCTAGAATTTTTCTAGTATTTTTAAAGTCCCAAATGAATTATTTTATTTTCGGAATTATTTTTAATCGAAAAGAATTAAAACTCCAATGAATAGTATTGGGTCAATATCAGGCGCCCATCTCGCCGAAACCCTAATCCCGCCAACCGTGTGATCTCAATCCGACGGTTGTCGATCGTCTGCGTTATGCTGGCGCGAGCCGTTGGATCACGACACGCGATCGGCCGATTGCCGTCTTCGCTGAAGTCCGGATCGGATCAGGCGCGCCGCCACCGAAGTCCGTTAGGGTTCCGCGAAAACCTGGACGCCGAGGTCAGATGGCGAGCCGACCCGCCGCCGCTTTTCTCCTTTTCTTGCGCACATTATGCCCTAGCTTTTCGTGCCGAGCCGCCGCCAATCCTCTGGAGTTACTCATCAGAAGTTGCTGGTCGTGCCGCCAGGGTTTTCTTCATTTTCGACGCCGGTGAAGCCGCCCGTCGCTTTGAAGGTCTTCCCGAAGTTCCGGAGAGGGGCGACCCGAGGAGGTAACCCATTCGACGGAGACACGCCGAGCGCCATGCATCGCCATCTTCCCCACCACAAAGCCGCCGCCGCACCATCGCCGCCGCCCGAGCTCCGCCGACCGTCCGATCACGCATCAACGACCCAGATCTTGCCACGCCGCCTTGAACAAGAAATCTCATCTTCCAACCTCATCCGTTAGATCTAGATTCAACGGCTCGGATCGCACCGCACCATAGCCAATCACGCCACGACGCTGCGGGCACACCGAGCCAAGATTGTGCGCACGTGTCGCCGACAAAGACGGGCCCGCATGTCACCAAGACCGGACCGGTGACGCCAGTCGACGCCACGGTGGGTCCCACTGCCGCTGAGTCAATGATGACGCTATGCCGACGCCAAGACGGAGCTTGCGGTGGTCGACGTCAAAGAAGGCCACGGTCGCTTCGTGGTATCGACACGGTCACAGATGACGTAATAATTATTTTCCCGAAAAGAAAAATGTTTATTTAATTCGGTTTATTGATTTTAAATGTATTTTGAAACTTCAAATGCTTATAACTTTTGCGTTTTAACTCCGATTTGAGTGATTCCAATTTCTATAAATTTGTAAAATCAAGCTCTTTCTGTTTATGAATTTTATTTGAATTTTAGGCTTGAGTTGCTCTCTGTTTTATTTATTTATTGCTATTTATTTGCGTTATGCGTAGACGTTGAAGTGCCCGAAGGTTTCGAGGGAGAAGTTCTCGACCAGAGCAAGTTCAGAACCGTAACCAGCACTTTTTGAAGGCAAGTTGTGTTTGATCATGTTGGACCTATTAGAGCAAATTATTTTGATTTAAACTATTGCATGCTAATTTGATAGAAATGATTTTGAATAAGTTTTGGGATTAGTTAAATGCCTAAGTTGTCAGATGCCACCTTGTCATATATAATTGTAGGCCATGAATCTTTTGTCACCCTAGGATATGGATTAATAGTTGGACTTTTATAATTTGCCAACATGGGTTGAGTAGACCAAGTAGTATGCTTAGCCCTCGCCACGTGGACGCTTTCATGATTTTGGAATACCAAAGTGAATATCGACTTAATGAGATAGTGAACATGCTTTGTGAATGAGACATGTGTTATTGAGTTGATGATGGCATGTGGTGCAATGGTAAAGAACCGGGGTGGGAAAATGATTTAGACTGGGGCACATGGCAAGATTGTTTCTGGTGGGCCAAGAGTGGCAACCTGGCGGTCGATTTGGTTTTTATTGGTTTTGGATAATTGAGATCACACTTGGTTAGTCTTGCCTCGGTCAACTAAGGACTTAACCTTGCGAGCATTTGAACTGAGTCTCTCATACACCACAAGTTCCAGAATGGGACGGGCTTAGCTGAGTAAACCGGGAAATCTATTCTTTGGTACTCGCTGTGGTGGTGTGAGGTCCTGAGAAGCGGAATGAGAACTCACATGGCGCAAGAGGGGGCCCTGGTGTGGTAACCAGTCCCTCCAAAGGTTGAAACCTTAGCGGGCAAGATCGGGTTTAGATGGAACTTTGGAAAGGCTTCGTTCACGGTTATTTGCCTTGGTGGTATTTGATCGTATCTTGTGGGTAAAGTGTATAACCTCCGCAGAGTGTACAACCTATTCAATAGCCGTGTTTCACGGTATTGAGCATCGCTTCATGATTACTGGCCAAGGGTTAGATTTTCATAAAATGAATTGTTGATGGAAAAATGCTTGGGTTGGTGATGATGAACTTGACTTAGGATGGAAAAAGGATTTACGATTGAAATGGTTGTGAAAGCTATTATTCTTACTACTGCTTTTATCGCTTTGCAATCTATTACCGCTTATCTTGAATGTCAGATCGCCATGAACCATAGCCTATCCTTTGTACTAAGCCATGCATGTAGAATATTAGAATTGCATTTCAGGCATGACTTGTCGAAAGTGCTCAAAGTACTCACCCCACAACAACACAACTTCGCTTGAAGAAGAAGCAACCCCGCTCAGAGGAGGAGTATCAGAGGAGCCGATTTAACTAGGAGCGAGCCAGCCTCGATTGCTCGTGGCAAATTGGTTGGCGCCACGAGTTTATTTTATTTCACGCATTTGAATATTTTAATAAGTTTTCGCCTCGCGAGGCGATCTTTGTAACTTGACCATAAGGTCTACCAACTAGTTGAGTATTTCATTAAAGTACTTATTATTTCGCTGGATATGTCTCGTGATATGTACCGATGTTGAAACTGTGGCACTAGCGTGATCCTGGACTAGTGCTGAAACACAGAGGGTCCGGATTTGCAAATTCGGGTCCCGACAACGTGGTGGAGAAGACCATGGCGGCCGAGGAGAGCCTTGAAGAAGATGTTCCACTTGGTGAAGTTGGCGGCATGCATGGTTATCACGGCGCCCCGGCGAGGCGAGTCGCCTCCGGGGCGCCTGGACGCCTAGACGCCTAGGCGGGCGCCTAAGCGAGGATTAGGCGCCAAAAATTGTTCAAGTTAGTAGTAGTAGCAAGACAACATCAAACATCACAAGAGTAATCACATAAGATCCTCGCTCCAAGAGCTTTGGCCCATTCTGGCGCCGCCCATTTGACCCATTGCGCTATGATCTCGCCTCGCCCATTCAGACGCCTGCACCATTCCTAAGTCCCAACTCTCGCCCGCCCCATCCTCATCCATTCTTGGCAGCCTCAACAGCAAGATCGCGCCATCGCCAGATCCTCAACAGATCAAGACTCAACAAGATCGCCAAGATCCCTCCCGACCGCCGAGCTGAGCGCCGACGCCGAGGAGAGGAGGAGCGCCGACGCCGAAAGCAGAGCGGAGGCGAGGAGCCGAGGCGAGGGATTACCTGATGGGTCGGCGGCGGAGCAACAAGTCTGGCGGCGGCGGGCGGCCGCGCTGGTTAGGGTTCTCCACGCCCGCCTCCGGTCTGGTCTTCACCCGTGAGTCTTTCGGCCTATTCTCCGCTCGTGCAATCGGCCGAAGCCCGCTTTATTCCTTCAACCAAAACGTTTTTGTCGCCCGCCAGAAATACCATGGACGACGCCTAGGCGTGCACGCCGCGACGCCAGTGGCACCTAAGCGCCGCTCGCCAATCTCAGCGAGGCGCCGAGTTCAGCGTAGTCCGGCCGGCCGACTGGACGCCTAGTCGGTGCCTAGGCGTCGCCTAGGCGACGCCGTGATAAGCATGGCGGCATGGAGATCGAGTTGGACTGGCAGCAGGGCGCGAGAGGAGGAGAGACCAACAAAGACCAGAAGTCAGTGCGGCGGAAGCTCAGAGAGGCGCCGCGCTTGGCGAGGTTGGAAGAAGTTGCAGAGGAGATGGCCGGAGGGGAAAGTGTGGGGACCCGGACACAATCCAACCTCTCAGGTTTCAACCGCTAGTCCAGAACAAATTAGCGACACAACAGACAAAGGATGATAACACGTACATATCATAAAGTAAACAAAAGAATAAGCAAAAGAGTGTAACAACATCATCACATTATTACAAGTATGGAGCCTTACGGCTTAAGTGAAAATGTAGCAATGAAATGTAGAACAAAAAGAGCCAATCAAGATGCCCACAGCAACCGATCGGGCACGCCCCTAGAAGATCGCGTCATCCTCCTCATCATAGTCTTCACCACGTATGTCGAATCTGGAATGCCACCGATCTCTTCATCGCTTTATGAAATAAGCAATTCTAATAAAGCGAGGGTGAGTATGCAACATACTCAAGAAGTCTCGAAAACTTAATGCAAATAACTAAATGCAAGGCTTAAACAAAGGATGGCATATAGGGTTCATTTGCATAAAGCTTAAATTGGAATTTAAATACAAGTAATAATTTCATAAAGCAAAGATTTAACAAAATGTAAATAGCATAAATAATTAAACTTGAAGTATAACAATTTTCCGTGTTCCAACTACCGGTTGGCTCTAGTCGCCAAACTAAAACCCGGAGCTCCAAATTACTCACGGATTCCCATCCACATTTTTCATTTTAAACCAAATCCATCATTTTCCATTTTAAAACCAAAACCGTAAAAATCTATTATGTGAAAGCTGCCCACGCTTGTTCTTGTCCGTGGGCACGGCTACTCAAGTAGTTTTTAAGACTCTGCAGAGTGGTACACTTTACCCACACGACATGATCAACCCTTTGCGCCAAGCTATTGACACACTTCCTTTGTGTGTGCCTACAGGAGATCATGACAAGGCCTTTACAATGCATATACTGCCACCGACTTCACCCGCTAAGGTTTCGCTCTCACATTTCTTGCGCCTTGCAAGTGTCATCCCGACAAACTCGCACAAATTGCATCGGGCGAAGTCAAATAACGATACATGCAAATTACTTAGCCAGTCGCATCCATATAGACATGTGGTTGTATCAGTATAGCATGGCCTATGGTGACACACGACCGGTCCTTAATTGACTAGGCGACAATCACATTCCAAAATTTTGTGCATCCCACACCCGCCATCCAACCAATCCGCCTTGCCTAAATCATTTTTCACTTTTAATTTCAATTAATACCGCAACACCAGTTGCCATAATTTCCACAATTCATTTTTAATCAAGAATGAAATCATTTCCATAATGGTAAGGTACCGACGTGATTAAGCATGGCTAAGCATTTTCTACCGTCCCCATAATCAAAATGATTACCATTAATTACAGTAATTAGTTTTCCTAAGGTGTCAAAGGTTGTCAAGTTGAATATCAATGTGGCATAACAAAGTTGGAGTATAGCTAAGCATTAAAACGGTATTTAAAGTATGATACGCAAATAATAAGCATGCAATAATTTAAACGCAAAATAGCATTTCATAAACTTGGGTTCAATATGGTCAAGGGAGACTTGCCTTTACCCTCTCCCGCTGCTGCAACCTCCGCTGGATGCTCCTCTCGCCAACCTAAGGTTGCCTACACGCCAAACACGCGAATCGAGGCAAAACAATAAATAAACAGAAATAAATAAAATTCAAAAATTCATAAAAATGACACCAGCAGATAGATCTTGATTTTATATGAATTTAGGAATTTGAATCGTTCAAATCGGAGTTCGAACGGAGGAGAACGGAGCTTCCAAAGTTTAAATAGGGAGAAAATCGGGAATTAAATAAACTGACACGTGTCGCAACGCTATTGGTTAGATTTTCGGATTTTCTCGGATTTTCCAGCGATTAAACGGAATTTTTCGTGTCGCTGACATGCGGGGTCCACCGGTCATAGACAGGTCTATGTGAACCGAGTCCACGGGTTACAGGTGATATGGCGGTGCTGTGCAGTGATGTGGCATGACATGTAGATCTACAGCGTCGACGTGGCAACATGTGGCGCGACAGTGAACATGTGGCGCTGAGGTGTCGGACACGGGGCGGCCACACAGGCTACTAGGGTTGAGTTAACGCAGACGTGGCGCACATGTGGAGCCACGCCACGACATGGTATTTAACCAACGACACATGTACACGTTTTGTGACATGGCAAAGATGTGGCTTGCGTGGAGGTGATGTGGCGCTTACGCGGCGCACAAGTGGCGATGCCATGGCATGTGACGGTGCGGTGCGAGAAAACTGATCGGTTGATGAAATGATTTATCAAGGATTTGGGCGCAGATTCGTCAGATATGGATGATCCGACTACCGAGAGCAATGAGCAAGCGCGACGGCATGTGGCGGCGCTACCACCGACGCTGGGAAGACGACGCCGCAATCGGCGAATCAAGAACGAAACGAGTGAACGGATTAGTGAATCGGGTAGATCGTGAAGAGTTGAACTCAAAGGTACAACCTGTCACCTAAACTCATCGGAGAAGATAAGAGACGCCGGAAGGCTTGGTTTACTACGAGACTTCGCGAGGATTAGCAGACCTGAAGGCATCTCAAAGTGGCGAGAGTAGAGGGAAAGATGCGGCATGAAGAGGAGAGCACCAAGACGGCACGGGAAGGCTTTAAATAGCCTCGAAGCGGCGCAAAATGGCACGGAAGCCAAAGATGCCCGCACAACTAGGTTTTCCAATGCATGACGCAAGGATCGGTGACGTGGCCGCACGAGAGACGTTGGATCCGGATCGACGGCGGAGGAAAAGTCGAGTTAGGGTTTGGTTTTTGGTCGGAGTGGCGGCGTTGAAGTTCGCCTGGATCCTTGATCGACTACCGACATGTGTCTCTGGTTAGGTTTTCATCACCGGGCCGAAGCAGAGAGATGGGCTTCAAGAATGTGGATGGGCCAAAGAAGGAAATGGGCCCGAGAAGAAAAGAACAGAAAAACATTTTGCGAATTAAGAAATTCCATAAAATCCGAATAACTTCACTAAATCCAAATAAATAGCAAATAAATTCGGAAAAATTCCCAAAAATACAGAAAAATCAAATTAAGCTCAAGGAACCCAAATAAAATAAGAAATAATTAATTTTAGGTATATTTTAATCAATTTAAATTCTTGACGACTTTGAAAATTCAATTTAAGTTGTATTTAATTCGAGAAAATTGCCACGATTCAGATTTTGAATTTTCAAACTCAGGAAATTGAAAAATTCAGAATGTTACAGAAAGCAGCGGAAGGAAGAACAGGATCCAATCTAATCTTCTGATACCCTGTAGAAGAGAGAGGAATAGATGGAATTGGCCATACACCTCCTTGGGTGATTGGCTCTGTATATATACATCCTCTAGGGATAAGTATGGAAGGTTACAATAGATTTGATCTAATCTAATCTATCCAAATATAGTTAGAACAAATATAGAAGGCTATAATCTTAACCATACAACAGAATAATATAATACTCTAACATATATTCTGCTGGTTAGTACAGTGTGTAGTTTGTAAATTGTGGTGTCTGAGGAGAAGGGAGATGACGAGATTGCCCCTGCGGCGAGTTGCACCGCTGGCTTTAATTTCCAATTCTTCCCCTCCCAGTTTCCTAGTTAGGGAATGGATCATTTCACCAAAGGGAATTGTTCTTTCACGCGATCCTATCTTAGTCCCTTTTATCTGATACCTAAATTTTTTTAGGGATAATTCATGCTATACCACTCTATTTTCTGGCATTTTAGGAAGTACTACTAATTGTCTCAATGATGTATGGCCCCTAAACCTGTATGTTATTTGAACAACGAGTGATATTTTTGAAGTGGTAACCTTTAAAGTGGTATGGTATTAATTATCCTATTTCTTTATTGTTAATCTAGTCAATCATGCCGTCTGGAATGTCTGAATTATGACCTCTCACTTCCATCGATCATATCGCTTGATGGAGGAAAATTATTGGAAATAATAAGTTGTTGGGTTCTTAGAAACTTAGTAACTCTTCGTCTTGTATAGATTATGTAACTATATATCTTTATTCTTTGTCTATCAAGAACTTTTTTTTCAAAATATATGTAACATATGTACCTCTATTTAATTTCAAATAATATGTCGATTAATTTACATGGTATTAGAGTACATTATTTATATATACACCAATGCATCATGGACAACTTACTTTGAACTTATCTTTCTCACACTGTATGTCTTCTATCATTTATTGATCGCCCTACAACTTTTTTACTTTAAATTCTAATAGCAATCCCAATTCTTGATCTATTCCTCTTAGCTACTACCTTTTTTAATGAAATACTCTATCGTATAGTTATCTTCTATTTCTCTCCAATTATTACTTAATATTGCATGTTGTGACATCAACATGCTTACATGTACAATTGTCGCTTATCCTTATTAGGGACCATCACACTCTCACCAGTCCCCAAGCCTATTTCATACTATAGCGCCATCTCTACTCTAGTTTTTTGCTCCTTATTTTGATTCATATGAATTCATGTCTATATATATATACATGTAGAATGTTATACATGCTTGATTTCTGCTTGTCCCATGTCGCACGTTTCTCTTATTCGACATTGACCAACTCAACAATGTTGCTTCCTCACTAACTGTGGTGACCTCCCATCTTCTCTAATGTTAGTATGTTTTCTCTAATGCAGGAGATAGACTTTTATCAATGCAGTTGTATGAAAAACTTCATTATCCTTACAATTTTGTAGGTTATCCTGAACTCCTAGTTGGCTCTTTTCCTATGACGAAAATCCTATACGGGTCCGAAGGTCAGTGGACTTGTACCATTGTCTAGCTTTTTATTCTTTGCCTAATTTTTGTTCAATTACTCATACCATGACTAAAATATTTTGGGTCATTAAACTTCTAGTTTTATAATTATGCAATGTGTTTTCTTATGGTCACAATTAGCATGTTCTAACATCATAATATAAAGATGCTCTTTAAGAAAATAATACGATACTGGAACATAAACATTAATAATAATTAATCTGCATAAAATAATAGGTTTTCTTTTGGAATACATATATTATTGAATCATCCACAAAGATTATCTATTAGACGGGAATATTGATTATTCTATAGGAATATGACAATTTAGTTAAGCGGGTGATAAACAATATGGCTAACTTATATTTGTAATGAAAGTAAATATGGCCAATTTAGATCATTGTGGATCGTTATAATACAATAGGTCATTATATTTTATTTGGAAGTTACTTTTGCTCCTGAAAATAATATGATTGCCAATGGTGATATAGTTTTTGACCGCTTTTACTAATATGCATTTGTCATGGCCAATGAGTTAGTGCACTTCGGTATGCGCCATGTGTAGTGAGCAATAGCTCTTCCTGCATTGCAATAAGCGGTTGCACTTCCTGTGTAGTGGCAGGTGATGACTAAGTGGCACAGAGGTATCAGCTTGTGTATGCAGCTACATTCAAGTAGCTGGCGTATCGATGAATGTATGAATCAATCGCCCCACCATGGGCTACCAATATTATGGCCATTAACATGATAACATGAGTGCTATTCTTTGTTTCTACTTGATACTGACAGTCATTACATAATTCACTAATCTCCTAAATAATTTAGATTACTTAATCACTTTGGGCTTATTTTGCTTCGCCTTTGACCTAGGATATACCATTATGCCTACCATGGATCTTGTTTTTCACATTATTCTTATGGCTCTTCATATTAAATTTACCTCTCATGCCCAAATTCCTCTCCATTTTCATGTCAACCATAAAAATTCGAGGGATAGTGCTTGTTTATACATTTTCTTTAAATCAACAAAGATTCTTCTAGCAAAATATTACCGTCATACATCTACTAGAGTACAATTTTATTTGGCATGAAGCCAACGTATACCTTGTAGCTTTCAGCTTATAGAGTTACGAAATGACATAAAGAATCATATAGACTTCAAGTCTCAGGGTGTAAGTTATTCTGTACTTGAATGAGGATACTATTTTCTTGGCCAAAAACGGCTCTTTGGAGATCAATATAAGGCTAATGAATTCCATTTGTTCACATTTTGCCAGGCAATTCTATTTCCCTTTTGCCTACTAAGGAATGAATACACACAAGAAACTAGTGGATAAATAGCATACATAGTTAATTGAGGTTTAGTGGATCTCAAGAGCACATTTTTCAATAATTATTTCTAATGGAAAAGGCGATAGTTAGTTACAATGTCAAGCGTAACAATTCACAATTTTATTCTATACAAGATTAGTGAATTTACTACATGTAGGAGATGCTACTAGCAAGCATTTACTATAGGTAAGATGTGCTATTAGGAGAGGATCAGACAGGTAGGGGTGCAATCGGCTCGGATTCGGTCGGATATCGCTCTTTCCATATTCTAAACCATATTTTTTGTCGGATTCGGAATCGGATTCGGATAGTCCCGGATACGAATACGGCGCGGATAATATCGGTTGCGGATTCGAATCGAATACGGAACGAAATCGATACGGTACCGGATAATTTTTATCGGATATAGCGTGAAAATAGATACCGCATAAAGAACACATATAACACTGATTGATCAATCGTATGAATTCGAATGTAACAGAATCAAGTAGTCCAATAAAGTTGGAAAAGTCCATTCAATTTCAAAGATACACATAATGAAAAGTTACGAAAGAAAGAACAATATATAAATAATATCTCAGCAACTTTTTCAACAACAATATGTAAATAATATCTCGCATTGCCGCTTCGCCATGCCTCGGCCGTTCCGCACCTTTTTCAGCCAGACGGCGCCACTATGCCATGCCCTGCCACTGCGCCGATCACAGCCATGCCCTACGCCATTGAATGCTGAAAATCTCAAGCGAGCGATCTTGACCGCAACGATCCTATGCCCAATCCAACCTTGCTCTGCCTCACTCGGCTATAAAAGCCGCCAAGCCATTCCAGAGTGCTCATGCCCTTCTGCTGCCATTGTCTCCAAAAACCGAACTCAAGGCAAAAATCCCAATCGAGTAAACCAGTGAGTAATTACGCAATCAATTCAGCTTGAAGCATCTTAGAGACCACCTAAACTCATCCATTTCCTCAATTTTAGTTGAAATCATTCAAAACCTTACCACCACGGCGCACCTTCTTCTCCAAGTGCGGCGCATGGTGGCGGTTCACCTTGGCTGACCTCCGATCAAACTAAGCTGGAAAAATGAATCCACCGACCTCACTGATGCTTAATCTCCAATCAATTTGAGCTCAATCATCTTTCTTAGTTTTCTCAACTGACCGGCGCCATTTCTGCCGTATGCACTCGGTGGGAGCCTTGTTCCGGCCGATGCCATCTATTGCTGAGCCTCCCCATAAGTGCGCGAGGGTACCCTCTTGCTTCACCGCTTCACGGCCGGCCCGCCTCTACCGCCGACGCCAGGCTCGGGCTGTCGCCCTCTGTTCTCTCTTGCTGCCTAGCTCCCCTTTTGTTCTCTCTTGTTGCCTGGGGACGCTTCGATACTTCGGTAAGATTCGGATATCCGAGTAAAAATTTCCGGATTTATCCGAAAATCATCTCGGAATATACCGATCCGACGGATAGGAATCTCCCGAATCCGAATCTGAAAAAAAATATCCGAAACCGAATCCGAATCCGAAAATTATCCGAAATAACTATCCGAATCCGATCCGAATACATCCGGTCGGTCGGTCGGACGGAAACTATCCGAACCGATTGCACCCCTACAGACAGGTAAGGTAAGAAATCCTATACAATAGATAAGTTCTACCATTTTCACCAAGTTTCCCCGTCATTATAGGAAATACATTAATTTAATGCAGAAGTTTTCAATCTAAAGCAAAAGTTAATAACTTACTCTACATGAGCATAACCAGTTTCTACATGAACTATATCTAAACTAATAATGCAACTCATGTAGGTAATGGCATCTAATCATAGTTAAGGTTAACAACGAGATTACTATGGGTCTTGATATACCTTCCCCTAGACTTATCCATACTCTAAATGCACATGTTTTCTTTCCCTTCCACTATTCTACCCATATCCTTTTCTGCGACTATGAGCATTCCCTTTCTTATGAGTATTTGCATGTTCTTCTTGAACAGGTGTATTTACTATGACACTAGTAGTGTGATTCTTCATGAGGAGGTCACTCTACTTCTCCACAGCTAGCAAGGCAGAGAACAATTCAGAATAGTCAGCATAGTTGGTGTGATGATATTGCTATTGTAAATTCAAATTTCTAGGGGTAGAAGGTGGACATAGGCTTCTCAATCATGTCATGTTTAGTAAACTGCCTGCTTACATAGCCTAGTTGATAGAAAATACGGTGCATGATAGGATTATAGTCTACTGCAGACTTCTCATCCCAAAAGCTCTAAAGTATAGCTATGGTATTCTCGGTCAATCTGTCTATTCAATAAATAAATGGAAGTTTTATCTATCAATATTGACATAACATAGGAAAAAAGGGTGCTCTTTATTTTGTAGGGAGCAGAGTAACCTAACCCAAGGAATTATCCTATCAGTTCTGATAAGCCAAGCCCTAGACAATAAAGGAAATGAATCTAAACATAAGGCCTTTCTTTGCCTCCTGAGAAGTTATATACCTTTCTCCTAGTGTGGCAATGATCGAATTCTGATGGGTGAATGAAGCTGGATTCAGAAAGAGCTCATGTGATCATTCCTTGTTTGTTTATTATATGGCTTATGGTATGGTTATTTTTTGTCTATGTTTATAACATTAAAAAAGTAGGCATTTTTAAATGGGATTTTTCTTTCTTTTTTCACACCTTTAGAAATAGTTCAGAATGAAAGATCTTGGTGACTGGAGGTATTTTACCGGTATTGAGGAATATAATCCCTATTGTGAGTGCCGTTTTTTATTATAGCACTAAAGCAGAGAAGCTCCCCCAGGAGAAGATTTGGCCGAGCAGATTGATTTGATTACCTACGCTAGTAAACGCGAAGACTAGTCCGCAATAAAGAGGACGCACCACACTATGGCAGCGGATATCATGACGAGACACCTCCATCCCGTCTCGGCAGTGGCAGCGAGGCCAAGCAAGTGTTACAGCATGCAAATCCCGTCTCGGCAGTAGCTCTCAATCGCAATGGCTAAATACAAATCCTTCTTTTCTTGTATAACAATAAAAATGAGAACTAAGTAGGTTTCAACCATTAAAGAGTCAATGGCACGCACACTTGGTGGGGACTGACTGCTCTCCCTTACGAAAGTATCAGAACAGATGCTTCTAGGAATTGGTACAGTTGAAATTTCTCGCACCACTTCATCAGGGAGAAAAAAAGCAAATAAACTAAGATGCCAATCCCTATTAGGTGCTCTCAATCCATTGCGCGTTAGCACGTGCATCTATTTTCTTGCTCAGGAACAAGGGGACTAAAAAAATAGATATTGCACCATTTGAAATAACGTCAGTTACTAGTGGCACTATTTTATTGAGTGACGTTCTAGTATATTCTATTTTTAGATTGTTGAAGCAGATAGTGTAGTTCATTGGTTGACTCAAGTAACGCGTAAACCATGTCAAACCAAGACCAATCAATATCTGAATGGAATGGATTCGAACTTCTCCTAGAAAAGTTTTCGGTGCGAAATTCCATTCAATGAGTAATTCATAGTTGCATATAAGAATGCAACTCTTGCAAAAACCAAGATTTGAGTACTTGATTCATTAAGGTCGTCACCCTATACCCGGAAGTCTCTATCGTTTTCTTTGTCTGTTAAGCTTCACAGGGTTGGGACTCCCTAAATCAAACTGCAATCGCTGTTTATCAACCACTCACGACGACACCGAGATCTTCGACTTAGCTCCCACAGGTCATCCACCCGGGGCGGAAGATAACGAAAGGGAGACAAAGTCCTAACTAAGGTCATGTTTGGATCCATTAGCACTAACAGTTAGTTGCTAGAATTAGCTGAAATGGATCCAAATAGCCCGACTAATAGCCCAGCTAATAGTTAGCCAACAACCCAGCTAATAGTTATCTCATTAGCTGGTTCTCCCCTACTAATTTCAGCTAATAGATGGCTAAAAGACCAATTTACTCTCGGCCCCTTCACCGTAGGCCCCTTTCCCCCATGCTTGGCTAATTAATGCAAGGGTACAATGGATATTTGCACCCACAACCAAATTTCCAACCACCTATTAGCTAGTAGATCCAAACAACTCCTAGCTAATAATTAGCCAGCTAATAGTTAGTCAGCTATTAGTCATTAGCCAGCTAACTATTAGAGCTAATGGATCCAAACAGCCCTAAATCAACACACAATAACCTTAACCTTCTATCCATTCCATCTTGCTAAGGGGCAGAATGTGGCTGGAATGGAGGAAAACCTTGATTAGAACATTGTGGATGAGTTGAACTGTCTTGATATCCTACTGGATTCAGATGGTCCTATTCAAGCTTATCTTTCCTTCTTGCCTTGGCAAGGTAAACTCCCTATTGCAAAAGCTACAGCAGATCGATAAGTTGCTAATTTAGCTAAGTCAACTCCACTACGGAATCTAGCTCTCCATAAGAGGGTATTCCCAATGAGACAAGTAGTTTATCGAAGGGACCCTCTGTCTGAAGATTGTAGTCCGGATTTCTCGGAATAGAATAATGGAATTCTATAAAAGATAAAGCTCTTATCTTGGATGAATCCCCTCCTGACCTCTGTTCCTATGGATGGGGGAAAGAAGGTGTGGCTTTGGACCCCAAACTCTTCCATGACGCCCTTCTTCTTATAGCGTGGGTAAGTGATCAATACAAACAAAAATCACACCCATTGGATCCATCTTGATATGATTGGTTGATTTGCATGGCCACTATATCAATCAGTGTGTAAGGAGGACACCCAGATATTAGAAGCATACCTGCTATTAGATAAGGCAGGATCCTCATGGTCGGCTACCCTCACTCTGAACCTGTGCCTTCCCTTTACCCTGTAGCCTGGAGGGGAACTTAGACCGGCACTTTCGATGCTCGGGTACCCTTATGTTTACTCCAAAAGGTTGGAAAAAAGAGAAAATCTCATATAGCCATTTTCTTTCATTGGCTATTTGTCTTTTGTAGCGCTAAATACTCTGATCCTCTTTTACGAATCTACAACTCTCATTACCGAGCGAGATCTTCTTCGGACTTGATGCACAAACAAATGGAATAGCAGCAAATAGCATATTTCTATCCTTTATATCCGTTGAACTCAATCTCATCGTAAGGTAACTCCATCTTTTTAAGCTCTGCTCCTGAAAAGAGAATATGATCATATTTGTGCTTACAAGAGCACAATTGATTTTGCATGATGGCACATGTGGCCTTACTTCCCGCATTGCGGTGAGTGAAGGTACTCCTTGCACCGTAGCTTGACTAAGAGATGTGAGTGTAATATCAATATTTAGTGCTCGTGAGGTGGTTACCACCATCCAAGACAATTATAGATCCTCTTAGTGATGTCTAACTTATCCTACATTTTTATGCACTTTTCTACAGGTTTACTACTAGTATAATTATTTGAATGCATGAAATGAGTGCAAAATAGTAAAGATTAGTTTAATTTATTCAGTAGGCAATTTTCTTAAATTCCTAGATCTTTTCTAGAATTATCCTTATACCTGGGACCTCATGCCCAAGATTGCTCCGGGCCTCGTACCCGAGGACACCAAGAACCATGTGTCCAGAGTAATTAATTATGTATTTTAGCAATTTTTGAACTATAAAAAAACCCCACAATTAACTGGCTATAAAAAATCCCACAAATAACTGCCCAAACACACAATGCGATGAAAAGAAACCATAAAAATATGATGTTTCCAAACATGTACTAAGTCTAAGTTTTCACAAAATTACGGAAGCTCACATACCTAAATATTCAGTTTTTGGGATTTTTTTATAGAAATTTCAGAATTTCTAGTGATTAAAGTTGATTTACTTAAAACAGCATAGTTTAAACCACTTGAATCAAATTCTCGAAATATTTTGATTTACCTAAATATTTTGGGTTTTTTATAGTTCAAAATTTTGATTTACCCAAATTTGATGCAAATATCCGCCATAAATCTCTAATCCGCGAGGGAGCTTTCTGCAAGAATATTCTAATCCGGATATTTGAGCTTATTACTCCCTCCGTTCCAAAATATAGGGCGTATTAGAATTCAAAAAAGTCTTTTTGAAGTAAACTTTGACCATTAATTTCTGTTATAATATATTATGAATTGTTATGAAACCAACAATAATTGAAAGATAAGTGAAATATGAATCAATTGATATATCTTTTGTAAATTGAACATGCACATAATTTAATTAATTCTTAGTCAAAATTTATGTAATTTGACTTTTCTGAATTCTAATATGCCCTATATTTTGGAACAGAGGGAGTAGTACTTTAGAAACTTTTCCGCATATTTCCCAGAAGCCATTGTCGGTGGCCCATTTAGTTGTTTTGGCCGGCCTGGTTCGGTTTCGTGGCCTTCTGGGCTCATCCACGTTTCTGGGCCAGAGAAGCTAACTGCGCCGCCAACCCAGGCATTGCTACAGGCAAAAACCTCAAGCTTGTTGGGGCGGGCGTGCTGCTTCGTGCGGCGCTGGAGGCGGCCGCGCACGGCTTCTAGCGGGCGACAGTCGACTGAGCGGTCGCGGGTCGATGGCGAATCTGCGAGATTCGTGCGGCGAGGCGACGAGCCAGACGCGGGTGCAATAGGTGTTGCAAACGGCGGAAGATGCGCGGAGCGGCTACCAGCCGGGGGGACAGATTGAAAGCGCGTTGCTACTTGAATTCAAATATACTCGAATTCAAGATTTTGAACAATATAGTTATATAGATGATGTGCTTTGCTGATTTATACAGCACATAACTATAATCATAACCTGTACCATATTTCTTTTTCTTCCAGTCTCAGGTACCCACACAATCCCTATCATCTCAGTAGCATCAAATTGCTAGTATATAGCAATAGTGATCACAATAGCCAACAAATGGCGGTAGGGAGTGAGTAGAAGAAAAGGAAATTAGTAGTCTCAGATTAGATTAGTCGAAATCTTCAGATTAGATTAGTCGAAATCTTCATGGACCACATAATTCTTACCATTTTTAGTTTGCAAATCAGTATGCAAATAACAGATTGATACCATAGAAAATCATCATAAGGTTTGGGTATTCCAAACCCTAGTATCAAAACCACATTGCTGAGTTTGTTCAATCAGCCAAAAATCAAAAGAGGCCAAACCGCAGACGCACGGACCACCGTGCGCAGGCACGTGTGCACGCGCGAGTGGCGGGCTAGGTCAACAGCCATGGCAGTGGTGCAAAGGGAGACTGGAGCCGCGGCGACAGCAAGGCCGGCCGAGCCGACGACTAGGCTAATCGGCCATAGATGGAACCAAAATAGGGGAGAGCAGGAAAAGTAGGAGCAAGAGTGAGAAATGGGGAAAAATGAGGATTGGCTAGAGCTAGAAGAAGCTCTTTGGCCAGAGATCTGACTAGATAAAAAGAGAGAGAATAGGTAAGTGAAGAAAAGAAATAGAGGAGAAGAGATAAAGGAAAAGAAAAAAAAAAGAAAAGTAAGAAAAATTTGAAAATTCTAAAATGCACAAAATTTGCTTCTAGATCGCAGAAAAATAATCATAAGACCAATCGTGTACTAAAAGTCATATAAATCAACCGTAGTTAATAAATTATCAAAAAAAATAAATTTGAGTAAATTAGCTAAACTAATTATCTGTCTCTGTGAATAATTTAAAATCCATCAGATCTATTGAAATCTACTAAAAATGATTATATCAGCCGGTTAAGCTATTAAATTAAGCGCGACCATATAAAATCGAATAAAACTCTAGAAATCACAAAGCTAATTTTGTAAATCTCATAATAACGAGATGAGCACGTTGGATGATTTAAAACATACAAAAATCTATTCATCACTAAATATGATATTTATGTAATTTCGTGAAACAAATAAAATCGAACAACAGATAAGTCGTCGGGTGAAGACGAGTATTTTGATCAAAATCCAGACAAGTAATCCATGACCATCTTATTTTGATATTAATGTTTTATTTAGAATATATCTAGTATCATTGGTGCATGGTAAAATGATGTTTTAAATAAAATCTAAATCAATTTATTGGAATAATTACAGATGCAGTTGTGATCGTGATTTTGACTCAACCGACGAGTGTGGTCAGTGTGAGTTGTTAAGTGGTGGGTAGAGGGTGCCATGTTTTGCCAGCGGGACCCTCTACATAAGGATATAACATAATGCTTAAACCACTACACTCGAATAATGAGCTATAATTTAATATCAACCATAGTATGTGGAAACAACTAGAAAAGGTTGTTCTATGATGGTGTTTAATCTTCACATTGGATATGCATGATGTATTAAACTGGTATTATCGGATGCCCAGTGAAGGACACGGTGATAATCGGTAATGGTTATTTGGCACTATATTTAAAGTCTAGATAAGTATCTCTAATTGTCGTGACAGAGATCAACTGGTTCCCCCAATGTCTTAGTACATCTGAATTGAGTTGTAGCATAACTGGTAAGTGGTCGGGGGGGGGACATGAGTACCTTAATTGTTGTGGCAAGGTACAAGTGGCTAACCTAGATCATAGTGCCCTTAGACCAGAAATGTATAACTGGAAAGGGTAAGGGTTGGAGATTTTAAACACCAAAGTAGCGATAAACGTTCTGTGTTTTCAACGGATATTGAGTTCGCTATGGGTAAAATGATACAAAACCTACGCAGAGTCAAAATCATAAATTCATGCTTGTCTCCTGGATTGAAGGCTACGGAAGCTCTCTCATCTACAAGTGCTAGTAGCATTTTCTCGAATTAAAAACCAAAACACAAGATCTTATTAATAAAACCTATTTTTGGTATCTGGATTGAGGTATGGTTTTGAGGAATGGAACTGGGAATAGTTCCGGAAGATAAAATTCATAACTGCATAATTCCTACTAATGCTTGATGAGTACATTTTTGTACTCACTCTTGGCTATTCCCTTTTTTCTTAGACTCTGATTGCTATGGATGCTTCGATAAATAATGGCTAGATAATCACCGCAGGAACTGGATGATGAGGAGGCAGAGAATGATCCAGAGGACTGGGTGGAGTAAAGGCTCTTACAGTAGAGGCCTCCATACTCTAGAGTATATGTATAATTAAATATTGTAATGAATTTTGTTATAAATTATGTAATATGATAGGTGGAGGATTGTAAGTAGGTATTGTGTTTGGAATGTAATAAAGTTTTTTAAAATTTTTAATTAATATTATGCTGCAACACTCTGAAATGATATGTTAATTAATGAATTATCGGGCTTGTTCGAATCAGTGTAATTAACTTAAGATTAATTATTATCTAGAATTAATTATACAGATCGCCGCATACAGTATTCTACATCGATCTTGACCCCACTTTTTGATTGAAGGGTGCGCACGCGACTCGGAACCCTGTCCAAGGACGAAGCCCAAACCCGCTCAGTCAAAAGGCCAGCATCCTGCATCCAGTCCCAAGCCGGCGGCCGCATCTCCCATTCGCTTCTCCAAGCAAAAACATAGGTAGGTACCGTAGGGTTTTAGGTTTTTGAGAGAGAGAGAGAGCGCACCATGGACAACTCCCCCGAGCTTCAGCGATTCCTCGAGGTGAGAAGTTCTTGCTGTTGCTTGCGATCTGGTTTCGCGGGGCGTGTATTGTAGCGATTCCTTTTACGCCGTACTGTTGTGTATTGGAGCATGTAGGTGTTGATTCGCGGACACGAATTGGTTAGGTTCTGATTTGGTGGCGTACTTTTGTTTGTTATGGACGTGCGGACATGGAGGATGGGGATTTGTTCATGGGAGGACGGTCTCTCTGTCGATGCGATGAGTGGAGATCTGAAGGTTTTGTTTAGGGAAAGCATGAGAGTGTGAAGCGGATTTGAGGATGTAATGTAATCTGCCTTGAGTATGAGTTTCTTGGTTGTTTTTTCAAAGCAATATGTGGATTGTTTAGTTGGACTATGTTGTGAATAGATAGAAGCTGCTTCTGTAATGAAGGTAGAGGCAGATTTGGCATCTAGATCAGAGGTAAATTTAGCATCTAGGTCAGAGGTAAAGTGGGTGCACGATGAAGCTCGTGGTGCAGTAGAGTTTGTAGTTAGATCCAGAATTGGATGGTTACTGTTTATACCGTGCAACTAGTAGCAAATTGAGAAACGCATTGTTTTCTCAGTGTATAAGGTGTTTGTGCCTGTTATTTCGAATCAGATATGAAACACATGAATCATTTAAAGACAGTGTGTACTTTTAACAATGAGGATAAATGGTGAGGTGGTTTTCAAACTTGGTCCGGAGAATCTGAACTTGGCATGCAGTTGCACGTCGTTCTCCATATAAGTTTTGGGACCTTTTTTAAATACCTATTTTATCATCGATTTCCTGATGTGTTTGCCCAGAATTTTTTTTGATTTGGATGGCCAATTTTCTTGGCATTTTTAATGCAGCTGTAAGTTTACAAGGAATTTTTAGTTCAGCTGGTAGATGATGATTTAGGTCTTCTTTTGTCATCTAATTCTAGGTCCTACTCTTCATTCTTTGAAAATACCTTGTGCACACCAAAGAGCAGGTGCTATGATTTTTTGGTGTGTTTTAGTGTTTTACAGTGATAATATATAGGGTAATGTACATTATAAGGTAATAAGGCTGCAGTTACAATGAAATCTAACTCGTCTTTTTATCATCCATAATTTTCCTTAATATGAGCCACACACTATTTGGTGGTGCTTTTGTAGTTGATAACCACACTATATCTAACTTGTCTCCCATGCGAAATCTCTTTGTAATATGTTGATTTGTTTTAGTCGATGCAGACATGTAGGGGTGAAAATGGGACGGATATTTCCCGTCCGATCCGGAGCCGGATCCGGTTAGAACCGGATTCGAAGAAAACTGATATCGGGTCGGATTCGGATCCGGATCCGGATATTTAAAACGGATATCGGATCGGATACTGAGCGATACTATCCGAAAAATACGGTCGGGAACCGGATATCGGATATTTTGCTATTCGGATATCCGGATTTCAAATTCGGACTCAAGCCCACCATGCCCGAATGTCTCTTGTTCCCCAAAGCCAAAGGCCCAAACGGCCCATTCGGTTCGCCGCCCACGCCTCGAGCCCCGACTAGTGATGCCCTAGCTAATCTGCAGCGTGCTCAGGCGCCAGTGCTCGCTCTCGCCATTCTCATTCGGTCCGCCGCCCTAGCAAATCTGTCGACCTGCCGTCCCCGCCTCCCGGTCCCCGGCTGCCTCCTTCCAGCCTCCTCTCCGCTGGCCTCCTCCCGCCTCGAGTTCCGATCCTCCCGGCGTCTCCCTCCGCCCGAGCGATCCTCCCGGCGGCGCCTCCTCCAGATCGACTACTCGGCGACTCGGCGGGCGACGGCGCCGGCGCCCAGCGCTCCCCCACTTCAGCCAAGGAGGTATTTATGACTTTTGCTCAAGCATTTCATCACCTAAGCATCAAATTATTTATTTCCTCTTGTTTCCTCTTCTTGTCTACTCCTCGGCAGCAGCAAAATAGAAAGAAGTAGGGAGCACCAGGGGATAAAGGAACCGAAGAAGCATAGCACATTGCATCACGAAGTGGAACCAGTAGGAGCATAGGAACTAGGAAGGACTAAGAATCAAGAAAAGCATCACACGTTTGCATCATCTCAAGGAAGGCTGTAAGGTGTATAACTGCTTTATTGCTTTTCATCCCCTTTTTTTAGTCACTTAGTTCTTTAGAATAACAACTTTTCTTTTCTATGGCCATCAGCTAGCTAATATGCTTTCTGGTTTTGTTGATTGAAGTTAGCTTTTAAGAGTTCTAGTGATCTGATGAAATAACTGATGATGACTGATGAGGATTGAGGAGTCCAGGTAAATGGTTCCCATACCCTGCATGAATCAGAAAAACTTGCTGTGTATCCTAACTTCTAGTACTTCTCTTTCGATGTCTTAATAGGAAATGCTAGCAGTAGCAGTTTGTCAGTTCATTGTCTGGTTTCTTTTGTCTTGATTCCATTGTACTGGTTAACTTTTGAGCATTAGTTACTGAAAGAGAGTCATAGAGGATTCCAGTTCTAGTCTATAATCTGTAAACCCTGTAAAGATATAACCAATGTACAGATGGACCAATCCATTAAAACTAGCATACTGTGAGAGAGGATTTATATCAACAAATTTGCATGTTACAAGAGGACAGGATTTATCTAAAGCATAATTTTTCTTTCAAAGTTGCGGTGATACATCTCAGCAAGGACACAAGCATGTAGTTTGGAAACTAGGAAGTAGGAACTAAATACTTTATCCTTTAATGGTACAACTTGTCATAGCTGTGATTGGGTTGTTGAAATGGATCGACATTTGACTGATCAAATTAGTAATATTACCTTTTGTAAAGTAGTTTGATGTTTGATTAGAAACGTGAAAAAATGAGCCCTTGGATGTTGGATCTATTCCATATAAGGATGTCTTCTTTTCCCAACAAGTGGGGTAATATTTTCTAGATCAGACATATCAACTTGTCAAGTATGTTTCATCTTTCCTTTTGTTTATCAACAACTTCGCTTTCAGTGGTTGTTAAAATGATTTTCTGCTTTGCAAATATATTTATATCCATTCTAATGAAGCTGCACATTTTTGTATTGTTTCCTAATTAAATTTTTCTAGGACCTTATGCTTGTTTTATTATTTTATTTTATAAGTACATAGATTGAGCAAACATTACTAGTTGATTTTCTTCTTCCTGAGGAGCAAAATCTTTTCATTGGGTTGAAGAGTATGACGGCTGAGCACCCACTGTTGATATGAATGCTAAACAGCAAGCAGGTTTATATTCCACATGCTTTCCAACATCCAACCAAAAATCGCAGTGTCTTGTTGTTCCCAGAACCAACTTTGTCACTCTGCATATTTCTTCCGTTTGTGATTTGGAAGAGAAATGCTGTTTTTTTTGTTTTACTGAATGACTCGATGGTCACTATGTACTTATGTTGAGCACTGTGAATACTTGTTGGTCTTGTGGCTTAGATCTAAAGAATTGATCTTGTAATGCATATTGTTGAGCACTGTAAATGTTTGTTGGTATTGTGACTTTGTTTGAGATATATCTTACTATTATTGTCATGTATTCGTGTGATTTGATTCAACATATATTACTTTATATATGCGTGTATTATCTGTTCTCGAATTATCCGCTCCTCGATCCGAATCCATCATATATCCGACCAGATCCGAGATCTCAATTATCCGGATTCGTATCCGATCCGTTAGCCCGATCCGTTCCGAATCCGGAAAAATATGGGTTAGGATACGGGAAGAGCAATATCCGCCCGTATCCGACCCGTTTTCACCCCTACAGACATGTTGTCTTTTGTAACTGGGTCAAAAAAAAAGTCTTATGTGTTCTTCTACTCTTCAGCAAGAGAAGCAGAAGATGATGGTGAGCGAGATGGTTGGCAAGCTGACTAGCGAGTGCTGGGACAAATGCATCACCGGCACGCCAGGGAGTAAGTTCAGCTCCGGAGAAACAACTTGCCTGACCAACTGCGCTCAGAGGTTTCTTGACATGAGCGTGCTGATTGCCAAACGGTTTGAGATGCAATAGGGCGCCGCCATCCCAAGCGATTACTTCGTCAAAGTTTCTTCAAATTTTCTCTGAGCTTCCTTTGAACATGTGAACATTGGCGGGTTTTACCAGTGAAAGATTTAATGTGCCTATTGTCTTTGCGGTGATCCTTCTTGTGGCTAGCCTTCTTATGAAGCTACTGTCCTTTGATTCTTCTATCTCTATAGGTTATGTCCCGATTCTATTGCAGCCAATCTATAGGCTACGATGTCTCTTACACGAACATTGTGATGGAAATTATTTTTCCTATTCCATCTGGTTGGGTGGAAGAGGCTAAATAAAATCACTTTTGACAATTTATAACAAAAGGTCCTACCACTGGAGAAGAAGCATCAAACTGTTTCATCGACTCATATATTTCAGGGGAATGAAAACTTGTAATATTATACATTTTTTTTAAAAATGGACATAATTTTTTTAGAAAGGTTTTTATAGCTGAACTATTTGAAAACTATCAAAAACAGCGGAAGACGCAGAGACAAATAAGAAGACAGAAAGAGGCCAGATGGCCCAGAAGTTAAGCCCAGTGTTGCCCATATCTAGAAGCCTCAGCTCTCCAGATTCTTCAGCACCAACCCCATTCCACTATAACAAACAGCTCACTTTTGCGGCTTAAACCCTTGCCTCCTCCGCCTCTACCTCATCTCCTCTCCACTCTCTTCGTCTCCTAGGGTTTCTACTCCCCATGGCCACGGCATCGTGCACGCTGCTCCTCTCCTACCTCTCGCCGATCCCTGCTGCAGCCTCTCGCCTCCTCAGCCTGCTCTCCGCTGTTGGTGGCAATCCTAGCTACAATGGTGGAACACAGCACAAGGCTATCAAGGTCATGGAGGCAACCTGAACTACCAATGAGGTGGTAATTACTACGAGTCACAATTACTAGATTTGCTGTAAACCCCTATGAATTGTGAACTAGATTCGTCGAATCCGAACCGGTTTAATATATAGGGTTCATGTTCGCAGTGGAAATTAGAAAAAAAGTAGCAAAATGTGAACCCGACTTTCATAATTGGACAAACCGTGTTTTTGATAACTATGCTACGAGTATATGCATGCCCGACGGTCCACAGATACAGGGATGATCTTGGGAGGCATTGCTCTTGCCGGTAGAACTTTCAAGGCTTGTTTGATAAACTTAAAATTCTGGCCCACCCATGGGGACGGGTTTCTCAGGCAAGCCCTAAAGCTAAAAGAGATGATGTCCACTGGTATAAATTCAATCCTTAAAGAGATGATGTCCACTGGTATAAATTCAATCCTTGTGGTCTGATTTCATGGATTCTCGTGTTCACGTAATTAATCCATGTTGCTGTCAAAATTTTCAGACGAACAAGGCGATGCGTCTGCATCTATGGATGATCATAGGCAACTGATGCTAATATTAATATCTATCATGTTCCTTCTTTCTGCTATGTTGTCGAATTTCCTAAAATCGTTTAGATTTGAACTATGGAGCTGAACAGAATGTTGAGATCTGCTATTCGAATTGTGACGTGAAATGTAGGAGATGAGTTTGAAATCAGAAATGGGACAAACGTAAACCATGCTATTTCTTCCGGGCCAAGGCCCATCTGTAGAAGTCGGCCCAGGCAACTCGTCGCGAGACGCCAATGCCATGCTGCTACGTGCACGCCGAGGCGTCCCCACGATCAGATATAGGTCCTATTTGGCACAGCTCCTACTCCTGGATTCTAGTGAGAGTTTGGTGGAACTATGCCAAACACTCTAGCTACATAATTTTTTAGAGTTGGAGCAGAAAGGATCTAGAGTAGTGTGTAGTACAAATTTTGGAAGTGGGCGTTCCTCTACTCCTATCTGAAGTGGAATACCAAAAAATTGAACTAGGAGTTGGGAGTTAATTATCCGCAAATGCCACTTGGCTAATACCCCCCAGCTGAGCTCGATCGATCCAGCCGAAGCGTCGTTCGAGCGGCCGCTCCGCCTCCCTCACGCTCCAGCGGCGGCGACAACCCCACTCGCCTCCGCTTCCTTCCTCGGCGATCCGCCTCGCCTCCCGATCCCGCCTCCGCCTCCCCACTGCAGGCTCCACCTCCCTCGGTGATCCGCCCGCCCCTGCCTCCTCCTCGTAGCTATCTACCTGTTTGTTGTAGGTTAATGCATTCAGGGGTTATGAGGTGTTACTTGTAATCCTGTACTTGGTTAGTTTATCGTTGTTTTGTTAGGTAAATAAGGGCCGCCCACTTGTTGGTCTGTGCAGTCTTTAGGAGTCCGATACATGCTTGAGTTCATGCAAGACGTGTCCTAGGTTTCTGTGGGGTAGTGGAGTTCATGGAGTATTTGTTTCAGCTGCTTGTCAAGACATGTAAGCGCAGTAATCGCCACGCTTAGGAGTTGTGTTGCCTTTATATTCATGCAATTTATACGTAAAAGTCAGCCGGTTTTGCAAAGACAAAATACTCGCTCACGCAGCTCTATTATTGTGTGTGAGTTCCGAAAGTGTGCATACCCATCGCCGTGTCCAAGCTCACCGATTGACAACATTTGGTATCGAGCCTTAAGCTCCTCGTGACCACGATCGCACTCGTAGGCGCGTAGTAATGCTCGGCGCGCCGACCGCTGAAGTTCCTCGCCTCGCCAAGATCGGTGGCCGCACGGATGGTGCGATGGTGATCCACAAGGTGGTACGGGAGACGGGAGGAATGGCGCAATACCCCACGCTAACGCCAACGAACTACAACGATCGGGCGCTTTCATGAAGGTCAAGATGCAGCGCGCTGGCTCGGGAAGCCATCGAGCCCGGCGCGCCGACGCCCTGAGGATCGAATGGCGCCGACATCATTCGCAGCTGGGCGCCGACGGAGATGATCTCGACGCTGGCAGACAAGCAGACGGCGAGGGAGGTGTGGGACACTTTGAAGACGATGCGCGTCGGCGACGAGCGCATCAGAAGACTTCGGCGCAGAAGCTGCGGCGTGAGTACGAGACGCTTGCGTTCCGAGATGGCGAGTCCGTGGAGAACTTCGCCCGGCCATCGCATCGTCGCTGCAGCTTCACACCTTGGCGACCCGAGCCAACGGAGAAGGTTGTCGCCAGTATCTTCGAATCGCCTGGCCCAAGGTACAAGCAACTTGTGATTTATCGAGACGCTTCGACGGTCGACCCTCACCGCCGGAAGAAGTCACCGGCGGTTGAAGGCCGCCGAGGAAGAAGACGGCCCACCATCTTCTGTCGCTGGTGGGAAGCTCTACCTGACGGAGGAGCAGTGGGAGGCGCGTTTGAAGGAGAAGAAGAGCAGGCGACGCGAACGTCAAGGAGAAGAGCGCGCGACGCGATCGCAAGGCAAAGGTCGAACGAGCAAGGCGGCACTGGAGCCGGACGCAAGATTGGCCGTAACCAGTGCAGAAAATGCGGGAAGACAGGGCATTGGGCCAGGGAATGCCCGAGCAAGCCCAAGATGGGGGAGGCCCATGCTGTGCAAGCAGATGAGGAGGGGGGCACGCTCCTGATGGCCCAGGTGTGCTCTGTGTATACTAACCCTAAACCTCATTCACCACATTCCAATCCTCATGGGGGGAGCCTGGCGGCGTCGACGGAGGTCTGCCTGGCGCCTGTGCCAGCTCAACCGGAGTCGATTCCGACTGAGGGGCCGGTGGTTTCGGCTCAAGCACCACTGGCCAAGAAGCTTCGCATCTCTGTGGAGCTGGTGGAGGCGCGAGCCTACGCGCAGATTGACGGCGGCAACCGGAACATCGACACGGTGGTACTCGACACAAGTGCGACTCAATCACATGATCGGTCGCGCCGTTTCTCCTACATCGGCAGCTGGCCACCGAAGCGCGCGGTTCGAGGACGGATCACTCGTCAAGATCGAGGGGCGCGGGACGGTGCTGTTCGCGTGCAAGTTCGGGGAGCACAGGGAGCTCACCGGAGTCTACCTCATCCCGCGCCTGGACACCAACTTGATCGGCCGGCACCGGACGAGGATGGGTACGACATCCGGATCAACAAGGGGGTCATGACGATCCGCGACGAGCAATGCCGACAGCTTGCGCGAGTCCGCCGTTCCCCCAGTCGGCTCTACTCCATCCACCTCAACATCACTCGCCCACAGGTCTCGATCGCGGCGGTGGACGAGGCGTGATACCGCACGAAGCAGACGGCCACATCGCTTCAGCGCGGCGCGAACCGGTGGCGGCGACATGGTCCGGGGTCTGCCTCACATTGATCATGTCAACCAAGTGTGCGAAGGGTGTCTCGCCGGAAGCAAGGGCGCTTATCCGTTTCGCCAAGCAGCGCGACGGAGAGCATGCGGCGACTCGACTTGATGCACGGTGACATCTCGCGGTCGGTGATACCAACGACGCCGAAGGGAATCCCAGATTTTTGTCGCTAGTGGACGATCCGAGCGGTATATGTGGCTCCGCCTCCTAGCCAAAGAAGGATCAAGCGGCGGCGGCGATCAAGAGGTTCAAGGCAAGAACCGAGCCGAGTCGGTGCAAGCTCTGGTGGTGCCGCAGACGACCGTATGGGAGTTCACATCACGAGTTTGGTGCCTCATCGGCGGAGTGAGGGTGCAATGCAACACGGCACCCTACACGCCCAAACAGAACGGGTCATGGAGCGGAGGAACCAGACCGTCGTCGGCATGGCCCGGAGCATGCTGTTGGCAAAGGGTCTGCCCGGCATGTTCTGGGGCGAGGCGGTCTTCATCCTCAACCGATCCCCGACGCGCAGCCTCGACGGGAAGACATCGTCAAGCCCGGCATGGCGAAGCGCTCGTCAGAAGTTTCTTCCGCGACTTTTGGTCAGGTTGCTCACGGAAGAACCGCAAGCCGCGATCCGGAAGTTGAGGCCCGGCACTCCCATGATTTTCGTGGGATACGGTTTGCTCAAGGCCTCATCGGATGTACAATCCCGGATGGTCGTATGCACGCCACGCGCGACGTCAGATTCGACGAGGAGCCAAGTGGAGCTGGATGTTGATTCTCCGCTGCACCGCGACGGTGGTGGAAGAGTCTTCACGGTGGAGTACGGCGTGGTAGGGCTACCACAGCCTCGGCCCTGGGAGCAAGTAGCCAGGAGCAAGAATGAGGGGCCGCTGCTCACATGCCCGCAGACAAGGTGGAGAGGCGCCACCCAGACGCCCACTCGCGCACGAGGGTCGCCATTCACGTGCCCAAGATAAGGAGGAGAGGCATCACCCAGGACGCCTACCCCGGGCGCTGTGATGCCACCAGTGGAGTTTGTATCTCCGCCGGCGGATTTGGAGAATGCGTTTGATGCAGACCACGATGAAGATGCCCCAGTACGTTTCCGCACCATCGCGAACTTGCTGGGGGAGGCGCCAACACCAGGGCTGGCCGTGCGCAACTTGGACGGAGGTGAACTAATGTTCACAACTGCAGAAGAACCAGCGTCGTTCAACGAAGCTGAGCAGGATCCGAGCTGGCGACACGCGATGATCGACGAGATAAAGTCGATCGAGGAGAACCAGACCTGGCGGCTTGTCGACCTCCCGGCCGGGCACAAGGCGATCGGGCTGAAGTGGGTCTACAAGGTGAAGCGAGACGAGCGTGGCAACATCGTCAAGCACAAGGCGCGACTGGTGGCGAAAGGATACATCCAACGCCAAGGTATTGATTTTGACGAGGTTTTTGCTCCGTAGTGTAACATCCCAAAATTTGGGTTTTCAAAAATATTTTGTGAAGTTTAGCTCCCAAAAAATTCGCGATAATTTTCTCGCTTAATTAAAGCTTAATCTGGAATTTTCTAAAGTCAAAGTAATTTAGATTGACTAATATAAACCTCAATTAAATTAAATTCAGTTTTATTTGGGTTCCTTGTGCTTCTAGGATTTTCTTTGTATTTTTTAGAATTTTTAGAATATATTTGGAATTATTCGAAATTAATTTAAACTAAGCCTTTTATTTAAAGTAATTAAATATTTCAAAAGAGAAAATAAAGTTCTTCTGAAAACATTTTATTTGAGTTCCAAAATGTCCCAAAATATTTTCTAGAATTTTTCTAGAATTTTTCTGGTATTTTTATTGCCTCAAATGAATTAATTTGAATTAAGTCCTTTATGGGAATTAATTAAAAATTTGGAAAAATTTATATAAAGTTTTGTTGAAAATATTTTATTAGAGTTAAAAATGCCATGAAATATTTTTTAAATTTTTTCTGAAATTTTCCTGATAATGTTTCTATTTTTCTTGAATTAAATGAATTTCTAGAACTAATTTAATTCGGATTTTGTTTTCCACGTGTCTCCTCCTCGCGCTGCCACATGTCGCCTTCTCGTTCGGCCACGTCGCCGAGCCGCCACAGCCCTCCGATTCCGATCTGACGCACGAGAATGCGCCACGGCACACCGAATTGCGCAGCGCACGCCAACTGCTCGTATAAATGCCTGTGAAGCCGGTTTTTGTGTTTTTCTTGGTTCTTCTTGACCAATCCGCCACTCCAAACCCTAGTAGACCTCCCATGACCTCTCCCACACGTCCTCACCTCAGATCAACTCACCCAAACCCTAGAAATCCATCCCTCATCCTCCGAAACGCCGCCGCACATCGGCCGAACTTTGAGGCGCGTCCCCCGTCAACTCGTCAACTCTTTTCAAGATCCGTCTTCGCCACAGCGTGCTCTATGGTACCCTCTGCCTCCCATCCAAATTTGGTACAATTTCATCCATGGGATCAAAAGTTACGGCCGCCCAAAGATCAAATCTTGCCGAAGCCCGTTCTCCCTCGTTTTTGCGAGTTTGACCATGAAATTTTTATGGTAGACTCCTCTTGATGTCCCCTACACGATGCTCACCCTAACTCATGGTTTTGCCAGCAGGATTTGCGCAGAAAATCAATCTTCCCGATCGATCGCTGCGGACGGCTGAAACTTCGCCGCTGCTCCCGCTGATCCAGAAGGTAAAACTCAGATCCGTTCACGCCATATTGTGCCAAATGATCCCAGATAGCTCTCTGTAAAATTTGGTTAGGATTCATGCAGTACTTTAATAGTTATGACCGCTTGATCTATTAGCTCCGAGAGCCGCTCATCGGCAGCTTTGTGATCAATCCGTGGGTCGCCGCCAACCGCCTATATTGTTGAGTTTGTCTCATCGCCCCACGTGATGGATACTTCCCTTTGCTGTTGCATCCTCCAAAATTTTTTATTCGCTCGCCGCCGCCGCCGCTGGCCATCTTTTTGCCGCCAACCATCTTGGATTGTCGTGACCATGTCACCCTGTCCGTAGGTCCATACCCTACTGTTTTGGCCATCCTTGAGTTCATTTGACCTCCGTTGCCGCCAAAGCCATAATCTAGTATCTACCCGCCGCCTTCGGTTTAGTCCTTTGCATCGGTTCGCTTCGTTCGCCATTCTTGATAAACTTTAATCGCAAAGCCAACCCTACCCATCCTACCCTCCGCCAAGTGTATCCATCCTTGAATCGCTTCGCCAAACCCGACTTAACCTTTGGTCCAATATTGTCTTTGCGCCACGACATGTGTACCCCACGATCGCAAATCAAACATGGGCCATGTCATGACCTCGCCGCCTACCATTGTACCGATGGTCGCCACCTTGTAATCTCATAGGTGTTCGTTAACGCTCATATTCATCGTTAACGTCACGTTAACGCTTGTCGTTAACGCTCGCCGCTAACGCCCACCGTTAACGCTTTGTTTCATCGTATCATTGCCATCGCATGGGTGCATGCAAGTGAAAGCCCTAATGTGATGTCCTTACCTTTTCTATCGCTTTATTGTGATCTAGCCCATCACGTTGAGTTCAGCCTCGTTGTCGAAGTTCCGCCCCGATGTAAGACTAACCTCCGGATCGAACCATAGTGGATGTCGATCCCATCCGCCCTTGTCTTATCCTTGAAATCTAATCGCCATTAACCTAGAATTCATTCGTGGTCTTGGTCGATAGACCATTAGCCATATGTCATATTCTTGTGCCGCACCTAGTCTATCACCTATCTTCCTTTGGGTTGATCGGGCCGCTCGATCAACGAAAGTCAACCTTGAGCATCCGCTAGTTCATGGCTAACTAACGTAACTTCGTGGACCCGGCCTATAGATCGAGAGTCCATATGACATCGGCTATCCAATCAAGATAATAACTTCGAAGAAATATTCTTCGAGATATTATTCCTTCTTTCCCGCTTATTAATCTTTTCTTCTGTATTTTCCAAAGCCGTTTCTTTTGTCTAATCATCGACCTAATCCATTCAAGTTCCTAATTTCATCTAAGCCACAGCCCAATGCTATTCGCTCTTAAATTGGAGTTTACTTGATTTGCCTTTTGAGTTTTGTTGTATTTGTGTTTGTTTATCGTTAGACGCGTTGTTTAAGTCGCTCAAGGAGCCGAGAATCAAGCAAGCGGAGATTGAAGATCGAGGATCAAGATAAGGAGTAAATAATAATAAAATTGCAAGGGCCGTGCAAGTTGTGCTTTGACCATATTGATCCCATTTTAAAATTATTTCGCTTGAAATTATTGCATGCTAGTTTGAAATAAACTGATTTCAATTAATCTGGGATTAGATAATCAACCTACTTGTTATTGCCACCTTGTCGCTATTATTTGTATGCCATGATTCATTTGTCACCCTAGATTGTGGGTTAATAGTTGACATTAATAATTTGCCAACATGGGTTAATTAGACCGTATGTAGTGTGCTTAGCCCCGCCACGAGATTTGTCATGATTTTGGAAAATTAAAGTTAATATTGACTTAATGAGATATGGAACGTGTTTTTGAGAATGTGACATGTGTTATTGAGTTGATGATGGCACGTGGTGCAAGGTAAAGGACTCAAAGGGAAAGTGATTTAGATCGAGGCAAATGGCAAGATTGTTTCGTGGGCCAAGAGTGGCAATTGGGCGTCGATTTGGTTTTAGATTGTTTCAGGGCCAAGAGTGGCAATTGGGCGATCGATTTGGTATTATGACATGTTGATGTGATGAACTTTTGGTTAGTCTTGCCTCGGCCAACTAAGGACTTAACCTTGCGAGCCTTTGACCCGAAGTCTTTCATACAACCACAAGTTCCTAATGGGACGGACCTAGCCGAGTAAACTGTGAAATCTATTCTTTGGTACTCGCTGTGGTGTGGGGCCCGAGGAGGGTGAGAACTCACATGGCGCAAGAGGGGGCCCTGGTGTGGTAACCATCCCTCCAAAGGTTGAAACCTTAGCGCAAGACTGGTTTAGACGGATCTTTGAAAGGCTTTGTTATGATCGCCATTCGATACTCTTGTATGGCGCTTCACTACCGACGTGGTGAGTTGATTATATCTTGTGGGTAAAGTGTATAACCTCCGCAGAGTGTAAAACTATTCAATAGCCGTGTTCACCAGATTGAGCATTGCTCGGGATTACAATCAAGGGTTAGATTTTGATAAAAATGAGGTTGGGAATGTGGATAATGTGATGTGGAACTTGGTTAAGGATGGGAAATGCTTCACTTGAGAATGTTTATAAAGTTATTATTGGTATTACTTGTTTTATCGCTTATCTACTACGATTATTTGTGAAAGTCGCTTTATTGCAAAAGAACCATTCACCATTCCTTTGGAATAAGCCATGCATGTAGTAATAGAACTGCATTCTCGTGCATGACTTGTTGAGTACGGTTGTGTACTCACCCTTGCTTTAACAAAACATCACCATTGAGGAGAAGTCTTTGTCTTCTAAAAAGGAGAAGTCCCGCAAGAAGGCGATTATCTAGAGTCGAACCTCGCCGATGCCTCGTGGTATATTGAAGGATTCACCGACATTCTTCGCTCATTGCTACTTATTTGAAGTTGAAGCCGCCAAGGCCTCACATGTGTAAGGTTGACCTTAAGGTCGCTCAATAGTTTATATTTATAATTGTGTTACTTTTATTATTCCGCTGTATGATTGTGATATTCATCTATGTTGAGACTGTGTGCACTAGCGTGATCCTGGACTAGTGCAGAATACACAGAGGGTCCGGATTTGCACATTCGGGTCCCGACACGTAGCGAGGATGGAGTCAGTCCGCTTGTTGCTTGCGCTGGCAGTGTGTGATGGATGGGAGGTCCACCACATGGATGTTAAGAGCGCGTTTCTGAATGGAGATCTTGTGGAGGAGGTGTATGTCTCCCAACCAGCTGGTTTCGTTGTTGAAGGGGCAGAGCACAAGGTACTGCACTTGAGGAAGGCACTCTACGGTCTCCGCTAAGCGCCAGGCCTCGAATGCCAAGCTCAACGATGCCTCTTGTCGCTTGGTTTCCAGAAGAGTACGGGGAGCACAAGGTGTATGTGCGAGGGTGGAGTGATCGCTCATTGTGGGAGTCTACGTGGATGATCTTGTGATCACGGACGCAATGCATCAAACAGTTCAAGGAAGAAATGATGAAGCTGTTCAAAATGAGTGATTTGGGGCTCCTGTCCTACTACTTGGGTCTGGAGGTGAAGCAAACAGAGAAAGGGATTAGCATTGGGCAGGGAGCTTATGCAGCCAAGCTGTTGGCTCGGAGTGGCATGGAAGGCTGCAATGCCTGTGCCGTGCCCATGGAGAAGAAGAACAAGCTCACCAAGACAAATGAGAGTCCCCAAGAATGCAATGTATCACCGGAGTATTGTTGGAGGACTCCGGTGAGATTGGTAAACACTCTACAGACCTTGCCTACTCGGTGGGGGTCATGAGCCGGTTTCTGGAGGAGCCAAAAGAAGACCACTATGCAGCAGTGAAGCACTTGTTAAGATATGTTGCAGGCACGCTGGATCATGGAGTTTTCTATGGCAGAAAAGGGTCCTGCAGCTGGTTGATACAAAGGATACGATCACGCCGGGACCTCAAGATGAGAAGCACCACTGGCGTTTTGTATCGCTTAGGCAAGAAGCCCATCACCGGCAATGCAAGCAAGAAGGTGGTGGCGCTTTCTCCTGTGAGGCGGAGTACATCGCAGCAAAGAAGAAAGTGCGGTCAAGGAGTCCGGCCGCCTTACTGTTGAAGGATCTCACTGGTGAGGAGCCTCGAGCGCCAGTACTCAAGATAGACAACAAGTCTGCTATTGATTTAAGCAAAAATCCCGTCCACCACGATCGGACAAAGCACATAGACACTAAATTTCACTACATTAGAGAGTGTGTGGATGGAGGGAAAATCATCCTCAAGCAGATTTCTACCAATGATCACCATGGACATTCTCGACGAAGTCGCCGGGCGTGAGAAGTTCAGGGAACTCAGCGATCAGATCGGGCGTCTGTTAACATCAAGCACAAGTTTCAGGATTAGGAGGAGAATGTTACTTGTAATCCTGTACTTGGTTAGTTTACTGTTGTTTTGTTAGGTAAATAAGGGGCTGGCCAGCTTGTTGGTCTGTGCAGTCTTTAGGAGTCTGATACATGCTTGAGTTCATGCAGTACGTGTCCTAGGTTTCAGGGGGTAGTGGAGTTCATGGAGTATTTGTTTCAGCGGCTTGCCGCACATGTAGGGGCAGAGTACTGCCACGTTTAGGAGTTGTGTTGCCTTTATATTCATGCAATTTATACAGAAAAGCTGCCGGTTTTTGCAGCACAAAATACTCTGTTCACAGCAGCTCTGTTATTGTGTGTGAGTTCCGAGCAGGTACAGTCCATCGCCGGTGTCCAAGCTCACCGGGATTGACAACACGAGGTACCAAATCAAGATGGGCCAGCTCTTTAGGTTGATTGAGATTTAGATAAGAAAAGGTGCATAGCAGATGATTGAAATGCTTTTTCATATCATAGTGGATACTAGTTGGTTGCTTGCATCACTAGAGTATAAAGCTGTTACAGATAGGTTTTAGCATGTAACTTTTTCACTAGATATTTCAATGGAATTACTTACTTTGTGACTAGAACGAGAAGAAGAAAAGCTATAAATGAAAACTAAATGCTAAATGCTTAGGTTTATCATGAGAAAGAATGAACCACCTTATTTGTGTTACACGAAAGAATTTCTAAATATGTAATCCAATGTCTCTCGTAAGCCTTGGTTTCTCACTTGTTTTCCCAAGCCACTACGAAGCATTAGTAAGGTTGCTTACATGCATTTGAGCTCTCTGCATAACTAAAGCTTGACCTATATGCTATTCAATCGTTATGGTCTGTCGTGATCAAAGCATGAAAATTGCTGGTGACTTAACATTTTTGTATAACTATATACTTAGTCAAGAACCTATAGCTTTGGGTATTGCAAGAGAATTTGGAGGTGGGGCTGGATCCATTGGAAAGCTTATCTCCTAAGCTTTCAAACGGGTGGTCGCACGCTGAAATTGGAGTCCGGGAGCCCAAGTTACGCCCGTTTGAAGTTGACGTGCTGCTGGATGGCCGAACCGGGCTTTTTGGCATCTTGGGTTTCCATACGAGCCTTCCTTGGCGCGTGGACTGTCCTCGGGGTGTGTGCTTGAGGTGCTGGTCCTTTGTCGTGGGCTTGAAAGGCTGAGCTTTAAGATTAAGACCTCTCGGCGATGAAGATGAAGCGGTTGGAGACGAAGTAGGGGCAGCGGTCGTATCCTTGGGTTGGATGTACTCATCACATGTTGTGGGCATTTGTCATTTTAAGAGTTATAATGACTTATCTTCAAGTCGGTTGTCTAATCATAAGCATATTTGGTGCAGCGTAATTATCGATTCTTCTAAATGTTTGTATTCTCCACCACGTTACTCTGCCTCTATGTATTTGCCTTCTTGTTAAAATATAAGTGAATTGCCCACCTTTCCTCATCAGCTTAAGCTTTTGGGTGAACTGGTTTGTGCATGCTACTCAATATGGTATCAGAGCCAAGAGGTCTCGAGTTCAAGACCCGACTGGCGCAATTTTAAAAAATAATTGCAGCCCATTTCTATTCCACGTCCTAGGCCTGAGGGAGCCTACACGTGAGGGGGAATGTTAAAATATAAGTGAATTGCCCACCTTTCCTCATCAGCTTAAGCTTTTGGGTGAACTAGTTGGTGCATGCTACTCAATACTTCTGTTGGGTGTACATAATCAAGAGCAGAGATGCTGAGCATTTGTCAGTTTGGAAGGCAATGTTAAAAACACCAGCCTCCATTGTTCTGATTATCTACTGCTTTCTCTGTGTGTGGTTTGTTGGAGGTCTGTCTGTCTTCCATTTCTGTCTGATGAGCACTAACCAGGTAGGTATTAGTTCATTTCAATAGTCATCTCCTAAATGCCGCAGCTGCAATTCACTAGCTAATCATATACCCTTTTTAGACAACCTATGAGAATTTCAGGTACCGCTATGATCGGCGTGCTAACCCGTATAATAGAGGTATTCGGAACAACTTTCTAGAGATATTCTGCACCCCTATTCCTCCTTCAAAGAACAATTTCCGGGCAAGGGTCACAGTGGAGCAAGGGCTGCAACGAGCGTGTGTTCCATCTAGGGGTTTCATGAGCCCCAACATTGGCAAACCTCATGGAGATCTTGAAATGGGCAGGAAGCCAGTGCCTTGGGATGAACCGAGGACGGCAGCTGATATTAGGGACCTGGAAGTAGGTCTTAGGGGCTTGTTGGATGAGAAAGAGGGTACAATCCATGCATCCCCAGATCTGAGCAGAGATGACCTTTCAGCTGAGCTTATGGAAGGCCGGGCTGGCATGCATTCGAGGCAGTCAAGTTGGGGTCACAGAACTGTAACCTCTGATTCAGTGGACAGCATTGGTCCGCAAATGGCTGTTTCTGCTGAAGCTAATGGCGGCAGCCATGTTACAACAAGCGGCACACATTAGCAAAAGATGTTTATTTTCAGACCGGAGCATCTGTGTTGAGCGGGTTCCAAAATGAAGTACCCATGTGTTTACCACGTGTGCCAGGGTAAGGTCCTGGGTCATTGTAATTCTAAACACGCTTCCTGTTGTTTTGTCCCTGGTGGTGCATCAGACAGAGCTTCTGTTGTTGTGTTTGTTTGGTGTTTTAAGGAAGTAGCCCAAGAGCTCAAGCTCCCGCCCGGTTTGGATGATGTATCTGTATGTATTGTTGGAACAGTTTGCAACAGATTTTGTGCTTGGTTTGTCATGCTATGTCAATTTCTGTTGAATAACCAAAATGGCTCGTAAGGCTTATATTCTCGGTTCTCTACCCGAAATTGGGAAGCTCGAGCAAAAAGTTAAATATACGCTGTTCTGAGCTGTAGCAGACACTCAGACAGACATGCCGGTCACTGGTCTTGCTTGCCTGTACTGCAATGCAAGCCCAACAAGTTGAACTGCTGAACGTATGGGCGGCTTCTCTACTTGGAACGGAAGCGTCAGTATCTAGGTTGCCGATCACCACTGGCTGCAAATTGCAGTGCAGATCGAACAGCAGCTGAGTCGAAATGGAAGCGCATATGCAGCACACACTCGTTATTCACGCACATTTATTATCTGAAGCCAACCAATACATCCTGGATTTCCAACAGGCGCAATGCATGCCAATGCACACACATCCTAACAATAATTGTACTGGATCGTCGTGTGCCATTGCCCAACATGTATTCCTGCCGTAGCCTAGCTCGGTGCTCCCAATGAGAGCTTCATGCATGTGGACCGTCCTATGATGGGTGGATGGATATTGGATGGCTCACATCGCATTACCAACAACTACAGGCTAGTAGCAATAGCGTGGCAATTATCTTCTCCATCTCTCCACCCGCAGTACATACATGTACGACTGATATTTTCTCTCAACAGAGAGAGAGAGAGAGAGAGAGCATTGCAGACTTGGCAGTGCTGGGAATGAGTCATGGGATCAAGGTTGGTGAGGTCGCCTACATGGCTACAACTAAAGCTGAAGGAATGAACCAATGGGCGATTACCTGGTCGACCCAGATATTTAGATCAGGAACAGAGATCATCCAATGATGCAGTGCAACCTGCAGTAGGCATGTATCCTGGATGCAGTGCAGTGCAACTGCGGCTGAGCATGCTGCAATTGATCATCTCTCGACTGAAGCAGCGAGGTAAGTGAGTGAAGCTAGCTGGTGAGTGCCTGAGCATGCATGGTGCCCTCCAGCTCGAGCTGCACTGCACTTCACTGCGCCCATCTCATCTTTCTTTACCCCGAAAACCGTGACAACTCTACATGGAGAGATTAAGTAGACGAGTTGTACTCGCATGACCGTATCAACATTATTGAGGATGCCTGCCTGTATTAGTGTCATGTCTTCTTCCAACATGCATACAAGATTCTCACCTATAGACACCATGAAGTAGTCGTGCATATAATTGCAAATTGCACTAGCTAGTGGCAAGAGGCCAAAAGGAGAGCAGCAGCGCAGTCAGAGTGATGTATAGAAGCACGCACGCATTGTGCAAAGGTGTAACTTGGGAGTGAGTGAGCAACAGCTAGCTTAGCTAGCCGGGTGAACCATTGTGCCCCAATATTGCCGCAACTATGCCTGCAACTTGCTAAGTTGGCACTGGTAGCTAGGCGCTGCTACCTCTAACGATTAAAGCTACCATACATGTATGTGCATGCATTGTCAGATCGGTACCACAAATCTCTATCTGTTCTATCCCGGCCGGATGGATGGCCGGTGCATGCATGGCTGTTGGCCATCGTTGATTCGTCCACCCCCCCACCCCAATTCCATTCCCTCCCTTCCTGTACCGCTCTACTCTGCACACTGTTTTCTACTCTGTTCCTGCCATGCAAGTCAGTATGTCACTCGCTCTCCCATGGAATATTCCTTTTTTTTTCTGTCTCCCTTCCCTTTTCCACTCCTACTGGGCCCGGAGCAAATTGCGCATGTCGATCGGTAGGGCCTGCGTGTCAGTGAATGGATGCAGCAACACTTTATACGTTCATCTATTCCATAATTTCCATTCCGCCAAGTCACTCACCCATGGAATATTATCTTTCCGCCCTTTTCCCCCCCTTTTTTCCTCTCTTTTATTTTTTTGCACTTTCTAATAAGATTAGGATTCTTACTCGCTCCATGCCAAATATTTTATGATCACATTGAAGAAACTAGCCGTTACATTCACTTTTCTAAGAAATCAATACCTCCGGATCATTCAGACCCCCTTTTGAATCATCCTAAAGCTTGTTGTCCAATGGTCGAAAAACTAGTCGTTATAGGCCTAAAGTATCATCCGGTAACTTCCGGATCATCCTTACATTCGGAAGATTCTCTTCATCCAGATCATCCGAAATGTACAAAAGCCTAAAGTATTAGCTAGATCATCCTTACATCCAAATGATCCTCTTCATCCGGATCATCCATAATATACAAAAATTTTAGCCCATCCTAAAAACCAACTCTTTGTCTCAATGATCCGTATCATCCTATAACTTCCGGATCATCCTTACATCCGGAAGATTCTCTTCATCCAGATCATCCGAAATGTACAAAAGCCTAAAGTATCAGCTGGATCATCCTTACATCCGAATGATCCTCTTCATCCGGATCATCCATAATGTACAAGATCCTCTTCATCCGAATCATCCATAATGTACAAAAATTTTAGCCCATCCTAAAAACCAACTCTTTGTCTCAATGATCCGTATCAGCCGGTAGCTTTCGGATCATCCTTACATCCGGATGATCCTCTCCATCTAGATCATCTGGAATGCACAAAAATTTTAGTCCATTTCAAAAACCAACTCTTTGTCTCAATCATCCGCTTGCTTACCCAGTAGCTATAGGATCATCTATAATGTGTAACTTTCCAACATATTGAAAAATACTACTTTCGGCTCCAATGATCTGCTTCTTTGTCCACTAGCTATAAGATAATTGGAACTTGTAATTTTTTTAACACAATGAAAAATACCACATTGGGCTCTAATGATCCTCTCTATTTTCTGATAGCTATAGGATCATCTGGAATGTATTGACAATTTTCAATCTTAGCCGATATTGCTTCAATTTTGGCTCTGTTACAACTTCAACTTTTCAAGGGCTTCATTTGACTATAGATGAGCTAGACAAGTCTAGTATGCATCACGACTAACTACCTAACCTAATCAAACTCAAGCTACTAGCTTAGATCCCCCTTTAATAGTATGGCCAAAGCAAAAAAAGATCTAACACTACAATTCATTTCTAAATACAATATCCTTGATCTTCATGCTTTATCATTAATTATAACTTTTTAGGGATCCATGGATAGCAAGAACTCCCATTATGTCAAAATCAAGCACTAACTCATCTTAAAACCTTTAAACATTATTAGTCTTGATAATCAAATGTCATTAATCTCCAAAACACATACATCGCTGAAATTAGGGGCCTAGTTGCTTACATGATCTGTACATGATGAATGGAACTGTTTACTTGGTTGATTGCAAGGAATATGCAATTACTGAGGTGGGAACATTTATGTCGGGGATTGGATATACTGTACCAAGATGACCATCGGCTCTCCCGCCAACCGACTATGTTTTGCCCGATGGCGACGCAAGGTCGACCTTCAGATAGCCCAAATTCACGGGCTACCCTGCCCCCATCAAGCACGCCCCGAGCAAGCTAAGCTCGGGGCCCGCGATAAGGCGACGTGGCATTAAATGCGCAGCTGCTCGAGAAATCGCTACCGGATCCGCGTTGCCACGGTCCGCGCTGCCTTGGTTCAAGGCCATTGCATTCCACGTCGCGTGGTACCGGCGGTGGCGCGCATCGTGACCGCTTACGCCCTCTACAAAGAACGCTACTCGTAATAAATGATTTGTCTCTGAATTTCTATAAATACCCTCCCACGATGGATTGAGGGTTGGACCTTCAGATTACACACATACTTACACACCTCGCTTGCTCACGGAGTCCTTAGAAGCGCTCAGGCCCCCGAGCAAGCGCATTGTAACCCACTTTCGTGATACTAGTGCAATCATCGACGAGGGTTATTATCTCCTCCGCGAGAGGTCCGAACCAGATAAAAACGACCCCATGTGCTTCACGATTGTCCCATATACCCTGCTCCATTGCTCGGCACACTCTCGACGATAACCCTTGCGGAAAAGGGCCCCAAGTTGATCCTCATTCAACAAGTAAGCTCGGCGGGGACCTCGTCCCGAATCGTCGACAACGGGCGCCGTCTGTGGGGGACCGACCGAGTCCTTTCGCGAGAATCCCCGAGGATGCCGAATTTCAAGACAATCAAGACCTCTGCGTCTTGGCGACGTGGAGGACGACGACGCAGGTGCGCGCCGGCGAGGGCATGGCGGCGATCGAACCGAAGCCACACCATGACCCGCGCTGAAGCACGCCCTTCGCCGGGCGAAGTCCTTCCCCGAGCACGCTGCTTTCGCCGGGCTATCCATGTCTCCGGCCAGCACGCCCCGCCGGCGCTGAGTCCCGCCCCCGAGCACGCTGCTTTCGCCGGGCTATCCAATGTCGTCGCGAAAGCACGCCCTCCGCCGGGCGCGAGTCCTCCCCGAGCACGCGCTTTCGCCGGGGCCATCCAATGTCTCGCGCCGAAAGCACGCCCTCCGCCGGCGCGAAGTCCTTCCCCGAAAGCACGCGTTTCGCCGGGGCCATCCAATGACCCGCCGAAAGCACGCCCTCCGCCGCGCGAAGTCCTTTCCCGAGCACGCTGCTTTCGCCGGGGCCATCCAATGTCGCTGAAAGCATCGTCCTCGCCGGCGCGAAGTCCTTCCCCGAGCACGCTGCTTTCGCCGGGCTATCCAATGTCTCGCGCCGAAGCATCGCCCGCCGGCGCGAAGTCCCCTCGAGCACGCTGCTGCGCTTGGGGCTATCCATGTCTCCGCCGAAAGCACGCCTCCGCCGGCGAAGTCCTTCCCCGAGCACGCTGCTTTGCCGGGGTTATCCATGTCTCGCCGAAGCACTCCTCGCGGCGCGCGAGTCCTTCCCCGCATGCGTTTCGCCGGGATCGCCCATGTTCCGCTGTGCACATCTTCGCCGCGCGAAGTCTCTTCCGTGTCGGTAAGTTTCGAGCGGCGCGGTCTTCCTGTAAATGAGTATGCTCATTGCATCTTTTCTTTCTTTAAAACATTTTCGCTCGTGGCTCGCCTTAACGCGCGGCGTGAGTCCCTCGTGACTGCTGGTTAGCTCGCTCGACGCTCGTCCATGTCCGGATGAGGCATTTCGAGCATGTCTCGTCTGTCGATCCCCTGCATCGACCCATGCTTGATGCGCAATGCGAGTCCGCCGCAATCTACTTGTTGCCTTCTCCTAGATATCTAATCCATGTCTAGTTCCCTCTGCATCCGATCCATGCACCGGATGCCGCAGAGCCTTTCGCCGCGAGTATCGTCCTCGAGCAAGCGCCGCCGGATGTCGAAGAATCTTTCGCCGCGAGACTGCCCCCGAGCAAGCGCCGCCGATGTCGCAAAGAATTCCTTCGCCGCGAAGTATCGCCCCCGAGCGAGAGCCGCCGGATGCCGCAGAGTTTTTCGCCGCGAAGTCTCGTTCTCGAGCGAAGGCCGCCGGATGCCGCAGAGTTTTCGCCGCCGCGAAGTCTCGTTCCTCGAGCGAAGGCCGCCGGATGCCGCAGAGTTTTTGCCGCGAGCCTCGTTCCCGAAGCGAAGCGCCGCCGGATGTCAGATAGCCCTTCGCCGCCGCGAGACTGCCTCGAGCAAGCGCCGCCGGATGCCGCGAAGAATCTTCGCCGCCGCGAGACTGCCCTCGAACAAGCGCCGCCGGATGCCGCAGAGTTCTTCGCCGCGAAGTATCGCCCCCGAGCAAGCGCCGCCGATGTCCGAAGAACTCCTTCGCCGCCGCGAGACTCGCCCCGAGCAAGCGCCGCCGGATGTCGCGAAGAGTTCTTCGCCGCGAAGTATCGCCCCGAGCAAGCGCCGCCGGATGCCGCAGTAGTTTTTCGCCGCGAAGTCATGTCCCCGAGCAAGCGCCGCCGGATGCAGAAGAATCCCTTCGCCGCGCGAGACTGCCCCGAGCAAGCGCCGCCGGATGCCGCAGAGTTCTTCGCCGCGAGTATCGCCCCGAGCAAGCACACACGGATGCCGCAGAGTCTTCGCCGCGAGTATCGCCCCGAGCAAGCGCCGCCGGATGCCGCAGAGTTTCGCCGCCGCGAGTCTCGCTCCCCGAAGCGAGCGCCGCCGGATGCCGCAGAGTTTTTGTTGCAGCCCCGCCCCGAGCGAAGCCGCTAGGATGCCGCGATAGCCCTTCGCCGCCGCGAGACTGCCCCCCGAACAAGCGCCGCCGGATGCCGCAGAGTCTTCGCCGCGAGTATCGCCCCGAGCAAGCGCCGCCGGATGTCGAAGAATCTTCGCCGCCGCGAGACTGCCCTCGAGCAAGCGCCGCCGGATGCCGCAGAGTTCTTCATCGCGAGTATCGCCCCGAGCAAGCATCGCCGGATGCCGCAGAGTTTCGCCGCGAGTCATGTCCCCGAGCAAGCGCCGCCGGATGCCGCGAAGAACCCTTCGCCGCCGCGAGACTCGCCCCGAGCAAGCGCCGCCGGATGCCGCAGAGTTCTTCGCCGCGAAAGTACTATCCCCGAGCAAGCACAGCTCGGATGCCGAGTAGCCCTTCGCCGCGAAAGTATCGCCCTCGAGCAAGCGCCGCCGGATGTCGCAGAGCTCTTTCGCCGCGAGTCCGTGCTCTCGAAGCGAAGGCCGCCGGATGCCGCAGAGCTTTTGTCGCGAGCCCCGCCCCGAGCGAAGCGCTTACTCGGATGTCAGATTATCCCTTCGCCGCCGAGACTCGCCCCCGAACAAGCGCCGCCGGATGCCGCAGAGCTCTTCGCCGGAGTATCGCCCCCCAGCAAGCGCCGCCGGATGTCGCGAAGAACCCTTCGCCGCCGCGAGACTCCGCCCCGAGCAAGCGCCGCCGGATGCCGCAGAGTTCTTCGCCGCGAAGTCATGTCCCCGAGCAAGCGCCGCCGGATGCCGCAGAGTCTTCGCCGCGAAGTCATGTCCCGAGCAAGCGCCGCCGGATGTCCGAAGAACCCCTTCGCCGCCGCGAGACTCGCCCCCCTGCAAGCGCCGCCGGATGTCGCGAAGAGTTCTTCGCCGCGAAAGTATCGCCCCGAGCAAGCATCGCCGGATGCCGCAGAGTCTTCGCCGCGAAGTATCGCCTCGAAAGCAAGCGCCGCCGGATGCCGCAGAGTTTTGCTATGAGCCCTCGTCCCGAAGCGAAGGCCGCCGGATGTCAGATTAGCCCTTCGCCGCCGCGAGAGACTGTCCCCGAGCAAGCGCCGCCGGATGCCGCAGAGCTCTTCGCCGCGAACCTCCAATCCTCTTTAAGAAGTCTAGAGGTTTTAGGCGAGGCCTCAAGAAGGCCTTTTTCCTTTAGCCTCGGGGCTAATTGCTTCGGGATTGGATATATCAGACCAAGACGACCATCGGCCTCCGCCAACCGACTATGTTTGCCCGGATGGCGACGCAAGGTCGACCTTCGATAGCTCCGGCTCACGGGCTACCCCGCCCCCATCAGCACGCCCCGAGCAAGCCAAGCTCGGGGCCCGCGATAAGGCGACGTGGCATTAAATGCGCAATGCTCGAGAAATCAAGGCGATGGGATCCGGCCACGCGCCGCTTTTGGTTCGGCGCTGCACCACGTCGCGTGGTACCGGCATGGTGGCGCTGCCATCGACCGCCTTACGCCCTCTACAAGAACGCGCCCCTGTAATAAATGATTTGTCTCTGTAATTCCCTATAAATACCCCTCCCACGATGGATTGAGGTTGGACCTTCAGTACTACACACATACTTACACACCTCGCTTGCTCACGGGAGTCCTTAGAAGCGTTCAGGGCCCCCCGAGCAAGCGCATTGTAACCCACTTTCGCATACTAGTGCAATCACTGGACGTAGGGTTATTATCTCCTCCGCGAGAGTCCCGAACCAGATAAAAAACGACCCCATGTGCTTCACGATTGTCCCATATACCCCGTTCCATTGCTCGGCACACTCTCAGACGTATAACCCTTGCGGAAAAGGGGCCCCAAGTTGATCCCTCATTCAACAAGTAAGCTCGGCGGGGGACTCTGTCCCGAATCGTCGACAATTTACATTGGAGATGTATGATGGAGCACGTCGCGTATTGACGGAAGTTCGATATGTTATCAGCTTAAGGAAGAATCATATATCTGTGAGGTCAACTTGAACTCGAAGGCTGTGAAGTATCACTTCGAGGTGGAGTCATATGAGTTACTTACAAAGGGCAGATAATCATAAAAAATATTTGTAGTAATGGATCATACAGATTGATGGGTAAACCTAAAGGAAGGACAATCAATGGGAGATATGATAAAAATCCTGATCAGGAGAAGAAAACTTTGTCGTTAACTATAGGTAAACAGATCTTAACTGTAGTTATGTGCAAAACTACAAAGATTGTTGCAAAATACAGCAAGCGCGAAGGTGAAAGTGTGATATGTTGGAAGAAGGAAGATATAGTGGGGCCAACCACACGGTACCAACGAGCAGGTGGATCTTAAAGGAGGTACAAACCTATGGCATGTAGAGTTGTAGGAATAGAAGTTGTGGTTAACCAAGCTATACATAGAAAAAGCTCTCAGGCAGAGGGTTCAGAAGACCAAGCTCAAACACCAACATGCACATTACAGTGATGTGTATAAGCCCCATATTGGTGTGGGCACTCCCAAACGTGAGAGGAAAAACAAAAATTACGAAGCCGACTTAGAGCAAGTTCTTATAGGAGAACAATGACTTTGATGGATAAGAGTCAAGGTAGAGATTGTTAATTATGGTGACTCAAATATAGTCTTTTAGTATTTAGAAAGATATGCTAGATAATTCCTAATAAGATAAGGATTCCTACTTTCTTTCAGGGAAAGATTCCTACTTGCTTTGGAGAAGTAAGAGGGTTATATAAACTTATGAAGTGGTCATAAAGAACCTAAGCAACAAAAAAAACCACAAACCAATTCATCTAAAGTAAGAGGTGCATGAGAGAATTAGAGGCTAGATTATTATTTAGCACTAGATTCTTATATAGGGCAAGAATCTGAGGGTCCTAAAAGGTTCAAGAGGTTATGAAACAACCTAGGAAAATTAATCATGCAAATAAGATCATCAACACAGATTAATCACACCCATAATTAAATTAACCATTAAAGTTTAATCATCAACTTTATTCATTAACAAAATATCATACAATTGTTTAATTACAAGGTGCATGAAAAATAAAATTACATCAAAAAGAAGATCACAAGAAAATTTAAATTTCCTAAAATCTAAAGCTTCTCTTGATCTTGGTCTTGATCCCAGAAATCATAAATCATTCACACACACATATATACGTCACCATAAGGCAAGAAATGCAGAAATTAGAATTTTAGGAGTTGCCGTTAGACCTATATGTGAAGGTATCGTTCATTGAGATACCTAACTGTTCGGGGCTAGTCGGCACCTCTCGCTAGTTAGGGTTTCATCATCCGATAATTTACAAACTTGTAGTTGTTGGGTAACTATAGCCTTGCATAAATAGTACCCAAATATCTCATGGTAAAAAGTGAAAGCCGCATGGTAAAAAGGTGATAGAGCCCAGTTAAAAAAGAGCCAGCCAGTCGAGCACACCAGCCCTAGCTCATTCCAACCCATAGCCAGAACCATCCTCCCCCATAACATTCTCCCCCAGGACATTCTTCCCTAGGGCACTTCATCCCCAGAGCACCAAGCCATCCATTCCACGAATACAAGCAAGCACAAGCCTTAGGAAGCACAAAGACACAAAGCCAAAGCCATCAGAAACAAAAGCCCCCAAAGCAAGCAAAGCTTCTAGGAACAACACCTCCCTAGGAGCACACCACAAGAAGCAAGCCATCCATTCTAAGCACAAGCAAACGTAAAGCTCCCAAGAGCACAACAACACAAGACCAAGCCACCACAATCTAGTAAGCCTAAGAGCAAGGAGCAACCACAGGAAGCACAAGGAGGAGTAAGACCATCAGGAGGCCACTACAAACCCTAGGAACTAGAAGGAGCAAGAAGGAGCCTCACCAATACCATCACATCCACAGCCTTGCATTTCTTCTCATTTCCCACATTGCAAGTAACCCACATTTTTGGCCATAGCACAAATATAGGGATGACAGTAGCAAAAACAGTATAGAGACTAAAGACAGTAAGTGTGCTAGTAATCTTAGTAGGCATCGCTATAGTGGCGGCGTTGCGCGTGCCCAGAGACCACCACACTCCTCGACGTATGGAAGGTCCCCCATTGTCATCAAAACACTACCAAATCCATGACAATCCCCATAATCATCATCGACCCAAAATGAAAATGTATATTCATCAAGCATCATCACATAATACAATAATGCAAAAATCACCATTAAAGCATAGTGAATGGGAAAAGCTCTGTTACCCCAAACACTAGCATGCCAAGGGGGAACTGGCAAGGGATGAGAAGTAGAGGGGGCAACTCGGGGTGAGGGCCGGGCATCGACTCGGGAATGTGGAGGCCTGGGGAAGCTTTGGCTCAGTGTAAGTTCAAGCTCCTTTTTGGCTCTAGTGATTGATCTTAGATTAATGTTTAATCACTATTTAATGATAAATCTAATAATTGTGGGACTAACTCTTTTATTGAGATTATCTTTTATTAGTCTCAATTGGATGAAAGGTGAAAACCAAAGTCTCGTCAAAATGAAAAATAGAGATCCAAAAGGTATGTATCTAATGCAAATTTAATATTTCTAGACACATTCCTTGTTTCAAGATAAATGTTGAACACCACCTTAGTTTTAACCTTAAGATGTGCATAATATTTCAATTCCATATATACATGAATGCACACATTTAAGGGAAGTTCATACTTTACCTTAATGTTTCATAAGTATTGATCCGTTCATTCTTGCCAAATAAATTAAGAATCATTACATTGAAATAAATCCTTGAGTATATAAAAACTTGTGTAGTTGTAGTATACTCATGGAAATATAGGATAAACTCCAAAGCAATCTAAAATTGAATATGTGCATATTAATTTAAAGTCAATTATTTTCCACCACTTCATATAATTTGGATTATTACTTGAAATCCATTAAAATGAGTGTATGAAACTTGTGTAGTTAATATATACTCATAACAATTTAAATGCAATTTAAATTGTGTTCACTTGTCATTTAATCATAAGATTATCCATCATGTGTTGGTGGTGTTCTTTATTGATCAAAGGACAAACGAAATTTTTTTAAGTATATGAAGCATTAGTTGCACTAGTATACTCAAGACAACAATCAATTTTCAATCATCTTGATTTGGGTTGTGGTCAATCACCAAGAAATAGATCAAAGGATCTTGGGGCATCCATTATATGTTAATAGAATGCATTGATGATTGAAACAACTATATTTGTTGGACTAACTTTTCCTTGAGATTGTGGAAATAGGTTAAGTCCATAGAGATGAAGATTTATATGGTATCATGTGTTGATAGCCACCAAGTTGAGAGATGGGACAAAGGATGTTATCATGTGTTGATGAACGTCAAGAGAAGATTTCAAAGCAAAGAGCAAAGAAATTTCATCATTTGTTGATAAACGAGATGAGATTCTTCGAGAGAAGATGATGGAAATAAAAAAGCTCTAAGTGGATGTGTTAAAGGCAAAGTTATAACTAGACAGGCTAAGGATGTGTTCCTAGTCTTTTACTGGTCTCGATGTTGGTTGGAAGATCGTGTTACTAGTTAGATTTATCGTACTATTAAGAGGGGTCGAATCATTTAGCTTAAGCTTCATCATGTGTTGATGAACTCAATCCGATTCGTTATAGCTCACTCTCTTAAATTAGTTTTTATATTAGGCTAATATTTGTTAATATGTTTTACAAATAGTTGTAGCTCATGCTTGCTTTATTAATGGATTTAATTCTTTGCATGGAGTTGAGTTTTGCATGTGTTGCAAAAGGAGAAAGCTCATGCATTTGGTTTAATGGTAGTTAATTGTATGGAGCTAAGTATTTGTATGTGTTACAAATAGATATAGTTCATGGATTTGTTTTAGTAGCTTGTGATTAGTAGAGTTTGCAAATGTGTTTTGCAAATTGCTAGAGATCATGTGTTGACCATCACAAGGCTAATCAAGTTTATTGCTTTGTTTTTGCAAATGAGTTTTACAAAATATTGATGTTTATGCTTCTAATCTTAGAGCATGAGAAAAGTATTTGTAAATATATTTTGCAAAGTGTTTTGATCATGTTTTGATCATCTTATGGCTCACGATTTGATTTTAGTTGAATGAATTTGTTATTTGCAAATATGTTTTGCAAATAAGCTGAAGGTTTATGAGATTGATCCTAGAGTATGTGTTGACATTTGCAAAAGTGTTGGGATCATGTGTCAATCCTTACATGGCTCAAGGGTTGACTATTGGTTTATTATTTGCAAATGCGTTTTGCAAATAAGTGAAGTTTAATGCAATTTTTGGAACATGTGTTGAGGATTTACAAATACGTTTTGCAAATTGATGTGATCATGTGTTGATCACCACATAGCTCAAAGAATTAATCTTAATTGATTGTTGTTTTGAAAAGGAATGATTTCTGTGTGAAATCATGTTTTTGCCTTAAGGCCGACACTACCAACATGTTAAGTTTGATTGCAGAATGCATCGCTTATGGAAGCGTCTTGTCGCTCGGTGATACTACCCTGCTTATGGTAGTTATTTTCTAGTGGGGATGTTTTTGTGGCCAACCCTAGTCGACACTACTACCTCTAAGAGTGTATTGAAGGTGGTAGTTATTTTCTAGTGGGGATGTTTTTGTGGCCAACCCCTAGCTGACACTACTAGGCTCTAAGAGTACTAGAGGCTTGCAACGGCTAGGTTTTTGACCATTGTCCAAGCCTGTCGGTCCTCGCCGCTAGTGCAGATTTTTGTTTCTGCCCAAAATGCCCCCGAACGGCTAGTTTTCTTTGGAGAGGCTATAAAAGGAACTTTGGGGCTGGCATTTGGGTTGTTGTGTTTATTGAGCATTTTTGAATAGTTATGCATGTGTTTCACTCTCAAATTTGGTTCTTAAGTTAAGAGCAATTCTAATTTATATGTGTTGCAATTAGAAGTGGATTGAGTGCTCGTTGTGCATGTATTGCACTTGGAGGAGAGCCTTATGCATGTGTTGTACTCGATGGTCACCATTGTGCATGTGTTGCATTTAGTGAGGTTCAAGCTAAAAGACTTGGCCTATTACTCTTAGTGTTTGCCAACACTAGACAATTAGGAGGCGTCGCGGTCGGTGACTTTCTCAAAGAAGATTGTGAGAAGATCCAATGAGTTGTGAAGGTTGGAGCTCACCTACTCAGAGGGGAAAAGAGCTACCACCAGTAGATTTGAGGTGGGTGCTCAATTCATGAAGTTGGTCCAATTAGTTTGGGCTTACCTCAACGTGGACTAGGGGAGACCAGTAAGTCTCTGAATACTATGATAATAAGTATTGTATCTCTTATGATTTGTATTCTATTCTTTATTTACATTCAAAAAATTTATATTCATTGAATTGATTGATTGATTGCTTGTATTTAGGATTGCAAATTATTGTTAGAGACCCAGTCTATTAGTACACTTAGTGAGCCTAGTTGATTTTGGCTTTAATTGTCAAAACCTTAGAATTACGCTTCCACATATTATTTAGGTTCTGACATAGACGTTGATTCTTTTTCGAAACAACGTCAGAGCTGTTGATGCCATACTGCAGTCCATCAAAGACGACGCTGTAGCCTGGATTGCTGTGGGTGCGATACATCTCAAAAACCTACTGGATCGACATGTTTGATTCCTCTTTCTGTCTCCTTTTCTCTACCCTCCCTACCTTTTGTTCACTCTCTCTGGTGCAGTATCCTACACCTTGTAATCTCCTAGTACTCTCTTTCTATTTCTAATATAATCTACAGCTTTGCTGTCTTTCAAAAAAGACATAGACGTTGATTCGTTGGTCATAAATTGAAGATAATTTTTTAAACTGCTTGTTCACCCCCTCTAGTCAGCATCCTCAACCTTACACCCGGGTGGTGGCATCCCAACCGTGAGGGAGCAGCCGATGGATGTGCCATGGTGAGGGAGAGAGGCCAGGCAAAGGCGGGCATCATGGGTGTAGCCTGGCACGGGGGAGGCCAAAGCGACCCGGTGGCGGCGGGGAGGTGGTAGCCTAACTAGGAGCGATGGCGGCGCCAAGCGAGGTAGCGCGAGCGTGGGCCACCGCACAGCCTAGAGGGAGGCGGGGCTAATGCGAGGGCGCGGTCCAAGGGAGAAGGTGGCCGGGGGAGGACAAGCTGGAGGAGAGGCGGCCAGCAGCCAGTGTCGGTAGGGGGAGCAGAGGCACCAGTTGGGGAGAACCAATGAGAGGCCGGAGAAGAGAGGAGGATAGGGAAAAAGCAAGGGAAGAGAAGGGATAAGGCTAGCCAGTGGAAAAAAAGAAAAGAGAAAGAAAAAGGAGAAAATAAAAAAAAATCTATAAAAAGAGATCAAAATGTGATTTACACCCTGTAACATCCAATTTTAAATACATGATTAAAAACCTAGTAAATTAAATAAAGAAGCTGTCAGGCCTTAAATAAATACAGTAAAATTTTAGTGTGTTTTGCAAATACCTTCATATACGTACATAAAAAAGTGTATGCCCAAAAAAATGTACATACCACCTCCGAAAAAAGAACATACCATTTAGATAACCTTATATACTTATATATTATATGTACATACCCTTCGTTTCACGAGATACTTCCTACGTTGTGAGATACGGCATAGGGAGTAACTACTCCCGGGAGTAGAAAAGAGGCTTATATATATATATATATGTGTGTGTGTGTGTGTGTATGTGTGTGTGTGTAGTAAAATGATTCCATACTCCTCGGTTTACATACTCCCACCTCTAGTATGTCTTTTAAATGATATTGTGATATCTCTTTATCCTTTTGAGTATACTCTAATACTGATTATAAGATACTCCAAAGTGAGTTCTATGAAAAATTTCATCAAAATCCACTTTTTATAGCATAATTTATTTATATATATTCCTTTTACATATGGAAAAGGGTACATAGCAAAAAAAAAGAGCTATGATGAAAAATTTTCAACCATGTCACATTAGAGTATCTTAGAATTATTATTAGAGTATACCAAAAGTGATAAAGGAGTATAAAGCATTCATTTAAATAGTATATTAGAGGTAGGAGTATGTACTCTCGGGAGTACGAAAAAGGCTTCATATAATATATATATGAAAATGATTCCATACTCCTAGGAGTACGTACTCTCTCACTATATGTATACTGCTTAAATAATTTTGTTATACCTCTTTATCCTTTTGAGCATACTCTAATACTAATTATAAGATACTTCAAAGTGAGTTCCATGAAAAATTTCGTCATGGTCCACTTTTGATAGCATAATTTGTGTATACATTCGTTTCACATATGGAAAGTGTATATAACAAAAACAAGGGGCTTCGATGAAATGTTTCCAACTATATCAAATTGAAGTATCTTAGAATTATTATTTTTTTGAAAGAAAATCTTAGAATTATTATTGAAGAATACCGAAAGTGACAAAGTAGTATAACATGTTTATTTAAGTGGTATATTAGAGATGAGAGTATATACTCCCGTGAGTACAAAAGGCTTTCCCTCTCTCTCTCTCTTATATATTACTCACATGTATGCTTTACTGGTGTACACTGCTGTTCCCGTATGATTGGTAGGCCTACACTAGCAAGCAATTGTTGACTAGACAAACCAACTACAAATCATACAACCTCGGACACGCGACGACATTGCTCACACGAGGCAGCTTTAATAATGCATCGATGAGCATAGATGCACATCAACTTGCCATTTTGGAGGAGCTAATGGGCAGATCAGCTCTGCATTGGCAATGAACCAGGATCAGAAATTCCAGTAGTACTGAGACAACCCGCAATACACGCGCAAAAAACATTTCCATTTGATCGCCTCGATTGCGCTGTGCGCAAGAAAAGGGAGGCGTCTTTGCTAGCTCCACAGGCGCGGATCCACCTCTCGGGTAAGCCGGACGTCTGTTTAAGCTTCCCAGCGACGAGCCATGAAAATGCAGTGCAGCTCTGTTGTCGCAAACGCCATGAGAACGTACGTAGCATTCCCAGGAAAGCCTTTATTCTAATCTTCTAGACCGTCCGTCAAGTACCTAAGCTTGCTTAGGTTACCAAAATTTACTGCCACTGCCACTGGCTAGCTACATACAACGTCTGGGTTTCTTTGCGGCTAATGGTCACACGGGTCGCCGCATTCCCGTCCTTGTGTCTGAATCTACACGTGCAAGCTAGAGTTGTGAATTTAAAAGGATGCGATGGTCGTGCAGATATGGATGCATGCATATTCCCCGTCACTAATCAGACGGCTCAAGATTACACACCACTGTTTGCAGCATGTACAGTATCTTCTGCGCTGCAAAGGGTTCAGAATACCACCTAACAGTCCATGCCAATGCTATATGTGGATGTGGTTACTTTGGCCGACTTGTGTGGGGAGAAAACGATCAAAGATACGGCCGATACCATGATGCATTGGACTGCATTGACATATCTGCGATGAATCATCCGATGCGCTCTTTTTTGCAAGATATGGTTGATGTGCTCTTCTCACTGGCCGGATGAAGGTTGAAATGGTATATGCAATGCAAGGGGTCATCAGAAGAGATGAGATGAGATGAGATAGAAAGGGGAAAAGGCCTAACCCCTACTGCACCTGCCACTAGTAAATTCACTGCAAGTTTTGGTCCGACCACGCAAGTTGCCCGGCCGGCCGCGCATCTCTTACCACCGGCATCTTCGTGCGTGAAACAAGATTGGGAAGATGGGTACAGCATTACCGGCACTAGCAGGATGCCCAGCTAGGTTAAAAAGAGTTTTGCAAGGTATCAAATCAGCTTGTTTGGATCCATTAGCTCTAACTATTAACTGGCTAATTATTAGCTAGGGCTGTTTGGATCTACTAGCTAATAGGTGGTTAGAAATTTGGTTATAGGTGCAAATGTCTATTGTACCTTTGCATTAATTAGCATGAGGGAAAGGGGTCTGCGGTGGAGGGGTCGAGGGCAAATTGGTCTTTTGATCATCCATTAGCTGAAATTAGCAGGGGAGAACCAGCTAATGAGATAACTATTAGCTAGGTTATTGGCTAACTATTAGCTGGGCTGTTTGATCTATTTCAGTTAATTTTAGCAGCTAGATGTTAGTGCTAATGGATCCAAACATAACCTAAATCACCCTCTTGATTATCTCCTCGTGGGTTTACCGCAGTTAATAAACCGCGGTTTAGGCGCGTAATGGGGCCTTAATTCCCTTTAGGAAAAAAAATAGGAAAAGATCATACTGCATTAATTGAAAAGAGTCTTCCTTTGAGAGCATCTCCAAGAGGAGCTCTAAATAGGTTGCTAATTGTAATTATAGGGTTTTGATGGAAAAAAAAGCACTCCAACAGAGGTTGTATTTTGAGAAAAATTATCAAAATAGGTTTAGGACTCGGAGCCCTGTTTCTATATTTAGCAACGCTCCTCTCGGGCCCCATCGATGGGGCTCTTCAATGAGGCGCCGCACCAGTGCCCCGGTGCCCCCCTCAGCATCCAGGACCTCAACTACCCTTCCATCACCGTGTACGACTGGCCGCCCGACGATTTACGGCGGCGCGCAGGTCAAGAATGTCAGTGCCGGGCACGTACATACGCCGTCGTCCGAACCCGAGGGCGTGTAGGTGTGGTGACCTGACGCCGGGCGTTCGAGAGCGTGGGCAGAGAAGGAGTTCTGTAAGCCAGCGGTGAGGGGCCTTGCGCGTCGGACTACACGTTCGGGCGCCATTGTTTGGTCCGACGGAACCATCAGTGAGGAGTCCTCTCGTCGTGAAGACGAGGATGAATGAAGGATTGGAGATTTAGGGTCTAATTGCTGGAGTCAATAGCTATCTTGGGTCCTAATTTTTTTAGTTTAGGCCCTATTTTGAGGTATAGGACTCTATTTTAAGGCTTGACTATTGGAGATGCTCGAGAGTACATTCACCGGTTGCCTCCACCTCCCACAGAAAAAGGATTTAAACTCTTTTGTGATTAGTTGTTTCCTTCCGCCATGAATTCCGCACAAACAGTTAAAAAAAAAAGAAAAACCTTCTCATGTCACTGAAATTAGTTTTTATGGTAGATCGCAATCACATGCTAACCTTGATCACCAGTAATAAAGAATAGAAGAGTTTATGCACAAGATAGAAAAAGAATATAGAAGGCCTGACCCTAAGTCGGATCTTGATTCTGAAGGTTAGGAGGCCCAGAAGGGACAGGATTGTCTCTAGCTATCGATAAGTTTTAGCTTAATTAGCTGGTAATTGACACGGCTGTTTTGTTCTCAGATTGTTCTGGCTAGATGTGGCTTACAAGTGGCTGTCCTTGTTTGTTTCGTGCTTTAGTAGTAGTTGCTGTTCTCCACAAGTTAATATATGTGTAGTTGTGTACTTGATGGAACTTTTCTAGTCAATCAGCATCCAAACTGAATCATCCTCATGTGTAAAGCGTCTCTGGCTCTGTTTTTTCCCCTGAGAACTACAGATAGATAAGCGTGCAAAAAAAAAAAAAAGTAGTAAGTTTTAGAGCTACTGCACAGTATGGGGCAGCTACGGTATATACACTGAATTATACGCTAAAAATTAATGCGGTAGATGCTACATTACCTACTTCCAAGAAGTACACAACCGTTGCAAATTTGCAAGTTCGCATGATAAGACCTCCTCTGATCACGGGCTTAAGATCCTAGATAGCAGCTAGTGTTGATCTCCTTCCACATGAACATGACAAGTGCCAAGAAACTAGAACGATCCATGACGCTTTTTGCCTGCTCCGGCAATGGAAATCAAACGGTCAACCTGAGGACTGGCGCCCATGCTAGCTGCCGTGGACTGCCAGTGGCAGATCGGCATGTATGGGCATGAATCTTGAGCAGGTGCATGATCAGTAGCCTCTTTGTCCATTCATGCTTTCCTTTGGTCATTTTCAAGTGACCAAGCATGTGTTTCGGTCCAGATGTTTGCTTCCCAAACACATACGTTAACCAGCGTACGAGGAAAGATTTTCGTCCACATCAGCTAGGGTTTGAATCGAATGTATAGTTCTCTTTTTCGCTAGCTTGAGGATCAATGCACCAAAAGACTATATGACGTGCCTCTCAAAAAAAGAAGATTGTGACATGGGGATCCCCTACATTGCAAGAGGGGAGTACTGCTCCCTCCGGTCTTTTTTTCTACTCGTCGCATTAGAATGCCTATAGTTAATATTTTAAATTTTTATCACGAATATACCTAAAATTATTTAGATTTGTCACATGGAGATTTTACTAGTAATAGATCTGTAGTTGAAAGTACTTCTATACTATTATACTTTTTAATAACTTTCCCTAACGTATAACTACAAAAAATAATGGTCAAATGATGTAGAGACCACATCAATGTCTACAGCGAAAAGTAAAAAAAATGAACGTAAATATTACTTAATTAGTTTTAGGAAATTGATCATTTTTTGTAAGTACCATCCGGTGAGTTTTTTTTTTCTGATCAGACAGCGCACGAGCAAGGCCACAAGGGACCCTGTTTCGATCTCATGGATGGACACCATGTTGAGGCTTGGCTCCTGGCTCCTCTGATGCAATGAAAATGACAAGGGAGACACGTCGATCACTTGTAGGATCCGTTGTGCTGTTCTGGAATAAGAAACAAATGTTAAAGTTTTGGCTAAGCCACGCATTTACTAGAGCTAGTGGATGGCTACTTTGTGCGCCTCTCTCTTCTCGAGCCATCGGTAACATTGTAATGGGCAACAACCAGGCACCGCGCCTTTCAGTCTCCCGGTTAATGATGGGGCAAGTGCAGACGCAGCTGGTTCAGAGAAAGGACAGTAAACGAGAGAAAAATTAGCTTCTCCATCTAAAATTCTAGATGATACTCTAATGGTCTCATTGGGATTGTAAAAGTTGTGAGCAGTACTAGAATATTATTAACAATTTTGTTTATTTATTTATTTATTTTGGAGAAAGAGAACGTTTATACATCTTGAGTACAAAATAGTGGAGACTGGAGAGGAAAGGTTCAGAGAAGCACACTTAGCTTTGGTAGTTTTTATACACAAATGAGGTGGGTTCTGCCTAAGAGTTAGTTTTCACAGAACATCAGCACTAAGGCCAAACTAGGTGTTGTCTAGAATCTCCAGATGTAGTTGTCCTTTTGCATTTTTAGACAGGATAGGATAACAGAGCTTATCATCTTGTATCTGTCTCTTAGCATGAATTCATTTATGAATGTCTTTTGAATAACTGGTGGTTAATATTGGCACGATAAGAACTAACTACCCCCATCTTGTCTAGTTTTGATATGGGATACAACAACCTGATGAACCATCATGACACAAGCAAACATAGAATTTCACACTTTTTCTGTAATTGGATGTTAGAATGCTGAGTTGGACAAGAAAGTTTCAAGAAACAAGAAACTTGAGGCCAGCAAATTACCACACACCATCAGCCAGATTCTCACACAACAATACAACAAAAATGGTCTTATATGAGTTTGTGGGGAAAAAACGATGGTTAAATTTCACTTAGTTGTGGTTTACAAGCTACCAAATTTGTTTGCAGAACAGTGAGGTGTCCTTGAACAGTTGCATCAATTGATGGACAACATTGAACGGTCCTTGCATTCATTGATGGAGGAGAACATCGAAGATGTCCTTGTATTTATTAATGGACTTAGATTCATATACCCAGTTTTAGAAACAAATAAATTGGACGCTAGCTACATGTCTACATGAACACTTCTGAGTAAATCTATTCTCTTGGGCTAGCTGGCTCTATGAAACATAAATAGTAGTAGACAGAATCTGGCCTAGTTGAACAAGTGCTGCTAAAAATGCCACTCACTAAAACTTCTAGCATTCCTGTTGTGTACAAGAAAACTATGAGCTATATGAACTAATTTTTCTTTATTTTCTTTGCAAAGTGGAACACTAACCTGCTTAATTCATCTGCATTTTTCTCAACATTCACATGACTTTCATCTTGAGAGCTAGTTGTGCAAAAAGACATGAATTGTATCAGGTATGGAACGATACAGCCAGAAAGTATGCAGCATCTATGCACAAAAGTCCAAACCAGGACAACAATATGATGTGCTTTTGCAGCTTCTATGAACCTGAAGGGGCCCAAACTCTGCATTCCAAGTCTCTTGGGAAAAAAAGGGAGAAAAAGAGCTTGTTTATTGACCCTCTTTTCTTTTGTGAAAAGAAGCTTGTTTCTTGTCATGAATCCTCTGCTGGGGTCAGAGGCCAGAGCCAAATGATCGATACGAAGGCAAGAGAGACTAACACTACTGCATAACGAGAAAATTCTGAATTTTCAATCGCCTGCATCTAGAACATTGATTTTCGATCAGATGAACGGTTTACTCAAAATGGACTTTTCATGCATATCATCAAATATTTTGCTCTACAAAATTAAATCACTGTGATCATAAGTAGTAAGCAGATCTATCGTCTTGAAATTAAGCTTACAATCGTTGCACATACATGCTTCAAAAACTCTTAGTACTCCATACAACGCAAGTAACAGAATGGTCTTCAGAAATGGTATCACCGACTGATTAAAGGCAATTCTAGCTAACTAATAGTACCAATTTACACGGTTCCAACCAATGATCTGTACGCAAGTACGGTTCCACTATGTGTGTTTTCTCCTCCAATCAGAGCTCTGGTCATATCTAGCTGATCGCTTAGTGGAGGACAGCGTGTGCAGTACTGTTATTGATCAAGTCACTTTTCAGTTTTTACTGCTCATAGAAGAAGCTGATGTATTCTGTGTTTAGGTTTACCCCACCAGTAGTCAATAAATATCTTTGCTGTTGTGGCTAAACTGTTCATACTTACTCCTTATATATGGGCACTTTTTCTGTTCACTTTGCACTGTATCTTTGATCTTCCTGACATTTATAGGCCCCTAATTAACCAGGAAAGCAAAAGGGAGTTAAGTTGTTTTGTATAATCAACTAGTATAAATTGATTAGGGGATACGAAATACTCAATTTGACATGGTCCTGAACTTTTTAGAACATTATTGAATTTTAGATGATCTTCTCTTTTCTTTTTCCCCTTGAGAAATATTGGGTTTTACATAGCATTAATTTGGCAGTTTGCGCCAAGACCACGAAAATCTAGCAAATAAATGAATGATGATTAATCTCTTCCATGTGAACTAATTGTTAGCTTTTGGAATTTATTCCTTTAAATGCAATTCTCAAATTCTGGAATGGTAGTTACTCCAAGTCAGTAACCTAAGACCTAACAAGCAATTAATGACGCGGCAACAAATCAACAAACCCCTTTCTTTCAAGTTTCATATGTTTGCTAAGAACAAATCATGATTCAGCTAGGCAACTACTCTGTCCAGTTACAAATAGTTGTCATTTTGGACATCGATAAGGTCTTCAAAACAAAGCTTCGACCACTAATTTCAATTATAATTTATTTATGAAATCCAATAAAATTGTAATATTATGAAAGTATTTTTCGACACAAATCTATCCATATGATTTTCATGTATCCAATTTAAATATTTAAAAATATATTTACAGTCAAAGATTCGAAAGATTGAGTGTATCTATGTTCAAAATGACAACTATTTGTGATGGGGGAGTACTAATTAGTTAAGGTTTTTAATGAAGCTAACCTCACTCTAATTTTAGCTTTGAAGCTTACACATCAAATAGGCCAGAATTTTGACATGTTATTTACTTATTAGTAGTAAAAGAAATCTTGATACAAACAACTTAATTCAGCCAATGTTAGAAGCTCCATGAAAACAATAGCATCTTCTTGTGGAAAGGACTCTCCCTTATACATACATTTTCTTCCTTTCTCTTCTTTCCACCTGTTAGCTAAAGGATACCTAGAAATTTCATCTCCATGCCGCAATGCCTGATTTGTGTTTTTTCGGAACGAATTATTTTTTTATAATCATGTGGTGCGTTGTTGAGAGGGCAAAAAAAATAGACACCTGGCATAAAGTAAATCAACAGCACATTGAAATCTTTTTTTCCCGATACAAGGCTCCCCGATTTCATTAACGAAACTAGAGTAGCTTGCTACATCACAGTCCTCATTGAAAGCTTTATAGTAGTATAGTATTTTTGGAAGACTTATTAGTTGCAGATGCCTATCATTTGCTCTCCAATTGGAGTATTGAAGGATCAGAAATGGTGATCAAAGGGTGAATGATCACACAACAATTTTTTCCCCAAAGAATCTAATCAAAACCTCCCAAGACCACATAAGAGCGAAAAAAGAAAAATCTTCTAAAAATCATCTCAAGGGAGGCACTACCGTACTATAGAGGCCGGTAGTGCTCAATAAACAGTAATCCCGATATTACCAAGGTTACTGCAGTAGTAATGTTGGATGAACAATGAAAATTAGCACAGTTCAAAAGCAAAAATTCATGTAACTTTTGATCGGCTGATTTAAACTCTGTGAAACTTTGTAGACACTTTCCTATGAATGTCATGAATCTATCCAACCTTTAATTATAAAGATTGATATCAAAGTTCTGACTTTTTTCCAGATCAAAGAAGAGCGCATAAAAACCAATCAAAACCCAAATCTTCACCCTGTGCTTGCTCTTGGGAATTTAATAGTCAATATGACCTTATATGGTCTCTCACATGTCACAATAAGTAAGAACACTCAAGAAAAATCCTCCAAACCAATGGGATCAAGATGTACCTCAAGAACTTCCTTCTCAACTAAAAAATCAATTTCTTGAATAAACTTGGTTGATCAAGAAGAACCTTGTCTAGATGATTGAAGATATGATTTATAAAGAATACATCTATCAATCATATATCCTTGGCAGCACGAGATTTATAAAGAATATATCTATTAATCATACATCCTTGGCAGCACGAGATCAAGCAAAAAAACCACAAGAAAAGATCAAGAACAAAGAGAAGAAGATCAAAACTTGAAGCAAACACTTGAGCAACTAGATGATTTGCATTCAAATCATGATGAGCATTTCAAAGCCTCTCACACTTGAGGCAAAGCTCTCAAGGAACACACACATACCACACAAGAATATAATATCTTGCGGGAAATCTAAAACTCCCAGTGACTAAGTCTAAGGTCTTAAGTCATCATCTTCTACTACATCTCCTTGTATAGTGAAGGCAATCCTAATTCTAAACTTGGACACTACAGGTGGATACCATCCACTCTTACATGGGCTAACTCACACAAGCACGCTCTCAAAGCGACCATTACATTGACATCTAGGGTGGAAATCTCTTAATGGGAATTATTTTTTTCCACTCAGCACAAGCATGCATTTCAATGTTTAACCAAAGAACGAGTATAATTACAATTTTGAACCAGCCAACGACACCAAATCCACTCCACGAGCCCTGAATTTGTGTCCAATTCCACTTGGCATGACCTAAACCACTTAGGCTACCACCATGGTTTTTCAAACCGGCTCAACCGCTAGTATTGGACAAAGTACCAATTTGCCCTAATAACCGATATTCCTTCTCCTCAAAGCATCGCCATGCTTCGCGCTTTCCACGTGGCCCCAATGACTTACCGCCAAGCCTTTCAGGTGTACGAACTCCCCCAAACTATCCTCACTTGCAAGCGAGGCTAAGTCACTTGGCCATCACATGTCCTTTTCCACTTCACCTTAGCGGCATCGATTTTCTTGATCGTTCTGGACCTCAACTCCTTCCTAAGCCTTGTCTCGGTCCATGCCGTTGCTCACCGTGTCCATCACCAGTGCTTTATGCTCCAATTTTTTGTCTTCCGGCTTGTAACAACTTTCTGGCTTTAGTCATTTTTCATCGATCCCTTGATTATTCTGGATCTCTACTCTCCTAGTTTAGTCTCGGTCTTGCCTTCGCCTTAGCATGACCTAGCTCTAGAGTTCTACAACCAACATAGATAAGCAAATCATCACATAGCATTGTTCACAATATATGTAATTAGCAATCACATAATCAATAGAGAATGCACCAAAATTCCCTAGCAAATCGGTACTACCGCCAACCTTGGGTTGGTAGTACCGCTTGGCTGGTACTATCGCCCCCCATGGCCGAGTAGTGTTGATATTCCTAAAACCCAACAGAGACCTACTCTGGAAAATAACTACCACGCCTTTGGACCGGTAATGCCGCTCCTATGGCACTACCGCTCCTAGCATGCCAGTAGTGCCGTGGTGCTAAACCTAAGAGGAACACTTCTCTATAAAATAGCTACACTCCTACGGCTACTACTACCGTAGGCCAACACTATCGTCACTCCTAGGCTAGTAGTGCCGCCTTGATTTGACAACACCTTAAATTGCTTCAAATTCAAAATAAAATTTAAAATAAACTCAAACTTAAGCACAACATGTTCAAATACAGTCAATAACTTATTACCAATAAAGATAGACGTCCACATAGTCTTCCAAGTATTATTTTACATAAAAGCATGCATGCGTCCTTGAACTGGGTATTTACTGCCTGAATTGTTTGATTTCAGCAGATTGCACACGAACTTCATGCTCTGCGTTCTTATCTCACAGACAGCAAGTCGACGATCGATCCTCAATTAATGTCTTTTCGAATTAACACATCGCTTATCTTGCTTAATTAGAGTCACCTACCACCGAACCATCTCCAGGGTCGCAGTCACCTAATTCTGATCACTTCAAAGTTGCATATATCGTTTGGGATTTTTTTTACAGTACACCCAAATTAATTTGAACCATCCAATTTGCTTTAATCCAAGGGCTGATATTACAAGGCTACTATTGTCAATTACTACATAGTAAACAAGGAAACAAATCATATTTGGCACATGTCATTAAAAGCATGTCTACTAGTAAGGTAAATATTTAGTGATAATAAATTGTCTAGTATATTGTACCATAAAAGGTTATTTTGTTATTTCATCGTCGTATTGACATAGTTTGTACTTTGTACATTCTCATGAAATATTTAAAATTCAAATTAACTATAATAAAATATTAAATCCTGCCATTAATTTTTTTAATTTGGTAGTAAAATTGCAGTATTCCTACTTATAATATGTATAGTTTTTGCACCTTCAATCTAAATGGAGTTTTTCATGTCAAATTGAAACTCTAATAAACTTTCTTTTCGAATTTGACGTCAAAATAGTACGTTTGAAAAATACCAAATGCCACATGTTAGTAGCCGAACGAACGAAATGTATTACTACCAGCGTACTAATGTTAAAAGGGGATGTGTATGTGTCGGCAATTCTTGAGCAAAATTATTGGAGATATTTAGGTTGTGTTTAGCATAGCTCTTGCTCCACTAGATCTATGGAGCTGGTATTCTTAGCTCCACCAGATCCGTGGACTTGTTGTCTGTGAGATAAGAACGCCAGCGCCGGCCCTAAGGGGGGGCGAGCGGAGCAGCCGCTCCGGGCCCCCCAAACCATAGGGTCCCATCTCTGTACATGTACTAGTATTAGTATATTGTATATATAACAGTATAATATATATGGTTAGTAGTATCTAGGAAACGAAGCGTCGGCGCGTGAGTACATGACCTCTTGAGTCCTGACACGTGATATATATATATATATTATTAATTAGAAGGGTCCTATTTTAAATCTCGTTCCGAATCCCTGAAATCTCAGGACCGCCACTGAAGAACGCAGAGCATGAAGTTCGTGTGCAATCTGCTGAAATCAAACAAAGAATTCAGAACGCAGAGCAAGCTGACTCACCTCACGTTATTAGTTAGCATCTTTCTCCACGATCATACATCTTTCTAAAAACTAAACTGCACAATTAAAGTTATGAAATTTCTAATTGTGAGGCAAGGAAAAACCTATTTGTGGAGAGAGAGAGAGAGAGTACTAACTAGCCTGCAGGGCAAAAACTTCATAGTGGTAAAAGGAATGCCGACGCCAAGAAAGCTTAGATCAGATACACCCTTTGTTGATGAGCCAAGTATACCATAAATTTCCACCAGTGCAAGGAGAAATTGCAAATATGCAGTTCGGTTGAGGTTGATGAATATCTACTTGCGGCTGGCCGTCTTAGCTAGAGCGCAGGAGTGGAGAACCACTACTGTACAGCACCGGGCCCCAAAAGTAGGAGGGTCTCCCCAACTATATAAGCTGAACCCATGGCCAAGACCAAACCACACATGCAGTGGTAGTAGCACTAGCATCTCTCTCTGGCTATAGCTTCTCTTGTGTCACAAGGGAAGGAAGTTGGGAAGGGATTTAGCTTGCTACTCTCTCTCCACTTCCTATCCTCCTCACTACTTGATTAGACACCTTACTAGTAATTAGTTAGCCACTTAGTCGAGATGGCAGGAGGGTTCTTGTCCATGGCTCACCCGGCGATCACCCTCTCCGGTGTTGCAGGTAAAAATGCCCCATGGCATGCACTTCGCTCTGGCCCATGATTTAATCGACCCCTTGCTTCGTGTTGCATTGTCCCTGGATGGACATGCATGATGCATGGTTGTGCTTTTTCGATGTTCCTAGCTCTCCTACGCTCTTGTGGTTTCTTTCCCGTCACTTTTCGGTGGTTTCTTTTCATGTGTAGTACTAGCTTGCTGCACGTCCTGCTGCTAGATTTTGTGTGAACCTGACCGACATGAGGACCTACATGATTTTCAATTTTTACCTTTTCTCCTTAATTAATTTCTAATCGAATAGAGGTTGTTGTTTTCTGCATATATATATTAGCCTTTCTTTTTGTTTGCGCCCTTGCACATACGGCAACACACCTTTGGTGATTCTATGCATGCAGCACATACGGCAACAGACAATCTTTTTTTCCCTCCTCCTTGAGCTTTTAAGGGTTCAAAGCGAACTAATATATATAACCCAGACACATCACACTCAGTACACGTCTCTGATTAATTTCTTTCTCCATTGATATACTTTTTCTTATTTAGCGGTGATGGACACAAGCCCATATACCCTAGCCTGGTACAGAGCAGGAAGCACCTCCAAAACCTAATTAACACCTCCCACTTTTAGCACCACACATATATAGATACATTACACCTTCCTCGCCATTGCACCAGCTGCCTGGACATGTACATTGGTGTGCGTACGTATGCGAATGAACTGAAAGAATGAATCTTACTGACAAACGGTGTCCGTTTCTTTTTTCTGCAGGCAACATCATATCCTTCCTGGTGTTCCTTGCACCAGTGTAAGTCCCCCCCACTGTCCCTGTCACTCGCACACACATCATTTCAGATTTGATCTCGCATCTCCATCGATACATCAATCGATACCTAGCAGATATAGATCTCGTTGCAATCTTTGACTGGCCCTGACTACTTGATCTGATGTGTGCATGGGTGCAGCACGACGTTCCTGCAGGTGTACCGGAAGAAGTCGACGGGTGGGTTCAGCTCGGTGCCGTATGTGGTGGCCCTCTTCAGCTCTGTGCTGTGGATCTTCTACGCGCTCGTCAAAACCAACTCCAGGCCGCTGCTCACCATCAACGCCTTTGGCTGCGGCGTCGAGGCCGCCTACATCCTCATGTACCTCGTCTACGCCCCCAAGAAGGCCAGGCTGAGGACACTGGCCTACTTCCTGCTGCTGGACGTGGCGGCCTTCGCGCTCATCGTCGTCGTCACCATCTACCTCGTCGCCAAGCCCCACCAGGTCAAGTTTCTCGGCAGCGTCTGCCTCGCCTTCTCCATGGCCGTGTTCGTCGCGCCCCTCAGCATCATCTTCAAGGTGGTCAAGACCAAGAGCGTCGAGTTCATGCCTTTCAGCCTCTCCTTCTTCCTCACTCTCAGCGCCGTCGCCTGGTTCTGCTACGGCCTCTTCACCAAGGATCCTTATGTCATGGTAATTCTGATCAATTAATTAGCACCTTAATTAATTTGGATAGCTTAACTTACTCAAGAGCCTGACAGCACAACTAGATCTCTCTGACAATGTGTTAATTCTTGATTGTGAATTTTATTCAGTACCCCAACGTTGGCGGCTTTTTCTTCAGTTGCATCCAGATGGTGCTCTACTTCTGGTACAGGAAGCCCAAGAACGCTGTGCTGCCGACGACGACCGACAACATCGCCCCGGCCGCCGCCGTGCAGGGGGAGGTGATCGAGCTGCCTGCCCACGCCATCGCCATCCTGTCCGTGAGCCCGATCCCGATCCCGATCGTCGGCGTGCACAAGATCGAGGTGCTGGCGGCGGAGCAGCCCGACGCCATGGACAAGGAGCGCAAGGCGGAGGCCAAGGACGCCGAGATCATCGACAAGCCGGATGTCATCGAGATCGTCACCGCCGTGTGAGACTGAGACCGACCGACGTCGTGAAGCACTCTCGACGATCGACATGATGCAGATGGACAGATAGTGGTGATCGTGCGTACGTGCATGGGCGTGTGTGGATCGATCTTTAGATGTTGGTTATTGGATTGTGTTGTCGTATTAGTTGCTAGTTACGTTCGGCTGTCGAGTGCCTCTCTCTATGTAGTAGTTTGGTTGGTGTTAATAAGACGAGCTGCCATGCATGTCTCCTAGTACGTTGCAGTCTCATCATGGCCTTAATCTCGTGTGTACTTAACGCGGTATCAGTTCATGGGAATATAATAACAGGGCATTGCAGGTTAAATAATTAATTAATCTAGCTGTCTCTTCTTAACTTATTTTCTTTTTGCTGGCTCAATCAAGGATCATTGATATATACATAGATGATTGAATCCAGGTTCAGTTTGCATTGTGTCACTTGCTTACCACTTACCAGCAAATTCAAGAACACTCCTGAAATTACATTACATATAGCTAAGCTAGCTAGTGCTAGTCTCTCTTGTGCTGAACAGATTGAGTCTGCAAAAAGATAGACCGGGAGAGACTGAAGGGGGGAAGAAACGGAACAAAAAGAGTATAAAGATCAGTTAAAAGTTGCTGCAAAGTGAGAATGGAAGAGGTGGACTTGCTCTAGGGAACAGGGGCAATGTGAGGCTATCAGCCCACGACGTACTGTCATGCCGAGGAAAAAGAGCAAGCATTGCAGCAGAAACGAGAGCATGGTCGCTTTCCTGCCTGGCCCCTCGATGATCCACAATGCGCCGATCGGCCGAGAACGACCGGGCCTTTGGAGTGGCGGAGGGGCCGGTTCTCTTTTGCGATGATACTGCACGTTCGTCAGTACGCGCTGCACGATCCAGCATCCGGCACTGTGGCTCTCTTTCTTGTCAAAAATCATCGCGTAGGCACTCGATGAGGTCTTCTTCCTCGATCGAGGAATAAAAGTGCAAGGGTGTAGTTGTGCTGTGGTGCGTAGAGGAGTGTGTCTGCTACTGCCGCCAAAAGCGAAAATCGCATTAGATCGAGCAATGATGTAATCTAGTACACTTTTGCGCGTTCGATCGCTGGTGGTGAAGCGGCCGAGTCGGCACGCTGCCGCCTTTCCGCTTTGCTGCCTCAGGTGCCGCGACAGCCGTTGCCCGTCCGCTCTCCGCCGGGACGTCGCGCGGGCCACGAAAATTACCGGACCAGGCGGGGTAGATCCGCGGCATCGGTAGCGGCGGCAAGCGGCGCGGCGGAAATAATTGGACGCGGGTCGGCGTTGCGAAAACACGCGTGGGCCAAGCGGGTTTTAAGGGATTAGCTAGCCGGCCAGTGTGCGCGCGGGTGTGCTGCTACAGTTACTAGATTCGCTATATATAAATCTTCATGAATTGTGGATCATCGAATCTAAATCAATTTGGCGTGTGTTTCATATTTACGGTAAAAATTAGAAGAAAAAGCGATGAACCGTGAATTCAAATTCTGTACCACCGCTCAGACCGCCTTGCCGCCGTCAGCGGTCCGTCTCCGCGCGCCACGACGCGGCGCTGGGCGTAGTCGCACAGCATCTCCACCTGGGCTGGCTCGCGAGGGCAATGTAATGCGTGCCGCCGTGCCTGCCGGTCGTGCGCGGAGCAGTTGCCCATGCATTGCCACCGCCTCCCCTCGGATCGGCCGGGGTTTATGCTCTGTATTCAGATCAAACACACAAGAGCACAGCAAGCAGGCGTGAACCGAAGATTATTCCAGCTCGGAATGCAGCAAAAGACTTACCCACTTCTCCCTCCCTCTGGTAACTCAAAAGTGCAATTTTTTATTTATTTATAAACACATGGTATGATTTGATTATTTTGGTTAAAAACATGTTTTCGTTGCAATGCGTGGGACTAGCATTGATGTTCTAACGTTTGAGCGTAATAACACATCAGCATGTTGCAAGGATGAGCAAGGCAAGGATTTTGCAAGCGTTCTTGACGAACATCGATCATGCAACCAGGCAATCCATTTCCAACAAAATTCAACCAAACTGAAGTGATCATGGAGAACCAAAAAATAAAATAAAAAATCATCGTTCAAATTGTTTTTTCCAGAGTAGGTACATGATCAGAAGGAATAACGCAACAAATACAGTTATCCCAGCACATTTCTTTAGTTTTAGAAAGAACCAGCTATTTTTCTCCATGATGCAAAAAATCAGATTTACTCTTACGCAGCAAAAAGAATGTATCCAGTTATTGATCCTATGGATTTCAAAGTTAATTATCTTAACTGGAAGCTTCCAACCTTGCCTCGAGAAATGACAAGGGAAGTATTGCTTACGTTCAACGTGGCTCCTGTTCCAAGCGATTCGGGAGATTGATCGCCCCTCCTTACCACGGTGGATATCACAGCATGCAAAACCGTCCCACGCATTGCTTGGAGATCAAGCAGTCAGACGCTTCGACCGATTCGTACAAGCTGAATTTACCTTCACGAGATCTGGCGCTTAGGGCGTTCAGTCGTGCACGGAACGGATTTAGCGATTTAGTTGAGCCAGACATATTTTTGCATGTAACGATAGCGATTTAGTTGAGCTAGCACCCAATCTAGATAGCTTGACAGCCACAACATCCATACCAATCAATGTACTGCTCGAGGCGGGCGGAGCGGCGCTGAAGCTCCACTACGAGGAGTCGAGGAGCAATACGACGAACACATCCCGGTCCAATCCCCAGTGACGGTAGCCCGCCTCGGTGACGCCGACTGGCTCCCCCTTGTAGAACTTCTCCCCAGGCCGCCTTCTTCGGTTGGAGCTCGTGCGCTCACCGAAGACAGGCCTTTTGGGTTAGAGCTCGTGCGCTCACCGAACTTCTCCCAGGGTGGAGTCAGGATTTTGGGTTAGAGAGAGCCGGGTCACGTGGATCAATAAAAAATTATTATAGCACATAATTACTCTTCAAGTATACAAAATTTGGAAATTCAACTATACACACAATTACTAATTACTAGCTAATAAATTCAAGTCACACGACCAACTAAAACTTGGTTAGAGGGGGCCACGGGTAGGGTTGTAAAAAAAGCTCGAGGCTCGCGAGCTACTCTAGCTCGGCTCGCGAGAGGCTCTGTTCGAGCTCGGCTCGAGCTCCAAACGAGTCGAACACGAGCTCGAGCTCAAGCTCGCGAGCTTAACCGAGCCGAGCTCGAATAGTTCGCGAGCCTAGATCGAGCTTGTTACCGACCCTCCTCGAGCCTGGACTGAGCTTGTTATCGAGCCTTCTCGAGTCTGGATCGTGCTTGTTACCGAGCCTACTGAGTTTACCAGAATTTTCGAGCTTGCTCGAGCCGAGCTCGTGCCTGGGTTAAGGCTCGAACCTCAACTCGAGCTCGGCTCAAGCTCGGTTCGAGCCTTATCGAGCTCGAGTCTGGAGGACCAGGCTTGCTCGAGCTTGGCTCGTTTACAGCCCTAGCCACGGAGACCAACCAAGACTTGAAAATTTAAGTATACACATAATTACTAATTACTTGTTAATGAATTTGATTTTCGTTGGGGCCCAGGCCCCTACCCGCCCCCCTTCTCTCCGCCCCTACCTCGACCTACTCCCACCACCACTTCGCGCCCTCGACGCGAAGCCGAACGACGAGTCCAGTGAGGAGCGCCACTGCCGCAAGTGGTCATGCCTCGAGGAGCAGTAGGGTGGGCCGCCGAAGATGGAGAGATTTAATAAGTTGCCACGTTTTTCTAGGTGTAATAGGTCATTTGCTCGGTATGTTTTACTGACATGTGAGCTTCGAGTTCACATGTTTGTGAGATATCACGAGGCAAATGATTAATAGAAAAGGGGTAAATCATCAATTTTTTCGGGAAAGATGTGACTTCATACCGTAGACTGGTGGAAAGTAAAATAACAATGAGAGTTAGGTCTGTCAAGCTAGATGGATTAGTTTGTAACGGAGCAATTAGAGGTTTAAATAGGCTCCTAATCTTTTTAAATTAAACAAGCATGATAAAATAATTGTTTGTATTGGAGGTTTTAACTCTTGAAAAGCTACTTCATGATATAATATTGTTTCTCTTTCTTTCAGTATTTATCTAAACTTCTTTATATTAGGTATGGCCTTATGATCATCATCTTGACAAAAAGCGCGGACCTTAACAAGCATGGCTTGTCTATTTGACCAAAGAGTAGCAACTTGCTATGCAACAAGATCTTTCATGTCGTCTGCAATCCACAGTATATTGATCGCATTTTTCGTGCTGCTAAAAGACAAACAGACACTACTGGGTTTCTGATCTGATGTTTCCCATGTGAGAAGTTTTCCTTCTGTTCTCTCTTTTCTGCATAGCATGAGGTTGAAGATAGGGTGACCAGGTCAAACAGCTACTGACAAGTGACAACATGGTAGCCTCAAGCTCATGAATTCAAACTCCATGGCGATGAGTCGATGACAAGGATGAAGATGCTTTGTGGCCACGAGATTTCGATATCACATCACCTTGAATCTCATGGTGTCATCCCTATTTCAGCTTCGTAGTATTTTTTTTTTTGACAAATTTGACCCGTTACAACTACAATTGTAAAAATAGTCGCATCCCTGACCGCGAAAATGCCTGTGCTCCCGTGTCGTGGAAGCACATACGACGCTTTAGGAGTGCGGCAAGTCACAAAAGTAGCCGTGTTCCCAGAGCACGGAATGTGAAACATTTCACCTTCCGAAGCTTCTGTGGTCGGGAATTGAGCTATTTTTACAATTATATTTACAAAGAGACTAAATTTGTAAAAAAATATTGCACATAAGCTAGAAAAGTGACGACCATCGACAGATGTCATCTTCTGCAATGCACTTCTTCGCCACAACAATAGCCATGGAGAGCACATCCACCGGTACATGCCCAAGAAACCTTAGAAACTAGATGCACAATAGGCCCACGCATTAATGCGGACGGAAGGAATTGCCGAGATGGGTAGAGATTCTGACAGAGAAAGAGAATCTTTTTGGGTACACTGTCCAAAAAAAGAAACCAATTTGTCATAATTTTTAAAAATCTCAAAAGTTTGGCCATGATCTGATTTTTTTATGGTAGCTTAGTTATGCTCTCAGGTCCCTTCTCATAAATTTTAAAGAATTTACAAATTTAGTAGCTCAATTAAATCAGAGAAGTTGCTTTAATTGTGTCAGTATCATTGTCAGAATTTTTAAAAATCGCAAAATTTTAATCATGATTTGAAATTTTTATAGTAGTGTAGGCATACTCTCATGAACCTTCTCAAAATTTTTTAAGAATTTGTAAATTAAGTATCTCAATTAAATCAGTGAAGTTACTTTAAATACATTAGCAACATTGCCAAAATTTTTAAAAATCACACAAACTTGATCATGATCCAATTTTTTTATGGTAGGTTATTAATACTGTCAAAACCCTTCTAAAAAGTTTCAAAAATTTAAAATATGATCTAATAGCTCAATTAAATAAGAAGTAGCTCAATTAAATCAGTGAAGTTGTTTTAAATGTATTAGTAGCATTGTCAGATTTTTAAAAATTGCAAAAGTTTGGTCATGATTTGGAATTTTTAAGGTAGTGTACGTATTCTCTCAGGACCCTTCTGAAAAATTTTCAAGAATTTTAAAATTTAATATCTCAACTAAATCAATAAAGTTACTTTAAATCTATTAGCAGTATTGTTAAATTTTTTAAAATCGCATAAGTTTGATCATGATCTGAATTTTTATTATAGGTTAGGAATGCTCTTAGGACCCTTTTAAAAAATGTAAAACATGATTTAGGAGCTTAATTAAATCAGTGTATTTGATATATTGCTTTAAATGCATTAGTAGCATTGTCTGAATTTTTAAAAATCACATAAGTTTAATCATGATCCGAGATTTGTATGGTAAGCTAGGAATACTTTGAAGATCCTTATAAAAAAGTTTCAAAATTTTAAAATATGATCTAATAGCTCAATTAAATCAGCAAAATTAATGCAAAAAATGCAAAAAAATCGCCTTGAATGGGATTTGAACTCCCGACCTCACGCATGCACTGCAAATCCTTAGTCACCCAAGCCAAGTGTCGTTTGTGAAGTCTCATGTGTAATAAATTTATGAGCCTAGTACAGGGGTAGAAACTACAAGGACCGAGGGCCGCATGGCGGGTGGGGGGACTACCTGCTATACTTCCCCAAGAATAGTATGTTTTATATGATGTGAATCTAGTAGAAAATGAGGAGATCAGGTACTTGCTAGAAGATTTTTTAAATAATGTATTTGTTTAATAATATTTACACAAACAATATGCCAAATTAAAAATCACAGAAATATCCTTCTATAACCATTTAAAATAGCGACAGAGATTATGTCACCATTTTAAATAGTGATAGAGAGCTGTCGTCAATAGTCATAGACCATGCTATAAAGCTGCTCGAGCGCCCATTGGCCAAGAGTGTGCCCAAATCATTTCCCTAAGCCAGAGAAAGAAAGGGAGAGGGAGAAGAGAAGAAAAGGGGAGAAGAAGAGGGGGAAGGGGAGAAGAAAGGGAGAAGGAGGAAGGAGAGGAAGAGGAGGTTGTGGGCTACATCACAAGTATACATTTTTATCATATCTATTACGTTTTGAAACATTAATTAGCAATTAGATTAATTAGATTCGTAAGTAATTAGATATGTAGATTAGCAATAGTTGTATAGGTATAGGACTTAGCAGCCAGATTGATTAAATTTATAAGTAATTAACCATGTAGGATAGCAATAGTTGTATAGACACATGATTAGCGACTAGATTAATTACATTTGTATGTAATTAGTTATGTAGGCACAGGATTTAGCGGCTAGATTAATTACGTTTGTACATAAGTAGCTATGTAAAATAGCAATAGTTATGTAGATACAAAACTTAGCAATCAGATTAATTACATTTGTATGTAAGTGGTTGTGTAGAATAGTAATAGTTGTGTAGATACATGACTTAACGACTAGATTTGTGCTTACATTTCTTTGTACGAACTCTTTTTGTGTATCATTCGTAGTTACATTTTTTCATCGTACTAATAGTGAATGCTTGAATTGTAGGTATAGCAGGCGACGAGGCACGTGCACAGCCGCAGTACAAGCTACTAGACCTGGCAATTGATGTGTCACATCGCAACCGCTTGTCCATGTTGGCCCCGATAGAGGGTCAGTCGCCGATCGAGCTTGGCTTCCTCCGCTTGTGCACTTCGATTAGGGCATGGCGGATCAACGCATGATGGATCCCAAGGTGAGTGCAATCAATTTGTAGTTGCATTAAGATGTGTCATACGTATTACACTAGCATACTGACAACGTATTCGTTGCAGGTTGAGAATAGCAGGGTTACTTCCTTTAGCACAAATGGTAGAGGCGACCACCGCCGACGAGTAGGACAGGGCATGGTGCCTCCAGGAGGTTTCTGTATGGCTGGTATCTTCTGACAACTCTTGTTGATTGCTGGCAATTGGAGATGCACATGTTTCACCTCCTGTGCAAGAAGATGGCACGACGCTTGAGGACGTCAACTACTAGCTTGGCCTTCTATGCATTGGCGATGTGGTTGTGCCTTAGGACATCAACTAGGAGTGGCGTACTGAGCTAATTAATAGGTTTGACGGAGTGTTACCTGAGGGGGTAGCCTATGCGCAGTTCTCTAGTGTACACGGTCCGGCGCAGAAGTCACTGACATAGTTCTACGTAAGTGGAAATTTGTTTTTATATCTCTATTTTGTTTTGCGTTTCTATTATTGAACTGACCATTATGTTTTGCAGTCGGATATGATGGTGGACGGAGCGAGGGACTACATCGTGCATTGCCACTCAAAGGTGTACCTCCTTTCGTTCTTCGGCTTGGTCATGTTCTACTTGTCCCATAGGGACAACATGGACAAATACATGATCTAGTACACGAAGACTATTACAAACGCAGACCTGGGGGAGATCTCGTGGCTAACCTAGGGCCCAACTATACTGGCGGGCATGTATAGTGCCCATTGCAACTGGTGTCGTCATATGGTGGACAGCTTGACTCTCGCTGGATGCCCTTTACTCCATCAGTTGTGGTCATTCGAGCGCATTCAAATCGGATAGCCACAGATCGAGTTATCACCTTATGGGTCAATCCTCTACAGGCCCCCTAGAGATGATGTGAACCATCCTACCATAGGAACGTTAAGGTGTTGCCGTCGGGTTAGTACTTTCACATTTATAGTCAATTGTACAGTAGTTTGCCATCTTTTGTAGTAATTTTCATCGGCTTTCCATTTTTGCAACCTACTTTCACCCCAATGACATCGCACACATCGTACTCTGAGTACATCACGATGTTCGACCAACTGATGGATGATCACGTCATCTAGAGATTGTACATCCCAGAGGTTGCCGTCGCGCGAGCACCTTAGGGTCTCTCCATGCAGTGCACCTATGACGCCGACTTCTGGTTGACGCAACGTCACCTAGTATATGACATCTTCGTCGAGACCTACCCCTTACACCATGTGATGTAGTAATTTGGTCTATGACTAGTTTTCCCCATCCCTAGTGGTGCCATCGTCTTGTCAACCGTGCACATATGAGTTCTACGACACTTTACTTTTAATTGCAACACATATTGTCTGTCCATACTAATGAGGTCATCTTTTTCTGCAGGAACACACGAAAGGGTTTTGTTGGACATAGGGTCTGGGTAGCACACATGCTGCCTCACGTGCAGCAGCGGGCGCAAGCGTTGGCAGATGTATACTAGGAGACCGCGCCATACGATCACAGGACGTATGACGATTACATCCGGTGGTGCTATCCACGCACTAGTGTTCGAGTCATGCGTATCATAGACGATCCTCCGAGGCATGTCCCCTCTATGGTAGACACCTAGCCCATGTAGTCAAACTCTGCTTTTCATCACTTGGTTAGTAGTTATGTTCACATGTCAAACAATATACAGTTCATGCCATTTTTAATTTGCAACTAACAACAACCCTTTCAATGCGTGCGCAAAGCGACCTTGGCAGAGAGATTTACGAGGAGGCCGCCTTACTTAGCGATCGACTTGGCTCGAGGCACAAGTTGGAGATGACCATAGACTACCTTAGAGGGGTGGTGCAGTGTATCAAGGAGAAGGCATCGCACATCATACACCTTACCTCTTGCAGGAGGCCTAAGGACGATGTGTTACAGTTCAACGCCCATTCCTTTGCCGTACATGGTCAACATATGCTGCACGCCACAGCAGGGACATCACATGCTCAGAGCGCACTCCTCCCGATGCGCCAAGTAGCTCCAGTTGGCAGCATCCATATGCTCACATGTTTCTAAGTACACCTTCTCTATCACTTCTACTATTACATTCAGTACATTCTATTGTGCACTAATAAAAAAGTTCTTCAGCAGGTGACAATGCACTATAGGAGGACAACATGACTCACTCTGGCAACCCCGAACTATGCCGATGACCTAGTGGATGATTGGCTCGCTGACATCACCCATCAGTCGCCAAGCGTCGTACTTGGTTCCTCGTAGCTCCCTGATGCATCCAGATTGAGCCAGGCATCGCGGCTGACTTTGTTACTTCACCAGCACCAGTATGTCCTGCTAGGAGCACTCAGAGGTGCCACCAGACCAGCTGATGTACCCATCCGTGAATGTGCAACGTCATCGCGAGTCGACCTGGCACCACACGGGGAGTTGCACCACGGAAGAACCACTGTTAGTATTTGTTTTTCCTTTTTAACTGTACTTTTTATTGTGGATGACTACATTTGCATACTCGTGACTTTTGTTTCCTTGTTATTATTGTACTTTCTCTTTATTACTATTTGTTTATCATTTCTTTTTAGCATGTTACCGATGTCATCAATCTTTTCATTTCTCACTTGCTCACTGCAACGAAGCGACATCATTCTACGACAATTCCACCATTAATCGACAAAATTGCTAGAAAATTTTCATTGCTTTTTCTGAACATAGGCGATGTCCTTCTCTATTGTGTTGCATGTCAATATTTTCAAATAAATTGCTATTTCAAAAAACAAATAGTCCCTCTCTATTTTAGATGGGACATCAATAAAATTTGCATAAATAATATGTCGACAGTTCTCAGGATAGAAAAATTGCACAAATAAGATGCAACAAAAAAATTGCAAAAATACCTAGCCCTGTCGCCAAATGAAATGGTGATAGATGGGTATTTGTGCTATTTTTGGCTTCGATATATTATTTTTGCAAATATTGTTAAAAATATATTTTTTAAATTAAATTCCTTGCTATAAAGTGTACACGACCAAAGGTGTAGCACATCTCTAAGCCACAAAATGAAAAGTAGAAGATACCAAACAAATCTCTTAGATATTATTCAACTTCGGACAAGTATCACATAAATCCCAATATATATATCCATCTGATTAAGTTCTTGTTTGTTGGAGCTTTTTTACTAGCTTAAAAGTTGAAATCTAAGTAAAGGTAACTTTTTACCTAGATTTTTTAAAAACCATAAGTCTTCGTATAACTAAAAATCAAAAGTCATTGGAGATAAGTTTTTTTTTGCTTATTGAGAGTTGGTCTTAGATTTATACCACTAAAATTAAGATAAAATTACGCATTTCTACCACATATAAAAGCTGATTGCTTTTAAGCTATTTAAGCTAAAATGAGCCATTGCTCCAAAGCTCGCTCTTCAATATAATGAGGAACCGACAACACATCTGAGTAATGGAGTCTTGACCGGGTAAACCCCCTAATGGAGTTTTGGAATGGTATCAAAACATTGATTATCTTAATATGTTGGTAATGGTGAAAAGAGCACAGTAGCATAATCTTCCAAAATAGATGGTCGACCAATGAAAAAAAATCCTTCAATCAGTCAAGCATGAGACCGCAAACTGGATTTTCTCGGGAAAGGTGGAACTAAAGAAACTAGCAGAACGGCAAGGTGGATGCATGCCGAACCAATCTGGCCCATCTACTCCAATGGCAGCATCCCACAGCCTTACAAGTAGAGATGGTAATTTTATCTGATTATCCGTGTACCCATAGGTAAAAAATTAATAGAGGTGAGTATGTTTCTCTTATTATTCACGGGTATGTTTATAGGGACCAAATTTTATCCGACGGGCAAACAGGTATAGATATGGGGGAGCTTCACTTGTACCCGTTCTGTCTGATTACCCACTATCTTCTATTTACATACAGGCTAGAACATGCGCTCAGTTAGTCCCTTGATCCTCAATTTATGGTATCTCATTTTAGTAATTATTGAACTTGAGCATTTGTGTATTATTTGTTTTCATGTATTATTTGTTTACATTTGTGTAGCCATACGCTGAGCGTCGTGGGATTTCTCCTGCTATAAGATATGTAATGTAATGGATACCCGATAAGCTTGATTTTGTTCTACATCTGGTCTAGTCCAATCAAGGGCTTTCCTTTAGTGATAGTCTCCAAGAGCACAACCCCGAAATTGTATATATCTGACCTAATCGACGGGGACGCACACAAAGAATAAATACTCTGGTGCAATATATCCATGGGTTTCCTTCAGTTAGGCTGTTGCAATAAACTCATCACCAGTTGGGGCAATTTTAGCGATCCCAAAACCAGAAACCTTCGGCTGAAAGTCCTTGTCTAATAAAATGTTGGTTGATTTAAAGTCCCTGTGTGGATGATTGCTGGATTGGTTTTAAGAGGGCATTGGCAGATCCAACGTTGGAACATGGGTGTACAGCTGCTTTACACCCAAAATTTTTTGCAAAAAAACAATTATATAATAGGTATATTAGCTATATATATATCAATAATAAGACAATATCAACATATATGTTCATCATCAATTAATTTCAGTCTAATTCCATTATCCCGTGCCTCCCCTCCTCAACCAACCTACCCTACCCATTAGCGATTCATTTGATAAAGTCTTGCATACTATATACCATTTTTGTAGAAGTCTCGCGGAGTATGATTTTTATACTTAATCGTTGTTTGTTGAACTAATTCTGATTTTTATATAACATTTCTGTCGTGTATGGATGTGAAATGTCAATGTTGGATATGTGTGTTAACTATTGATCATGGGACTAGTACGGTATATACATAGAGGCTGAAATGCAAATTTTGGGTCCCAACACACATTCTATCTCTCCCTCCCTCCCTCCCTCACTTGGCCGTAGGCGGCGATCGGCGACACAATTCGACAAGTAGGCGTCCGTGGGAGGCTAAGGCGATAGCAGGGCCGCTGGCCAAGCAGCATTATGGTTGCATCGTAGCAACAGTCGTTAGGGACCATTGACCAGAGCCCAAAGGTATCCACGTATTGTCTTCTGAATGTTGGAACTTTGAAATGTTGATAATCATTGGGATCAATTAGTTGATTGTGTGCATGTAGAGCTTAAGAAAATAAAGAGGTGGTATGTAGATTTGAAAGCTTTGTAGGATCGATCTAGAAAGGCATAGAAGACATCTACAACTACCACCTCCATACCCAAACCAATATCTGTAGAAAGCAAATTTATTTTCAGCAATTAATTTTGTGAAAGAACCACCTCAATATAATGGATGATCAACATATTTTTCTACAACTTGGCCATAAAGCCATAATATCTCGCTTTCAAGCTATAGAGTCTTGCGAGTTAATTTGTAATTTTTCTTAATTATTTGTAATTTTCTAATTTATTGTGACATATTTACTCTAATATGAACAATTTGTACTTTAATTTCACTGTTGTAAACCTTAAAATTTTGTATTAAACAATTTGTTTACTTCATACACCTATGTAAAATTCCAAGATCCATCACTGAAGAGGAGTTGCTCTAGATGGGTGGAAAACGAGACAGTTTAACTTTTTTCCGAGCTTTCTTCGACACTGATTTATTCTTATTTATTATAGTCTCCTGTATTGTTTGAGACCAAACTTCGAACCGAGCCTAACGAGCCGAGCCGAAGTTGACCATTGTTCCAAATCAACTAATTTTTATTTTAAAAGAAAAATGAATGTAATCAGAGCAATTTTCAAACGAGCCACCGAGCCACTTCAACGAGCTTTTTTTCCAGCCCTAACTAGACCCCTTGCTGCACCAAGGCCAATCTACATTCTCGTGTTGTTCATCTTTTCACCTGCAACACCCATTTGAACTTTAATTCGATCCAAACAAGCAACAGATTAAGCAACTAGCACGAAACCGTCGCGCCTTAGCACATCGATCATGCCCTAAATCTCTATGTTAGCATATAGTCCGAGCTTCCTAAAAAAATCAAGAGTGAATTTCGGCTCTGTTTGTTTGGGTTATTTTACAAGTTTAAAAGTCAAAAAGCTAAAACCTAAACAAACGAGTAGTTTTTTTATCTGGGCTTTTTAAAAGCCATAAGCCTCTAGATAACTAAAAGCCAAAAACCACTGGAGAGAGATTTTTTTAGCTTTTTGATGGTTGATTTTAAACTAATAACACTAAACTTAGATAAAAATATCCACTTCTATCACCTACAAAAGCCATTAACTTTTATACTGTTTAAGTAAAAAAAACTAACTTTAAGTTATAAGTCAAAAAAATCTAAGTCTAAATAAACAGAACGTAAATGGCTGAACGAGGCTTAACCTAGACAGTTGTGCCGTTAGACCTAAGATGGAAGGCTGACAGGACCACGAGGGTAAGGATCAAGACTGATTTGCTCAGGAGTCAGGACGCCTCGCTGAGAGGCACCCGTCATGTGCTATGCTTGGTACGCACTGGGCCCAACTTCGACATGGGCCGTTGCAAACAGAGTGGTCCCAGATGGCAAAGTGTCAGACGACAAAAGAAGCATCATGATCAGACGTAGGAATCACTAGATAGAGAGGCGCGCGATGTCGCGTTCGGTAAAAAAATCTGATCCAAATTATTTTGTAAAAAATATAATTCTGTTTTTCTTTACGGTGTTTTTTTTTAAATTGGTTGGTTAGGAGCCGTCGGTAAATTTGCGTAACGTAATTTCAATCTTTTGTGTCGAAAGAACTATCGCTCGTGCTAATTTTGTGAAACTACGGGGTCTTTTTTGCAAAATAACCGGCGAAAGGACTTGTTCGCGATTTCGGAATCTTCCGGGTCAAAAGAATCGGTGTCCGGGTTGAATTTACGGAATCACAGGGTCTTTTTTGCAAAATAGCCGGTGAAAGGACCTATTCGCGATTTTAGAATTTCCGAAGTCTTTTTTACAAAATAACCAGTGGAAGGATCTATTCGCAATTTCAGAATTTTCAAAGGGCTTTTTCGCAAAAAAAAGTACTTGGAGGCTTGCATGCCCTCCAAATCTTCTAGACATAATATAGATATAAATTGCAAAATAGCCGGTGAAAGGACTTGTTCGCGATTTTAGAATTTTCAAAGTCTTTTTTACAAAATAACCAGTGGAAGGATCTATTCGCAATTTTAGAATTTTCGAAGGGCTTTTTCGCAAAAAAAGTACTTGGAGGCTTGCATGCCCTCCAAATCTTCTAGACATAATATAGATACTAGACATGGTAGCGTGCTATTGCACGCCGTGTTGTGTGGACGTGGAAAAAAAAATCGACGAAAGGACGTAAACACGATTTCCAATTCACCTTAAAAACTGTCAAAAGGACCTAAACATGATTTTCAATTTTTCCAAAAGGACCTAAACGTGATTTTCGGTAATCTGTGTGTTTTTTCGAAAACTGTGTGTAGGGATCTAAACATAATTTCAATACTCCTCGGGTCTATCTTACTTAAAAAACGATCGAAAGGATCTAAACGCGATTTTCAATTTTTCCGAAAGGACCTAAACGTGATTAATAAAGTTTCCGGGGGCCTCTCCCGAGGCGACACGTGGCCCCCCTGAGGAGGCGCCAATTCCAGGCGACATTATATAGTAGATATTATACATATACTGAAGTATGAAGATTTCGCCTTCTGGGAGCCCGGTCATGTCGCGCCGACTCTCCTCGCCTGGCTCGCGTGAGGCTGGCCAAGCCGGCTGGCTCGGTTTATTTTTTTACATGTAGACCCCTCAAAAAATAAGTAATTACGTGTAGGTCATTTTCACGATTTTTTACAAAAAAACCTTTTGGTTTAGAAAAATCGTAGATTTTTCGTGAAAGGACCGTAAATAAATATAAAAAAGAGCGTAATTACGTTTGAATCATTCCATCTATTTTTCACGAAAAGGACCTTTCGGTTTAACGCAATCGCGGATCCTTCGTGAGAAGACCCTAGATAAATGCAAAAAAAAAGGCATGATTATATTTGTATCCTTTCAACCGTTTCATGTGTTTTCTTGATGGTTTTAAAAAAAACACCGTTAAAAAAATAAAATTATTTCTATGAAAAAACAACGCGCGCGGTGTATCATGTCGTGAAAACATTCCTATATGAACAGACTACAACCGAAGACTTGTATCCCGTCTGGCTCCTTCGTGTGCTTCTTCTCCCCTTGCACCTCTCTTCTTCATCTGAACTCTACCGATTCAATACTCCAAATCCTACCCTAATCCTTCCCAGTTCTCTCCAGCTGCCTTGTAATTGTAACCAGTGAGGATCGTTAACATACAGATCGGATATCTTATGTTATATAAACATTAAAGCTCGCCATTCAGAACCGATATAGTGCTCATATATAGGAACATAGAGTAACCGTTTCTCTCCATTCCTCTTATCTATATAAACCTCTCAGGCATGTTGCGACCTACCCATACTTGTTCCTGACTTCCAGGAAACTAAGAAAAGATTGTTGTTCCTAGCTAGGATGGATCATAGCACCTCTGAAATGGAGATTTTCAGAGAAATCCTTGATGAGCTTCAGACATGGCCTAACTTGATTGAAGTATCAGTTCAAAATCTCTCTGTTATGGCCTCGGATATGGATGATTTTTAAGTGAGTATTTTTTGCAGTTTTTGTTGCATCTTTCAGTCAGTGCAGATACGAGCAGAGCCTGCAGTGATCCATCCGGTCAAGGGAATGGAGATTATATATCCATCCAGTCATGGGACGTAAACAACGCCCATGACGCCCATGATGCAGATCTAACGAATGTTGTTTATTGTCAGGCTCACGGCGAGAGAGAGGGGTAGGGATGAAAATCGATCAGATACATATGGATAATAGTTATATCATATTTGGTTTTATATATTTTTTGGATACAGATATGGATAGTCTATTTACGAATACGAATAATATTAAATATAGATATGGAACAAATATGGATCAAAACGGATACGGTTACAGATATTTATCGGAATATGATAACCCCTTAGATTGTACACACAAAATGAACAAAAATAAAATAAAACTAGTTTATTTAATCCTAACATTTATGAAGAATATGTAATGATCCAAGATTTGTATGCTTTGTTGAAATATATTTAAAATGATAAATTATTTATGTATGAGTTTTTATGCATTTTTAGCTATTTATTTAAAATATTTTCCTATTAAGGACAATAGTGTTTGAATTTTTGAGAAAATGTAAAATCATATAAAATCTTGAAAATAATTTTTTAAAATAATATATTGTGTTAGGAACTTTTCCAAAATATTTCATAATTTTTGGAGCTAATGTACCAATTTTAATAATTGAAACTTGATTTATGGATTAATTAAATTAGAAAACAGTTTTGAAATGCCCAAATTTTTTTGGGCCAAAAGAGTAGCTTTCACCCAGCCTACGTGCATATCTTGATATCCGGCCATCAATATTCAAATTATTTGAATCCGTCTCCGATGAATAGTGAGCTATCAAATCCGTATTCATATCTGATCTGATACTATCTAACAAATATTCGATCCGACAGAATCCGTATCTAAAAGTTATACATATCGGTCATAAACCATCTGATCCATTTTTATCCTAGAGAGAAGACTAATCTTTCTGCTAAATTAAGAGTTTTTACTGTTTATATTGCACTTGAAATTTGCGTACATATGGTTTGTGATCGCCTTCGTTGTTGGCTGGCTCCCACTCCATGTCATATCCTTATGTGAGCATGTCAATTCGTACCAGTAATAAAGATTTGATATAGCATAGTAGTATAGGGTAATGATGGTTAGGGTCATGATTATCTTGTTAGGGTGATGATGGTTCGTGTCATGATATCTTGTTAGTACAGTCTGATCGCAAACAGTCTGATCGTGACTCTAAATTGTGCTCCTTGCAAACATCCATATCATCCTACATAGGATCTTGAACCCGCCGACCTTGATTGAAAGCATTAGTTGCCATTCAAATTTTCATGTAAAAAAAATAAATACAAATTTTCAGGTTTCCATTCAACAACATTGCCATGATCTTTATGATGATGCCGCAAGGACTAGAAGTTCTATCAATTTGGAGATCTCTGACAATGGCGATGCAAAGAAGATGCTCATGATGAGGATCGAAGAAGACAAGAAAAAAGAGAATGAGGATGGGAAAAAAAAAAGAAATTAGTGAAAGTATCAATAACTAAAGATGAAAATGGAACAGGTAAATGACCTGTTCCGTTCTATATTTTTTTAACAATAACAAAAACGAAATCCGAAACCTCAAAAACGGATACGAAAACGGTCAAACGGATAGTGATAGAAACATATGCGGAACGGATATGAAAACGAAAGCGAAGCGAAAAATTCCGTAAGAATATAATACATAACCATAATATACACGACCACGAGAACAATATAACTCATTTCATCTCCAAGATGAATACAAAAACAATATTATATTTACCGGTCATTGCAGTTCTGTTCTACCGAATTGTAGCACTTTCTCCATCCAAACAGTTCACTCAGACGGTTCTTCACATCAAGTTATTTGTGAGTTGTGAGTTGTGACAGCATAGGTGGTAGCTGGCACGAAACAAATCTATGCGTTACATCGAGTATAAAGATTTGTTTGTCCCAGCTTTACCTCAGATCCATTCTGCACGCCTATATGGGGCTCATGTGCAGATGTGTGTGCTCCCCATTTCCTCTCTGAATGTACACTGCACATTTCTCAGCCTTTTTGCCCAAGATCAAGTGGAACTAGGTAGGTTTCACGCGCTACGCCGCGTGCGGCTAGTTTTAATGTATTAAAGTACTGAGGAAGCAAAATATGCTAACGATTGTACAATATGACAAAAATGCATATGGTAATACATCCTAGATCAAACAAATAGATTAATAGGATATCAGACAAAAAGAGTAATAGATGAATAGGAAGCAAAACAGATTAGAAATGTGAAGCAGCATTTTTCATTGAAATTTGTGAAACAAAACTACAATGGCACTTAGGACGCAATGAAATTTCCGCAATGAAATTTCCGGAATAACTGTAAAGTAACGTTTTCCTCTTAAATTCGAATAAAAGCGTAATATCCTAATAATGTAGTTTTTTGCAGAACCCTAATAAAAGAATAGTTTCTTATCTCAGATACAATACTAAAGCAGCATTCTTTATTCAAATCTGCAAAATAAAACTACGCAGATCCCGAAAAAACTCTTTTTTTCCCTGCCATTCTGGAAGGAACAAAGCAGCTATGAATTTAGCTGTTAGCTGCTGTCCCTGCCATTCTGGAAGGAACAGCAGCTAGCAACGAAATTTCAAAGGCTAAAGGATGCTGCTTGTTTTCCCACATACATAATATGTGTAGTTTTGTAAACTACAAAGGCCCACAAATTTCAAAACATCAAATGTTAAGTATCATTATTTTCCACACTCTTGCACAGGTTCGTTTCAGATTTCCAAGAGAAAGGTTTCTTAATGAAGGTGAAAAATGTTGTCCAATTGTCAACATGAATATTAGCCGCTTCCACCTAAGTTGTGGAATGTTATTGTTCGCACAATGTTTAATCAAGTACTACAACCGATAACCACATAAAATCAGGACCACCCACCTAACGAACAATAGCTTGCTAATTTAAAAACTTACTCATTCCCATGCAAAGCAATTACACAAAATCAATTTGGTCTTAGGAACATCTTCCACATTACAAGAATTAGCTGATGAGTTGGAACATATGTATTCAGTACACACTACTAAAAAATTCAGATAAAGGAAGAGCTCTACTCTAATGGAAGAGCAACAACTCACTGTTTTAATAAAAGCAGCTGTACTTTTTCCTGGCCACACAAGCGATATTGAAGCACCTTGTCGCTTCAATTGCTCACCAAGGTCATCAGGATCCAATTGAAGAAATGTGTAATAGTAATTGAAAAAAGCTATAAGCAATACATTAGTTGGAATATACAAAGCACCTGCAGAAGACAGTTAACAGAACGAGGCTAATTAGTGAAAAAACACTTTCTAAGCATATTGTCGTTCTCCACCAAAAGAACGACAATTTCCAAATGAACCAGAAATCTACAGAGTCTACCTCCTGGATTTAGGGCTATGGCAACCTTCTTAAGAAAGTCAATGCCAGTGAAATGCCAGTGAATCGTGCCAAAGTTCCAGGCAAAGCCAACGAAGATGTACAAAATATGATAGGCATAACACCAGAACTGTTGACCTGGTCATAATAGTACTGAAGTAATTAACACATCCTGTGGTAGTTTGCAAGGTTCGATATATAACAAGTGAAAATTAGGACAATTATGAAGAGTCCAAAAGACAGAACAGAGGTTAGGAACAAAGCAAAGTATTAGCAGCTTGATTTTATTCATTTGGCTAATTAAAAACAAGACAAATTTTGTGAAGTATGACAGGCTCCGATCTTTGTTGGATCACATCTACAAACACATTGGGGTGAAATGCTCTAGTCCTGTTTCATACATATAACATCTAAACATTAATCTGGATCTTTACTTTCTCTAAAGTGCCTGAACAACAGTTTTAACACAAATAGATTAAGCAAAACGTTATAAAGCTAAATATAAATATTAAGTGTTGAATTGTGTGTCACTGCAATGAACAAAAGAAAGTAAGGAAGCGAGAAACATACTACGCAGGAAGAAATGTAAGGAAATGTTGCGCTAACGATTTCGATGGTAAAATAGCATGCAAGATTATCGGATAAGAGAGCCTTACACCGGGTACGATTGTGTGGTTCTCGATCACAGAAGATTCAGCTTCGGTGGTAATATAGCTCTCTGGTGGTCAGCAAGCAGGACAGATGAGCAAGCCTTTAGCATTTTTAGGCGCAGCTATGTTATGCAGGCAGGGAACATCGGAGAAACAGGATGAATCGAACGGGCGAATCTGCAGGAACAAAGCAGGAGACGATGTTATGCCTGAGAGCGAAGTGCCAAGAAGGAACTAAAGAAGGAAAGTATGTCTACGATGGCTACTTCATGTTGAAATCTCCAAAATTTGGTCTTTGACATAACCTGAACCAAGACCTTCAGTTCTGTTCTTGAGAGAAAGACATAACATATAGCTGATTCGGTTTTGTACTTTAGAGAAGAATAGAGACAAGGAACATATATGAAAAATAAATTTGTGTTGGCAATCATGTAGTCAAGATCGGAACAAAATCAAACAGAAGTCGTAACAGGCATGTACTGTACCTGTCCGAGAACAATGAAACATATTCCCAAACTTGAAGATTTAATAAAAGAAGACCGATTCTAACTCTAACACAACAGATTTAGTTAACAAGCTGGAGGAGCGGTGTTTACCAATTCGATCATGGGAAACATCGGTGGTTCCGCCGAGGGCTGTTCCATGATGGCGCATAGAATAAAAAGAACCAGATTACATTCCTAGATAACTACAAGCGGAAGGCGCAGCCCTTCCAACCTGAGATCGGCGCCAACGGAGGAATGAACAAAGACCTGCACGAAAGGACAGAAACAAGTAAACAAACAGAAGGAGAACTGGAATCTACGACCAATCGCTAAAACCAGGAGCTGCGCAAAACTTGAACGAAGCAGGAGAGGTTCAACCGGCGACGAAGCACGAAGATCAGAGGCCGCGCGAAACCTAAACAAAGCAAAAAGCGTGAAGAAACGAAGGCACCTAGGATCTCAAGGTGAAGGAGGAAGGCGGAAACAACGATGGGGACGAAGCAAACAATGGGGAACGAAGGGCATCGAATACAACGACTGAACTAAGCACAACCATTTCACAATGCACGGGCTGAGGCAAACCAACCTGCGGTGATACACCAGCCGCAGGCGTGCCATACGAAATCCCGGCGATCAACCCGATGGAATCGAGGAGGACACCCTTCGCACCAAACGCCGACGGGCGGAGACCCCGAACCAAACGGCGCCCGAACCAAAGCAGATCAACGGCGGCGGCGCAACATAGGGCAAGTTGGCCAGGGGTGAGGGCACGGGAGGAGGTGTGGACGTTGGATTTGCGACGCAAGGGTGCGGGGGAGGTCACTGTGGGCGAGCGGAGGAGGTGAGGGACGGGGCGAGGTCGGACCGTCGGAGTAGACACGGGGGATCAGCACGAACCGAAGAAGAGCGAGCGGATCTAACCAGCGATCCACGAATCGTCGAAGGAGGAAGAACCAGCGGCGGCATCAGCACGGGCACAGGGCGTGACGTTCGAGAGAAAAGCCTGGACCTAGGGTTTTCCCGCCGCAGGCCGCTTCCCCCGCCAAAACAACCGAGCTGAGGACCCGAACGCATCGCCGCTTTTTTCCAGGGGGTTTTCCGCGAACAACGTGACGTGGCGCGTCTGATCGCCCAGCCAGCCTTCCACGCTTAATAGGTAAATATGTACGCTGCTACATACACATTTCTGATCTAGACCAACTCATCAACATGCGGAGAAGGTGGTGAATTGGAGTATTGGACCATGCAATCCAAGCACCAATGTAGCAAACAGATTCATCACAACCAAAAATGCAACTTATATTATGCTTCATGTTAGATTTTAGCACTTTAGCACTGAAATCACCTTTAGCACTAGATATATTGCCCGTCCTATGGGTAGGTAGATACATAGATAAATACGTAAGTAGCAGCGTGCCCACATACGTTCCTGCCAGTCTTAAACCTTGCGGTCGCCTGGAATGGCCTGCTTCCATCGTACGTGTCCGAGAAGGCCGGGAAATGCAATGCGTCGTCATGGCTGCCGCGCCGGGTGCGAGAGGTATGCTCGGCATTGTATCACCGTCCGGGCGACTTTGAACCCAGGCAAGATGGTGAACCCGACGACGCGGTCCACTGCCGGCGCCAACGCTGTCCCGCCGCCGTCCTGGCTGTCCGCAGCGCTGACCCTCTCCATGTACACCTACGAGAACCGCGCCCCGGCGCGCGCCTGGAAGATGGACGCTCCGTCGTCGTCGCAGCCGGAGCTGCCTTCGAACGCGAAGAACAGGCAGTGCGGCAGCCAGATGCGGCGCGCCATCTCGGCGAACTCAGTGAACCACATGGTCTCCAGGAACACCGTCCCGGCGCTCACAACTCCGCGCTGCGCCGGTCTCCCGAAGAACGTCGCCTCCATCCGCTCGTGCACCAGGGATAGGTACCAGTCCCGCAAGACCTTGCCGAGCGCGCCCCGCCGTGCGCTCCGCGCATCGAGGATTGTGGCCTCCGGCGCCATCTTGAGCTCCGTGAACTCCTCGAAGAAGCGGCGCCGATCGTGGGAGCCTCGGTACTTCCTGCAAGGAGCTCAAGCTGAAGTCTCTCCGGTGGATGTTGGTGAACATCTTCAGCGCGACATTGGTTGGACTCGAGCACGAACTTGGCGTCGCTGGGCTGGGCCAATTTTCGTCGGAATTCCGATTTTATTTTTTATAGAATTTTCCTTTCGTCAGAACTAACTCTCTTGTTTCTGTTTCCGATAAAAAAATTTTATTTTGTTTCCGTACCAATGATTTCTGTTTTTGTTTCAAAAAAAAAAGGCTTCTGTGACCGTTTTTCTCTGAAAATGACAATATTTTACCCAACTTACTTTATTTCAAAACTTGGGGGTTTATGCCTGAATTATATTTCTTCATAACTAAATTACTTCCTCCAGTTCATAAAAACTAATCAGTTTAGGATATTTGCAGTCAAATTTTTAAAACTTTAGATATCGATATCTTTTTAAATATTTAGATTGGATGCATAAAAACTATATGTGTAGATTCGTCTTGAAACGTACTTTCAAAATATTATAATTTCATTTGACTTTTTAAATATATTAGAACAAAAATTAGTGGTCAAAATTGAGTTTTAGGGGCCTTGTCAATCTCCAAAGCAACAACAATTTGTGACCGGAGGGAGTAGCATATAATTTGAAAGAATTTTATAAGTCCTTTCAAACTGAAATATGGATTTTTGAATGTATGAAATGCCAATACATAATAGCGTTGCACTAAATATCATAATGTTTCCTCAGACTCTTAAGCTGTGTAGTCGAATTCAAGTTTGAGTTCTCGTTAATTAATTGATGGTTTTCTAATTTAAGTCCGACTCACATCTGCACAACTATGATAATTATAATTTATGCTTTATTTAGAATTAAAGGTTTGTATTGTAGTAGCATATGTGATGAATTGAATGAAATCCAATTAATCTGCCCACCTGCAATAACATTGCTTTGCTCTATGTCACTCTTTTAAAATTGGGACAAAAAAGAGGCCCAAATAATGGCCTTACTAGTTGAGTACAAAGATGCTAATGGATCGAAGTTTGGCATAGATCTAGTCCAAACATAATATTCTTTTCATAGATCTGTATCTAGTCTAATCCAAAAAGAGTTAGGTTCAAGCAAGCCTGAGCCTTGTTTTGGGTCTTGATCTGGACAAACTGTTTAATGAGTTGATAGTTTATGGTGCAATATTCAAGTGATAAAATTATTTCTTAGATAATAAATGAACTTCAGTGTGATTGAAATAGATAACAAACATGCACCATCCAAATAAACTTGTCAATACAAAAATTCAAGTAAGGTAGAGTAAATATCAAACATCAACATTCCCACAAAAGATCAAATGTCTAAAGAAAATACTATACCATCAAATTTTATATGGCACTACTTAGGGCCTGTTTGTTTCAGTTAGGGATTATAGAAAGCAGCTTTTAAAAGCTGGAAGGTTAACAAACAGGCAACTTTTAATTTGGATTGTAACAATCCGGAGTCCAGATTGTTAGAATCCCACAATCCATCTTGGAGGAGCTTTCCTCAGCTTTTTTTTGTACAAAAGACCATAATACCCTTCCACCTTCCAGCAAAATTACCAACAATTGCCCCACTGTGTTCACGTCAGCCCTTCCAAAGAAACCGAACAGCCCTCTCAGCAATATTTTGTGCTATTTAATTATGCATTTCCGTATTTTATAAATCAGCTACAAATGTGAAACTTGAAAATAAGGAACCAAAACAGGCCGAGGGTACCACAGACTTTTGCCACGCAGAAACAACAATCCAAATACACTATAATCTGGGTTACCAAACAGTCATCAGCTTTTAACAATCCAGCTTTTACAATCCAGCTTTTAAAATCTGCTTTCTATAATCCCTAGCTAAAACAAACAGGCCCTTAGTGTGCAACTCAACTGATATACTAGATCTAATACTAACCCCCTTACCTACACTTAGGCTTAGCATGCCACACAAAATGCACTAACTACAATCAAGCACGCATAAAACTTAACAAAAGTCACAAATGTTGTCACACAGCAATAAACAGAGAATTTCCTATAAAATTCCTTACTGACATCATCCAGCAATAAACAGAGAATTTCCTTTAGTGAAATAATTTTGAAAATTCCAAAAAAAAAGTAAGCAATATATTTTTATTTCTTTCGAATTTAATCTTTCGAGAGCCTTACCTCTTCTGTTCCTAAGTTCATATAAAATCCCAAATTATCTACTTATAATGGTTTTGTATTTTATTTGAATTTAGATGTTCTTCGCATATAGATTTTGGAGAATCAGAAGAATTCGCTATTGATGATCTGGAGCATCAACCCTTTGTGCAAGGTAAGTTATACCTTTGATCATATTGATCCTAGATTTTTAAATTATATTTTGATTTAAATTATTGCATGTAAAGTTTTATCAGTGTAAATTAAATCCTAATTTTAAATGTGTAGTTACTTCTTAAATGTTATGATCACATTTGACATTAAAATTCTTGTACCAATGTAGCCTTAAGTAAAATTTCACTAGTTGCTACATCAAAACAATATTAACTAGTGTTTTTGTTATAATCACATTTAACATTGAAATTCTTGTACCATTGTAACCTTAAGTAAAATTTCACTAGTTGCTACATCAAAACAATATTAACTAGTGTTATATAGCAAATAGCTTGGACATGCTTAGACCTGAATTTTATGACTTTTGGGGAATTTAAGCTAAAAAAATATGCATTTGCTATAAAACACATTCCTTGGTATTGGTGTGCCATGGAAAGTTATGAAAAATGATATGGTTCATGAAAACTAAAAATATGGCTTAGACTAAACGAGAATAATTGTTACGCGGGTGAGTGAAGCACGAGAGTTGGGTTTGTGGGAAGTCTCACCTAGTGAGTTAAGGATCGGTCTATGAGTTGCTGAATGTAAAGCGTAACCGTGCTTCTATAAGTCTAATATGGGACAGACCTGGCTATCCGTATTGAAACATATCATGGACTGTTGTGCCATTAAGTTAAAAGTGGGACGAGTGTAAGGTTGCCACTCGGTGCAAGAGAGGGCTTCTGACTAGGGTGATCCTTTCAGTGGTGAAACCTCAGCGGGCATAACTACGTGGATGATGTTTTATAGGGGCCTTATCATGATTTTCTCTACCGCACACCAAAAAAAGTGTGTATTTGGCAAAAAGAAACGATCGTATCTTATAGGTAAAGTTGTACAATCTCGACAAAATGTAAAACTAATATTGATTAGCTGTGCCCACGGTCATGGGCATGTACTTGCGCCAGCTTTTCATGGATTAGACTTTGGTTTTTCAAAAGTGATTTGAGAAAAATGATTTGTAGATGGAAAGGGTTCCATCTGAAAAAATTGGGATGAAACTCTGGGATGGATCTTGTGTAGAAAATTGATTTATACTCAATTTTACTATATTAATTACGCATTAGAAATTACTTACTGTACTTAAATGTTGTTTTGTGCTCAAACTAACCCTATTATACCTCCTTTTGTTGTTTTTGCATTAACACTGCACTTCATGTGTAACTTATGAGTACTTTATGTACTCATCTTACTATATTATTATTTTTGGATAAAGAGCCCATCTACACCAATAAGATCTTGATGACTAGGCCGATGCCCTAGTCGATTACCTATGGTAGATTTGCTGGATTCTACTACTTCTTTTACTTTCCACTGCTATATTTTCAATTAGCCTGTGAGTCATTAATATTGTAAAACTCTTATAATTAAATGAATAAAATTTCGTATGATATGTTGTGGTATCATTTTTACTATGTGTACTATCTTTTTCTGGACTAGTATAGGATACACAAAGGATTTTGAAAGTGTTTTTCGGGATCCAACATATATTTTGGTTTAAGAATAGTATCCTGTGAAAACACATTATTATCAGTTGAATATGGCGCTGTAAACCATCAACTCAAATCACTTTTACAGTCTTAGTAAGCAAAACAAAAATATTGCTCCAATGTCAATAATTACATATTCCACTTACTGGAAACAGAATTGAAAGTTAGAATATAAAGTGTGTCATTGAAGTATGTAAAACAAAAAAGAAAGTATTAGTGATAAAGGCAACATTTGAAATTTGAAGTACCGGCCGAACGCAAAATTTTGAAAAAAAATTGGATTTGCTACAGTAATTTTGGAAATTTCGGGCAAACCAAGCGAAATTTCAGGTTATGAAACTGGATTTTGATGTTTTAGGGCCGTATTTGTTAGGAATTAGTCCAATGACCCTTAGAGCATCTCCCAGAGGAGCCCTAAATAGGTTGCTAATTGTAATTATAGGGCTTTGATGAAAAAAAGCACTCCAACAGAGGTTGTATTTTGAGAAAAATTATCAAAATAGGTTTAGGACTCGGAGCCCTATTGCTATATTTAGCAACGCTCCTCTCCGGCCCTAAAGAAGGGATGAATGAAGGATTGGAGATTTAGGGTCTAATTGCTGGAGTCAATAGCTATCTTGGGTCCTAATTTTTTTAGTTTAGACCCTATTTTGAGGTATAGGACTCTATTTTAAGGCTTGACTATTGGAGATGCTCTTAATAAAGTCATCTTACATGAAAATTTGTTGAAAAACTAAATTTTTGAGACATTTTAAAATTTGGGCAGAAACGCTATCAGATTTTTATAAAATTTTACAAACTTGATAATGTTCTGAAAAATTTATGATACTATATTTAGTAGTTTAGGATCATATAGAAAAATTTTCAAAATAATTGAACTTCATTTGTTATCTTTAAAAAATCAAAAACCGAATGGAAATAATTGGGACAGTAAACTTGTTAAATTTTTCTAAATATTCTCGAGTATGATCATGATCTAAAATTTTTATGACAGATTAAGAATTTCCTTAGTACCATTATATAAAATTTTAAAAAAAATTAAACTTTTTTTGTTTGGTCAATCAAATCTATAAAACCATTGAATTTCATTTTTATACTATATTGCAAAAACCAAAAGAGAAAGAACATAAATGCTACTGTGCCTTGTAAGAATTTTATAAATTCATTGGAGTGTGATCATGATTCAAAATTTTAATGAAATCGTAAAAACTTCCTTATCACTCTTCTGTAAAATTTTTGCAAATTTTAAACTTTGTTTTGTCGCTAAAGCAAATCTATGTATTGATTATCAGGCTTTTATTAGCACGTAGCACTGTCAGAATTTTTGGAACTTATTCACGCATGATAATAATATGAAACTATTATAAAAACATTATCGATACATCAGGACCTTCCACAAAAATTTCCAAAATTTTCCGACATAGTTTGAACTATTTTTCATTCCGTTCAAATTTGCCGGTAAGACTTTTATCAGGATAGTAACACTGTCCTAATTTTTAAAACTTCTTGAATCTTGATCACCATCCGAAAATTTTATGGAAATATTAGTGATTCATCAGCATCATGCACAAAAAAATTTCAAATTTTTCTAACATTGTTTGTACCGTTTTTCATCTGGTTCAAATTTGGCGATCAACATTTCATCTTGATAGTACCAATATTTGAATTTTCAAAAATTTCACATACCTGATAATCACCTGAAAATGTAATTAGAAAATCTTTAATGTGCTAGGAATCTTCAAAAAAAATTCAAAATTTTTTAACATCGTTTGAACCATTTTTTGATCGATGCAATTGCGCCAAAATTTCAAAAATTTTGACCGTAATTTCGGAATTTTAGCCAAAATTTCGAAAGTTTCGGTAGCAAATAAACCGAATTTAAATTTTGAACAGATTTTATCCGAAATACCAAAATTTCAGATTTAAGCCGTGGGCGAAATTTTGTTCCTCCGAGGCTGCGTGTAGTTCTGTTGTCCAGCTGTCAGCGGAATATTCGTTGTGCATAACAGAATATCCGTCCGAATAATACCCGCCGCGGCGGAACATTCTGCGCCGTGTCTCCTTGCTCCGCCCGGCGGCGGCGGTTGCGGGTCTAAAAATATTCAAATCCTTCTTACGCCAGCCAAGCCAACTGGTAAAGCAGAAGAAAAAAAAAGCGAAGTCAGCGTCCAAATGGCGCACCCGGCGACGACCCGCGGGGCGGCGCTCTGCCGGATCGCGGCGTGCGCGTCGGCCCCGGTGGCCGGCGGGAGGCGGGAGAGGGAGCTGCCGTTCGCGCTGGCGGAGCGGGGGATGGTGGTGGGGGGCCACCGCGGGATGGGGATGAACGCGGTGGGGGCGGCGCCGGGGGCGCGGGTCGGGGCTGTGAGGGAGCGGGAGAACACGCTGCTCTCCTTCGGCCGCGCCGCCGCTCACGCCGCCGTCGCTTTCGTCGAGTTCGACGTCCAGGTATATATGTAGCCACCCTTTGCTTCCGTTTCCTATCGTTGGTGATGTTTTGTTTTGGTGATAGTTTAGGCTTGAATTGGAATTGACACGGAACCATTGCGATGCGAGATTTGGAAGGTAGCGTAATTGATCAAGCAATGTGCGCTCTGGTTGGTACAGCTAATTTTGTTGGGACCCTCAAGAACAATCTTTGTGAGGAACTTGAATGTAGTAGTTTTAAGGCTAGATTGGGATTTGTCCAAATAGGTTGTTAGTCTATATTCAACAGATCCTTCTATATCTAGACTCTTTTGGCTATATAAGCCACCCCATGTACATGTAATCTTGCACGAACTAGTGGATTGTCTCCTGTGGCATTTTCCTCCTAATTGAGTTTTTTCCACGTAAAATCTTGTCTCCTATTTTGCTGTTCTAACCCTAACAAAGCTCTGATACTACTCGTTAGGGTTAATACAACAAAAACAGGAGACAAGATTTAACTTAGAAAAACCTCACGAAGGAGTAAAAAATAACAGGAAACAATCCACTATTTCGTTCAAGTTTACATGTACAGGGGGTTGACTTATATAGCCAGATGAGAGTTCGGGTTGCTGAAGATTTGGATTAACAACCTCCTATTTGGATAATGGATATTGAGTTATCTCTAATAAATTAACTCAAAATCCATAATGAAATTTTCCTCTGAAAAACACGAAGGGTAAGAAAGACTGAAATGGTCTAATACAAACGCTCCTTGCAAAGCAAAATTGAGTAAACCACCAGTAGGTCGACACACAACTATCAACAAAGCAGATGAAGAAAGTTGTATCTTCAGTAATTCGTAACCCCAATAAATGCTCAATCATCAAACAGCATAAGCCAAGATATCACTTATGGTGCTTGATAGATAGCGAAGAGCTCATATCATGGACTTTTGACATGGTCTACCTGGAACATAAAATTTGGCAAATGACGCTCATTCAAAGAGCAACTCGCACGTATAGTCATCAGTACGTCAAATTGCTTACTAAAATTCTATGACATGGTTGAAACTGCTCCTGAAAAAATGTCAAGATGAAGAAAAACTCTCGTGTCATCAATGAAGTATAAATTGCAGTTGACCCCTTATATCGAGTAATGACAACTAAACAATATTGTAGTATTCACGTAGAAACAAACATCTTGCACTTTAAACCTTCATCTTAAACTGACATTGGAGCAAAACATTCACTAGTAAAACTCCAAAGAGTATAATGCTATCAGTAGGGTGTCATCAAATTCCTGAGAATTAACGTTGCCAAAACCTCTATAATAGTCGTGCATACGATCCAAAATTGCAATGTATTCAAACGGTGAATAAACACAAAATTCAGTTGTCTCAAATGACATTGATTTTTTTAAATAATAGACGATGAATCGTCGAAGAAACCTTCAATAATTAAAAGACGATGAAACGTTAAAGAAACCTGCCCATGATTAATCTCGCATGAATACACCATCAATGATTAATCCCGCATGAATACCGCCAATAATAGGCGTAATAGCCTTAATTGCAAAAGAAATCCGCCAATTATAGCCATGACAGCATGAATTACAAAAGAAATCCGCCAATAATATGGCCTAAGAGCCAAAAAACAGAAGCTTAAACTCTAGAAGTCGGAGCCGGAGCGGTGAACTAAGAACCGGAAGCCAAGGAGCTGAAGGAAAATGGAACCCGAAGCCGAGTTGAGTCAAGCGCAAAGAAGGATTAAATCCACTTGTGGGATTCCGTTGGAGTCCGATCGGGAAGGCTGTCTTGTGTGATTGAATCGGGAGGCAGGAACTCAGGTGAGCAGCAGTTCCGGCATGCGGCGTGGGCAAGGTGGAGGGGTGGCTCAAAGGCAGAGTGCGGCACGGGCCAGCGTGCCCAGTGTTCCTAAGCACTGTGGAGGTCGGGACGCTGCAAAAGCCGAGACGGGGGACGATTAGTAACCCCAAGTATGTGCTCTGTTGCCGTGCGGATACCATCCCCGGGATTCACCTCCTCCCAAGGGCAGCAACTTGGATCTCAAACCCTTGCTCTGACACCACTTGTTAGGGTTAGCACGGCAAAACAGGAGATAAGATTTTACGTGGAAAAACCTCATGAAGGAGGAAAAAAACCATGGGAGACAATCCACTATATCGTTCAAGGTTACATCTACATGGGGGATGGCTTATATAGCCAAAAGAGTCCAGATATGAAAGGATCTGTTGAAGATAGACTAACAATTTATTTGGATAAATCCTGGTTCGGTTGGATATTGAGTTATCTCTAACACATGTGAAGTGAAGTTGATTGATTTGTGTCCCAATATACGAGTGCATTGCAGCTTATGTTCTAGCCCATAAATTGCATGGAACAAGCATCAATTAACTACTGCCTAGACACCAATGACCACACTAAATGGTACAGCAGCGACAGTGATCGTGGTTGATGTTTTGTACTGCTACAGTTTTGCATAAGCCAAGAGCCAGGATTCCAAGTTGTAGTTGTATGTTACATGTACGTGGTCTTATCATTAACCAATTGTCAAGAAGTCATTCTCAGCTCAAAGCATCAGTGAAATGGGCAATAGGCAATCAAAGGAAGAATATAATGTAAATGTTAGTTAGGTTCATGAGTGTTGGCTATTCTATCAAGTTTTCAGTTCAGTACAACTAACTGATTCATTTTGAGCACCCTGCAAGTCCGCAACTCCCTGACTTTGTCCATTGCCTCCCTTCCTTTTGAGCTGACCAAAGTACCACACAGATCTTCTGAAGTAGTAATCCTACCTTTTTTCCTTGCAGGTTACAAAAGATGGCTGCCCAATAATCTTCCATGATGACCTCATCCTCACAAAAGAAACTGTACGTTTTTTTTTATCCATTCTTTCATTGTTAACTTTTGTTTATGCACTATCCTGTACATCTATTGTGGGGAAAACTCTTGAGTTAATCTTTGATTGTTATTGCAAGGTGTGTAGGAGGTTGTACATGAAAGGCGTGTTACGGATCTCCTCTTGGAAGAATTCCTTTCATATGGACCACAGAAACAATCTCACAAGGTGCTTCCCCACATCCCTTTTATTGTCTTCTGCAAAAAGTTTTTGAATGTGTGTTTAAAAGCGACATTGTTTCGCCTGCCTTTATATTGGTCGTTCAGATCTCCAAGCCTTTACTTAGACGGACACGAGATGGTAGAGTCCTTAATTGGAGCACAGAAGAAGATGATTCTCTTTGCACATTGCAAGAAGTCTTTGAACATGTCAGTCCTCGTCTGGGATTTAATATTGAACTAAAGTTTGACGACAACATTATCTATCAGAGGAGAGACCTTGACCGTGCCCTCCAAGCTGTATTGCAAGTATGGCTTGTTGTACTTGTTCGCATAACATGATTTCAATTCATTCGCATTCAATCATTTGATCATTCATCACTCTGAGGTGATAGCCATAACGCTGTTAAATGGTTTTGATAGGTTGTTTTTCAGTACTCTACCAATAGGCCCATCTTTTTCTCAACTTTCCAACCTGATGCGGCACGGCTTATGCGGGAACTCCAAAGCCTATATCCTGTAAGTATTCTTTGAAACCTCTTGTTTTATGTCTGAATTGTTAGTTGAAAAGTTATCTCAATATTTGGTATAGGCGTATTGCTAGTGATTACACTGGTTACTTCTGACCCCAGTGCAAGGAAGAGTCCTTTCTTACATTGATAGGTCTGGAACTCCCAAAATCAATTTCAGTACCTCAATCTTTTGCAGAACAATCTGGTGATTTACTTGCATTTTAGTTACACCATAGGCCAGCTTGTTACAGTATGTAAAATCTTTTCTACATTGATCATTTACTTGAGTAAAATGACAATAGACACAAGAAATTAAAATAGAACCGACAAGTTACACAGAGGCAGAAGCAGATTCTAAATTTTTTTATCATTGTTATTCGCAAATCAAATTATCAGTAACCTGCAAAATGGATGATAATTAGTATGCCATATGTGGATGCTGACTACTTCGGTCAAAACCAATATTTTCTACAAAAAGTTTTACCTTTTCTTATGTTAGTTTATATAATTTTACACCCAATTCTGGCGTGCAATTGTTAATTTCTGATTTTAAGGAACTGTTGTCATGCATTCTAGCATAAACGTCTTTCAGCATTATCATGTTCGTCCTTCTATCTTGCATTAGGTACTCTTCTTAACAGAAGGGGGAACAGCCATACACAATGATTCAAGAAGGAACTCAATTGATGAGGCTATCAAAGTATGCCAAGAGTATGACCTGCATGGGATTGTGTCAGAAGTGAGAGGGGTTTTCAAGAATCCCTCTGCAGTTCTCAGAGCACAAGAGTCCAACCTTGCACTTCTCACCTACGGACAGCTCAAGTAAGCGACATATATGTATCCTGTTCTTTGTGCTAGTTAGCTTGCCATTGTTTGCTTTTCAATAGTCTTATTCCTGGGTTTCTTTATTGCATCTGCAGTAATGTGTGGGAGGCTGTTTACGTCCAGTATCTGATGGGCGTAAACGGTGTCATTGTTGATCTAGTGGAAGAAATCTCAAATGCTGTTGCTGATTTCAGTAAACCAGACCTCAACCAGAGCACGTTAGGTAGCAGTGTTGGCCTGGAAGGAGCAAGGCTTCAGGCCTTCTCACAGCAGCAGCTGGGATTCTTGCTCCGGCTTATACCTGAGTTGATTTAGCAACCACACTGAGGCCATATTTGGGAGGCCTATTCCTGGCCGGTATCCATGTGGATGAGCCGGGATTTTAGCCTAATAAAATCCCAGTCTATCCACATAGATCCCGGCCGGAAATGAAGCCTTCTCACAGCAACAGCTGGGATTCTTGCTCCGACTTATACCTGGGTTGATTCAGCAACCACATTGAGGCCTTATTTGGGAGGCCTATTCTCGGGCAGGATCCATGTGAATGGGCCAAGATTTAGTACTGGCTTCAAAACTGAGACGTCTCTTGGAGTCTTGGCTATTACTAAATTCTGGCCCATCCACATAGATCCCGGTCGAGAATGGACCTCCGAAACAAAGCCTTAAGGTACATAATAACCAAGACTCCAAGAGGCGTCTTGAAGCCAGTACTATAAAAACTTAAATTTTGGTAGCTCCTAAAGTGGTAAAAAGTCTCTGTTCATACACACACACACGATAGCGCAAATTCTACTACTAAGCGTAGAATAGCTATTTTGCGCTCCGGCTGGAGAAGTGCATGCAAACAACACCATACTAAGTTAATGCATTGCAAACAACGCCAATAAATGCAACTCGTTTGTAAATCATGAAACATTTTACTATAGAATAACTGATAAATTTACTGGCAAATTAGTTATATGGTCAAATCAACTGGTTAACACATTTTGTAGTGTATATATATGTGTATGTGTGTATATATATAAACCTCACTATTAAAACAGTAATTTTGCTGATTGGTAACAGAAATTATTATATGTATAACATGAAATTACTGCATATACAACATGAAATTACTACATCTACAATATATTATGCACAAATCAATCATTTGGTAGCAAAGCCCGTGAAAACTATATGTACAAGTTCTAAAAATTTATCATAGGTCGGGGATGTGAGCTTCTCCAGCCTTGTAAAATTTGAATACCAAACTAAGTCGTATTTGAAAGATATGAAAATGACGAATTTAGTATTCAACACTTGTTAACGCTTGTCAATTTTGTATCTTTCAAATCCAACTGAGTTTGGTATTCAAATTTTATAGAGTTGTAAAAGCTTACATCCTCTATGTATGGTAATTTTTTGAGAATTTTTCATAACTTGTATATATAGTTTCTTAGTTATTTGGCAATAAAAGTTTGTGAAAACTATATGTACAAATTCTAAAAAATTCTCAAAAATTACCATAGGAAGGGGATGTGAGCTTCTACAGTCTTGTAAAATTTGAATATCAAACTCACTCGCATTTGAAAGATATGAAAATGACAAATTTATTATTCATAATTGATTAGCACTTGTCAATTTAATATGTTTCAAATGCGATTGAGTTTATTATTCAAATTTTACAGGGCTGTAGAAACTTACATCCCCTACATATGGTAATTTTTTGAGATTTTTTCAAAACTTATACATATAGTTTTTATAGAATTTTACTGCCAAAATGACTGATATGTATAGGATCAGTATTGGATTTTACTATTATACTATATGTACTGGTAACAGAAATTACTACATACTGACCTACGTATGTTAACAGAATTAACTATATGTACAACATGAAATTACCACATCTACAATATGAAATTACTATATTTATAGCATATTTTGCACATATAAGTCATTTGGCAGTAAAGTCTGTGAAAATGATATGTACAAGTTCTGAAAAATTCTCAAAAATTTACCAGAGATAGAGAATGTGAGCTTCTATAGCATTGTAAAATTGAATACCAAACTCAGTCGCATTTAGGGGTGGAAAAAAACTCGAAACTCGCGAGTTAAACGAGTACTCGAAAACTCGACTCGACTCGGCTCGAACTCGTTTCTTAACGAGTCGAGTCGAGCTGGGTTTTGAACTTGTTAAAAAAACGAGTTAAACGAGCCGAGCTAACGAGTTATCGAGCGAGCTAACGAGTTAATCGAGCTACATGGAAAAAACCCTAAATCCCCTAACGAGTTAATCGAGCGAGCTAACGAGTTAATCGAGCTACATGAATAAAATATGTATGCTCTCTTGCTCACATTACTAACGAGCTTAACGAGTCGAGTTCGAACCAACTCGAGTTTATAACGAGTCGAGTCGAGTTGAACTTCTAGCTCGTTAAGATAACGTGTCGAGTTCGAGCTGACTCGTTACCTTACCGAGTCTACCGAGTCGAGTTAAGTCGAGTCGAGTCAGCTTGATATCCACCCCTAGTCGCATTTGAAAGATATGAAAATGATTGAATTTGGTATTCAAATTTTACAAGACTGTAGAAGCTTACATCCACTACGTATGGTGGTTCTTTGAGAATTTTTCAAAACTTATACATATAGTTTTTTAATTATTTGACAGTAAAAGTCCCTAAAAACTATATGTACAAGTTCTAAAAACTTCTCAAAAAAATATCATAGGTAGGGGATGTGAGCTTATACAGCTCTGTAAAATTTGAATATCAAACTCAGTCGCATTTTAAAGATATGAATTTTTTTACTATTTATCATTGATTAGCGCTTGTTAATTTGATATCTTTGAAATGAAATTGATTTTGTTCTTCAAATTTTACAGGGAAGTAGAATCTTACCTACCCTACATATGAAATTTTTTTGAGAATTTTTTAATACTTGTACATGCGGTTTTAATATATTTTACACGATAAGACTGGTTTACAAAGGATATAGTAACATCTTGTGTAATAGTGAGTAATACGTTATTTTCTAAATAGTAAAAGTCAAAATACCCTGTGTGAAATATAAAATCATAAAATCAGTAACATCTTTTGTAATAATGAGTAATATGTTATTTTCTAGATTTTAAAAGTCAACATATCTTGTGTGAACCATAAATGGCCTGTTTGGGGGAGCTGAGCTTCAGCTTTAGACCAAGAGCTCTCCCAAACAGTATGGCTACAAAGCAGCTGGGAAGCTAAGCCACAACAGAAGCACTTCCAAAAGCTGAAGCTGCCGAGGAGGAGCTTTTCAACTGTGGCTTGGCTTGACCACCTTCTACCTCGGTCGCTGCCTTCTCGACCTCTGCCACGCCGCCTCCACATCACCTCCCCACTCGGACGTCACTGTACTTCGCTTTGTTGTTACCTCCCCGCTCGGTTGGCCCCCAAAAGCTATAGCTGCAACAGCTAGTTTGCCAAACAGTATAACAAGAAAAGCCACAACTGCTTTACAGCCCAGCAAACCAAAAGTGACTTTTCAGCCCAGCCGCAGCTCCCCCAAACAGGGCCAAAATCTATGAAAAATCAGATGTACATGTTTTCAAAAATTCTAAAAAAAATACAATGTGTAGGAGAGGTGATATTCTACAACCATACAAAATTTGAAGACAAAAATTATCCTCATTTGAAAGTTATGGCTAAAATAAAGAAAGGAAGATTCATACACAAACATAAGTTTTATTTATTAGTCATTTACTAGTTATATTGCACTGACTCTTCGACTGCGTCATTTGCTAGTTGCGTTTCCACTGGTTGTTCAGTTGCATGCGGCTTGGTCGATCTGTGTTAAATGACCCAAGTGTATAATAGCCTATTTTACACATAGTATATATAGGTGTGGGTGATGGTCGTTCGTTCTCCTTTAGAGTATCTGATCCATTAAATCTGACATGTACGACTGAGATGGAAGTGGAATTAACCCGTTTCACTTTTTCTGTCGTCGCCTCTCTCTTCAGTCTCCACACATCGAGTTGTTGAAACCCCAAACTCTCTCTTATCTCCTCGCTCCTAGGTTTTAGGGTTTCATGGCCGCAACCGCCTCACGGGGGACAAGACGCGATGCAGCTGCCGATGAATGGGTAGCACTCCCCAACGTTGTAGGTCCTTGTGGTGCTGCCTCAGCATTAGCAAGTCCCTCCGCCGAAGTATTACTAAGCACCGCTGCAGTACTACCAGCCGGGTCCCCTGCACGCTCCTCTGTCGATGATGTGGGGCTAGCCGCAGCAGCAGGTTCTTTCGTAATACACACCCTCGCCACTGCAGCTGTCGGCGTATTCCGCCTAACAGTACCTGTAAACGAACAGGGTTGACTACTCCCAGGATGGAAGGTATGGTTCGGTAGAGGGCGTCTTCGTGGCTGGAAACCCTAATGGTTCTCTACGATGGATCCGAAGATCAACAGATTGATGGATACGGCGATGTACCCAGGTTCAGGCCCCCAGCGCGGGAAATAGCCCTACGTCCTGCTAAGTTTTCGTTGAGGAAGTGTGGAGGCGATTACAATGGTTCTCCTCTATGTCTTTCATCCCCCCTTCTCCATGCACCGAGGCGCCCTTATATAGATGAGCCGGCCCCGGCAGGTGAGAAGGTGACGCTATACTGATCTACGACTCATTAATTACACCCATCATTCAAGCCTTATCTCACTGACCCATGACTTATTTATTACCCCCGGCGCTGTAGCCTTGTCCTTCAAGCCTCATTTAATGCCGCTGCGTGGCTCCGCCCGGTCCGCCCGGGATATGACACTTCTGCGACGAGTTTGGTGAGAGACGTCAGAGGGATGGGTCATCGTCGTGTCGATAGTAGAATTCTCCACAATTAATGGCCCTGACTCAGCATGTCAGGGGAAGGAGACTTCTAGGCGAAGCTTTCTCCTTATTCCTTTGGTTGCCTCCGTGGCCTGACAAGGGGGGCCCAGATGCCCACCCGCTTGCCAGGCCGCCTCTTAAGCCGCGCCCGGGTGGCGTGATCGCCACCGCCGCCAGGCACCACGCTGCCGCCGCCCGTGGCGAAGCGTATGCCACCGCCCACCGCTGCGAGGCCGCACGCTCCTCGCCCGGCGGCAGACGTGATCGCCACCGCCGCCAGGCACCACGAACGCCGCCGCCCGGTGAGCGGTATGAATCGCCACTGCCGCCAGGCCACGCGCTCCTCGCCCGTGGCGTGATCGCCACCTACCCGTCGAGGCACCACGCTGCCGCCGCCTGGCGAAAGGTGGCGTGAATCGCCCACCTGCTCGCTAGGGGGCCACGCGGGCTCCTTGCCCGGCAGGCAGGGCGTGATCGCCCACCTGCCCGCCAGGCCGCCATGCTGGGCCAGTCCGCTTCTTGAGCCCATTATTCTGTGGCGGAGAGGGTACCCCGATGCAAAGTACACCGACAGCAGCAGTACGCACCTTCGTCGTAGTATGGGGCACAGATGGTGGGCGGGCTCGCGCCTGTAGGCGAGGAGACAAGGTCTCTGTGGATCAGAGATCTCCACTGGTTATATTGTTTGTTGGTGTTCTTGTGAACACATATCTTAGTGCTATATTCGTGGAGAATTGTGAGTTGATTTTTGGTGTCAAGGCTACACAGGGTGATACTGTAGAGAACAACACTGATGTTGCAAATAAGCAGTTGAGCTATTCACATAAGACGACATCGAGACATAAAGGTTTTTTAATCTTAAATTCCACATGCTTCATGTTATGTTCACCTAATCGATGCATAAGATTTGATTTATTTACTAGCCATATTATTAAATGTGCCAAAAAAATGATGTTCATGATACGGTTTGGGGTCATATTGGATGATATGTTCATTGTACGGTTTGGGAATTACATTGGAATTACATTGTTTTATATGAAAAAAATCATGCATTTCAAATGAGATTTTTATATAACATTGTATACTATTTATTGTGTTTGTACATAAGCAGTACTTATGTGCATCTAAAATTTACAAAGTATTTTGTACCGTAAGAGCCTTCAGATTGTAAAATTAAAGATAATTTTAAGCTCTAGTTTGTAAACATGTGTTTAGAATTTGTATCCTTCGATGTACACTACTTTAGAAGGTACATACTAGCACTGTTGCTGTGTTGCTGTTGAACATAGAGATGGTCCTATATAGTGAGGGAGTCAAGTCTTCAGAAATTGATTCTGCATGGGATGATCGATCGCATTCTTGTTGAATGACTTGTCCAATAAAATTGTACATATCTGGATGTAATCGTGGTTTTCTAATTTTACTACTATAGTTACACGGTCAGCATGCGCCACGGCTAGATGTAACAGTAAACTCTAACGATGTGTCCAGTAAAATGGTATGTATCTAGACACAATTGTGGTTTCCCAATTTTATTGCTGCCATCACATAGTCAGCATGCACTACAGTTAGGTCTAGCTATAATCTCTAATGATGTGTTCAACAAAATGGTATGTATTTGGATATAACTGTGGTTTTTCAATCTTACTACTGTTGTCATGTGGTCAGCATGTGCCACGGCTAGGTATGGCAATAAACTCTTACGATATGTTTAGTAAAATGGTATGTATCTAGACAATTGTAGTTTTCCAATTTTATTGCTGCCGCCACATGACCATCATGCGTCACAACTACGTGTAGCAATAAAATCTAACGTGTCCACTAAATTGGAATGCATTTAATGTAAATGTGGTATCTATTTTTACAGCCACACTCACATGGCCATCATGCACCACGGCTAGGTGTGGCAGTAAAATCTAATAACATGTCCACTAAATTAAAATGTATTTGAACGTAAATATAATATCAAGTTTTTACTGCCACTATCACTTGGCTATCACACGCCATAGCTAGGTATGACAATAAAATCTAACAACGCATCCACTAAGTTGGAATACATTTGAAAATAAATGTGGTATTCATTTTTTTTAATACATTTGAACATAAATATGGTATACATTTTTACTGCCGCACTCACATGGCCATCATGCGTCACAGATGTGTGGCAGCAAAATCTAACACATCTAGTAAATAGTAAAAAAGGTCATTTATTTGATATTTATTAGCAATACTTATATCATTCTATTCCTCTCATCATTAGTAAGCTATTAGTGAAAACTGTTCGTGAATCAGAGCTGTCATCAAAAGTTATTGCTAAAACAAGAAAAAAAATAATATTAATAAGAAATCCATATTTGTTATTGGTTGTCAACATCACTAGTTGACTTGATACTCACATGAAGTGGGCGCAAATGGGGTGTAGAATAATAAGTTATTCTAAGTTTGAGAGTAGAACGGCGCTTTCGTATGGTTATATATTACAAACGTGCGAGTATGTCTTAACATACGCACTGAGACTTACAATGCAAACGAAGCAAGAACCTTCAAGTGCGTGTGCAGGACATGTGCTTGCTCTAGTAGTTTTTGAGAGGGGGACACCCTTTTGGATCGCAATAGTTTTCTCTTAAGCCCGAAGGAACTATACATGGTTCTGCATGTCTCACAGTCACAAGCATTTTCTTTGCAAAGTGCAAATTTGAGCACATGGGACATTGCTCATTGCCCCTTGCCGACCTGAACTGAATCATTGACGCGGCACCAAATGCTTCATGCATGTGGCCCTTCGCTGAATAGGACAACAAAAGCTATCTGCAAGTGACTCACTTCACATGTATGCTTAGTCAGCAGAAAACAAAGCAAATGCTGCTGCTGCTGCTGCTGCTGCTGCTGCACTTGAGATGATCGTTCATCTTTAAGCTCTCATTTCATCTCCTTCTGACCATTAAATAAAAAAGAAGATCTTGAGGAGGAGCCTCACAACAGCTGAAAGAACCAACAACCTAGCACTCACTGTCTGTCCTCTCTGATTTGCCCCTGCAGGGTTTGCTTAATCTCCGTCTAGAATATATAATCCCGCGCGACAGGAATGTCGGTGACCTAACGGTGCACCTGTCGGCAGATGACAAGGGAGAGAGGATCATGGGCCAATCCATGGTTTCCCTTTAGAAAAAATGCTTCAGCCTAATTTGTCTTCCAGACCTTGCCTGAATTCTGGATGGGGTCCTTGGCTTCTTTCAGCTCTCAATAATTTACTACTAGCTAGCTATAGGCAATTGGGTGCCCCTTGCAGAAAAATCATAGGCTAGCCAAGGGTGGCAAAGTTGCTTCATCGGCAAGGTCACTGCACATATTAGTCAGAGGCATTCACCCCCACTCCAAAGGCATTGACAGCGGGCTACACTGTGGGGGCTAAGAAAGCAACCTGATAAAGGATTTGTCATGGTATGGTGCAAATGGTGATGCATCATGCTTTGAAGAGAAGGGTTTTAATTCTAGGCTTTAGCTTTCACTAATGGGGGTGTTCAATTCTGATGTTCACATTGCTATGGTGGTGCTGTGAGTTTCAACATGTTGTGATGCTGAATTGCCGAGCTGTTGCGTCACACTGCGAGTTTTTAAGGCTATGGTACTTGGCGGTGACTTCCCATGGAGGAAATGCTGAACATTTTCTATCTCTTCTTCATATGATTGATCTTTACCTAACTGACGATAGGGTAGCCTGCCTGCTTGCTTGCTTATTCTCTGCAAGGATTTGAAGGTTTGCTTTTTGTTCAAGGAAAAAATGACAATACATCCTCCTAATTCATTAACCCAACAAGATCTCAATCCAGATGTTCTCATTAGTTCAACCTTCAAGGCATCCAAAACATGCCAAATGAAAATCTGGACATGGGGTCGCGTGCTATTGAACCGATATTGGCTACAACAAATCAATGAAAAACATATTATCGATTTCTGATTTTTTTTTGGCACCTGCCTTGTGTTGTCAACCCTGGTCAACTTATGGATTCTGTCAACAATATTGCCTAGTGCTTGCCTGAAGTGTTGAAGGTGACCTGTTGCTTGGCCAGGCCAACTTCTGCCTAACCCTGTCCCTATTTGTGAACTGAAATACGAATTAATGCACACATCATGCAAATAATTACTAGCTAGTGCATTTTACTGTTGATCTCTACCAGTACCAATTTGGTTTCTGAAATCAAATTTCAGGTTGCACAGTGAACAGCTATATATCCTAAATCTGTTCAATTCTTTGTCTCTTCAGATGTTCAAAGATGAAATGGCGATACAGATGGTATAGAACCATATTCTCTCGTTGACCATGAGAAGATTGTTGTTTACATATTCTGCGTATAGGCATTTCAGATAAGGTAGGTAAGAAGACTACGGTATCTTAAGCATATTTTAAGCAGTGTGACTTAAGTACAAAGTATCTTTTTAGGTATAGAAGCTGAAAGAACACTTTTATAACATTTGACAAATGTTTTCAACTATGTGCTGAAATCAAATGGTGACATATTTGGCAGGGACAGGTGAAGGATTTCATCTACTGCGTGAAGGACAAGGATGCCTTGCCCAAACTTTGTTCCTATTTAGCTAATTTCTGTGTTGCCATGACCCTGCATCACAACTTTACATGTATTATATCCCTTCTCTTTTAATTTTAAAAAAGAAGGTATTGATCTTTTCTTATTTCAAAATTGCACCCTAGATCCTAAGATGAGTTAGCTTGCTCATCCTATGTGTTTTCGTTTATATCTTAGACTTAATGGGTGAAAAACAATAGCCAGTTAGGTACCGAAGTGCATAGCCTTTACTTCTTCAAGCACAGACAGAACATAGGATTAGCTTACTTTATGTTGCTTCAAGCTAAGTAGCTTCTCTTGTTGCATAATTGACTGTCACAATGTTGATGACCTGAAGGGCATAATAATTCCAGCAGATCTGATAGCTTAGTTAGAAAGCTTGAAATCCTCAACTGAAAAACCCGGTTAGCAGAAGAAAACCAGGTCATCTAGGTCTAATTTGTAACGCAAGTGAGAATCACAGCCAGCAGAGAACTCCAATCTGTGTTTTACTACTGACTTAAGACTTTTATCCTGAACCATGACATAAACTATTATTAGTGTCTCCATGGATCACTAAGTCATGTCATACGCTTGCTTAGAAAAGTTGCCTCTTTGTGGCTGCATCCTTCTTTGGATATTAGCAAAAGGATTGAAAGTGCAATGAGATAGGGAGGAGATTTTAAGGCCTTAGCTCCAGAGCAGGGCAAAGAATGTGACAACTTGCAAAGAGAGGGAAAAAAAACATAAAAGGAAAAATATCCTGTGCAATCACTTCCTCGATGAAACCAGCGTCAACTGAACTAAAAAGTTTCAAAAATTCTGAAAAAATCATGGATGTACATCTCAACTTACCCCACCTACATATAAAATTTCATGATCAAATTCATCTTATACTAGCAGCTACAAAAAGACAAATTTCGCATGAACAGTGATTTTTACTGTTCATCACTATTCATTTTGCTGCTTGTTTTTTTGTACCCGCTAGGATAGGATGAATTTGATCATGAAATTTTATATGTAGGTGGGGTAAGTTGAGATGTACATCCATGATTTTTTTCAGAATTTTTGAAACTTTTTATTCAACAGACGCTGTTTAATGGAGGAGGGTTACACCGGATATGTTGCCAACATAAAAAGCCAAACTGAAAAGATAACAGAACTTTCTCTACTTTTCAGCGCCGTATATTTTACTCGACTATTCCCAATGAGAAGCAATTCCTTTGACCAATCCAACCACTACGTGTACGCGTTGGCCTGCACTGTCGTCCTTGCTAGAATAGATAGCCCAACCTTGATGCGAAGTAATCAGAGAAGACCAGATCAAAAGAGAAGAAAATAAATGTCCTTGCCTCCATGTATGAACATAGGATGAACAAAAGGCAGCCGCAATCTCAGTTATGATGGAGAATGAACAGAGTCTGTACTTTGTACTCCTGGAATGGTATGCCGTATGCGTACTCGTACTTCCATGTTCCTTTTCTGGCTTCGCTTGCGTTGCTTCAAGGAGCATCACTTGCTGCTTCTAGAAAAATGGATCTAGGACATCTGACCAGCCTCACAGGAGAAGCTAGTTTGGATCCTAGTTGGTCGTTTCAAATCCGACGGCCCAAATCCAAATAAATTCACATAATTTATTATTTTAGCCTGAATTTTTTTTAAGGCTATTAAGAGCATGTACAATATGGCCACCTCAGCATACTTTTAGTATGTCTATATCAATTTTGTCCTATGTGGAAGAGTGAGAAAAGAGGAGAGAGAAGAGAGCTGACTCTTATTTAGTAGTAAGTATTGCACGGGAGTATAGATAGATTAGTTATGTATAAGAGAGAATAGATAGTTAATACACAGTATCTAGAGCCAACTTCTAAAGATAGCTATTGTACAAGCTGGTTTTTAGTGCTTGCTTTAGATGATATAGATAGAAGATAGAGTAAGTAGCTGGCTTTGTTATTGTACTTACCTATTTTGTTCCGCAAGTTTTTGGTCGGTTTGTCAGATGGAATTATCTACTCAGTTTACACCCCTAGTACTAGTTACGGGAAAAAATTGCAAAAAAAAGCACATGTGGCATGGGTGCTTCTTTAAAACCAATTAAATGTTGCAATAATTCTACAAAAAAATCTACATGTTAATATTGAGTTAAGAAATGTGTGACGTTTACCCACTATCACAAAAAAAAAAGCTCTCACCAAATGCGCAAGCCAGTACTGTAGCTCGCTTGTCAGTAACCTTACAAACAATTCGCATGCATAGCATTACTCCCAATACTAGTCCACGGAGAGGGGGTAACTACGTACTGTAATATGCCTTGCTTGCCCGGGAATTCAAGTTGTTTCATGTCAACATGACAAATGACAAGGAGCCTGATGGTATGTGACCCAAAATGAAAGCCATTGCATCCAGTGTAGAGCTATCAGCAGAAGAAGAAAGCTTTCTAACATTGAAGCTTCCCACAAAAGGCGAGTTGTTCTTTGCAGGATGTGAGATGGAAACGACCTGTGCGATTGATCGAGCATATGTATGTGGTATGCTAATAAATTCGCTACTTTTCGATGGATTCCCCAAGCTTGAAGATACAATAATTTCGTCCTTTGCGACGTTTACGTGATGGAATGTGTTTGGAACAGATCGAGGAGAGAAGGTCAGAATTCAGTAGCGTAAGGTTTGGAGTAGCCGCAATAGATGTGAACGGAATGTTTGAAATACTTGCAGGGCAGTGTTACGGCCTGTCTGAGATGTTTTATGCTAAAAAATAGCAGCAGTTTTTTACAAAAAACCATTTGACAAATAGTTAAATTCTTTCAGTAATAAGCTGTAAAAGTAGGTTCAGTTTAGCTTTCAACTTTTGGCTTTTGTTAGTTATGTATGGATTCTAGCTTATTCTAAAAGTCGCTTAAAAACTGTGCTGTTTGAGGTTTGCTGACTTTTTAAAGGATGAAGTTGATTTAAAACCCCAAACAAGGCATTAGTGTAAACAGTGTTGCATGTGTAATCTCCACAGTTCATCGGAAAGAAACATGCATCCATGAATGGATACTGTGTATTAGAGATTAAACGATAAAGAAAGAGAGCAGTTCGTGCGTTCAATTGGCCGCATTTTTCTTTTCTTTTTTGCAATACCCCCTTATTCATACATGGTAATATATAGAAAGAAACCTATAGATTTTTTTCTTTTACCGAATCCTGTAGAAATTTAAAGCAATGACCCCCAATTAAATATGGTTAACTCGTAATTGACTGTTAAATTTCCCGGCTCCACCACAAGATAGTATCTGTAACGGAGTTCCTCAGTATCACTTAAGGCCTACAAACTTGGCTAATTCTTCCACTTAGGGCATGTACAGTGGTATAGACGGCAGCTGTCTATAATATATCTCCACATCATCTATAGACAGCACTAAAAATAACTCATACAATGGATCGTCTATATAGTTGTCTGTAATGGTCTCTCATCCAAACAACAGACTGTCTATACAATGGTACATAAAATAGAAAGCTGTCTATAAGACCGTCTGTTAAATAGTAGACAGCAGCTTTCTCTCTCCTCCTTCTCTCTCCTCCACATCACCTAAAATCCCATGTGGCATGGTCTTACAGACAGCTGACATGTACCATTGTACATGCCCTTAGGTAATATTCCAACTTTTAACAGGAGAGTGGAACTGGTTCAATTCAAGGGTCAACCGACATAAGCACTATCTAAATTTTAGTATTTGACCCTTAGTTTCGCTTAACAGAAATACTAACGCACTGTATATATAGTGTTCCCATACCGATGGCATAGCTTGTAACCATATCCAATAGTTATGAAGCCTTATCCCATTCACCTCAGGTTTGGTTTGTATCTATTCAACTCATCCGCATTCACATGTTTATTCCTCCCTCTCTTTCTCCTCCCAATGCTTCCCCATCTGGGAGGCAAGTAAGCGAGTGAGCTTGACAGTGGCAACAGTGGTAGGTGAGAAGAAGTTGTAGTGGCGATATGCCTTATCCATACCTCTTTTGCTTTTATCATGCCTTGGGTTTGTGAGCAACAGTAGCCTACGTACAAGAGCTACGAGCTGGCACTACGTATGGATGAGATGGAGACAATGAGCATGAGAAGGGCATGTCAGTAGCAGGCCTGAGCACATGAGGGCAGAACCGCGCATGGGGCTATGGGCTTGTTTCGAGGGTGGAAGCCAGCAGGCGGTTGCGGGCTCGCACCAATCTTAGCTGCGGCATTAGTCACAATCCCCTGCTTTGGCGTTGGGTAGGAGCTAGGACCTCACCAGTGTACTCCCCCATCAACTTGCTCCTTCAGGTTCTCCTCCACCTGTCGACTTCAGGCGGCCGGATCTAGTGATGAAGCAGCTCGGTGGCTCAACAATGTGGTATGGAGCTCAGACCTAAGCTAGGAGAGGGGGAGAGAGAGAGAGAGAGATGGGTGCTCGAGCACATGTTCGACAGTAATGGTAGTTTGGACGGAGCCAGAGACGAGTGTGTGTTGATGACAAATGGTGTTGGGCGGCTCCGTGGCAACGTATTAGTGCCAAGTGAGCTCTAAAACTAGCTGAAAGTCATTGAAACTTTCATGAAACTTTAGTTGAAACTTGTCAAAACTAGTTGAAACTTGTCGAAACCTATTTGGAACTTTTGGTTTAATCTAGATGAAACTTCTTGAAACTTTTTTGGTTGAAACATATCGGTTGAAAGTTCGTGAAACTTAAGTTCCAAAATCTGAAACTCATTGAAACTTTGGCTTGAAATCTTCTAAAAATTTCTAAAATATGCTAAACTCACTGAACATGAAACTTTTCAAAAGTCCTCTTGAAACTTGTTAAAACTGTATAGAACTTATTGTTGTACCATTGCAACAATATTATGTTCTCTGATCGCTACTTTCCCTTAATTAATTTAGAAATACTACTCTACTTGTTCTTTTGTACACTTGTACTACAGTTACAGGATTTAGCTCGAAATAATAATATGCCAGGTCTTTTTCATCGTACATTCGTACCCCATTGGAAGGGACCAACAACAGCGTGTTTTAGGGGAAAGTTCAAGAAAGAGAGAGAGAGAGAGATTCACAAGAGGAGACACATCCAGTTGCTATGCCTTTTCAATACCTCTCAAAATAGAAAAAAAAAGTTCCAACCATACAAAGTACTGTTTAATTATGACAACACGTCTGGTTTGTAGATCGGCCAGTCGCGTGTGTGTGGGTGTTGTCGCTCTGGCCGATGGCTAGCTGATGGCCAAAAAGTTGCTGTGAAGCAACTGAAGTGTTGGTAAGTCTGGGCAAGGCGAATCCGATTTCTTTGTTGAAGTGAACATGATAATAAGCATCTAACACAAGAATCATGTTCACCTTGTAGGGTGCTGCTCAGAGGGACCGCAACAGCTGCTAGTCTACAAGCAATCTAAGATACTCGAGCTCGTCGATCCGAAGGTGCAGGCCGATGGGTTTGACGAGAAAGAGGTCATGCAGGTGTGCCAAATTGTGTTTCTCTGCATGCAGTCGTACCCAAACCTGAGGCTGGCAATGTCGGAAGTAGTGCTGATGCTCACGATGAAGACCGAGCAGTCCATCCCTCCATCGGTAAAGCCGGCGTTTCTGGATAGGAAGAACACCCCGTCGAACATGACGACCGAGAGGAGGTTGATGTCGTATTGGCTCAGCACATCATTGCCAGGCTAGTGGTGGTGCGGTAGACAACGCGGCAAGTCGCTCAGGGCGTTGGGTGGGTGCGCGGCGCTACAGGAGGCGTGCTGCATGGTAAGTAGCTCGAGGCGTCGAGCGCACGACGCGGAAGGTGGTGCGGCAAACGGCTCGGACTGGTGGCAACGTGGTGCAGTGTGGGAACACCTAATAGAAATTTTCTAGTTCCGCCACTGTAACTAGTGCACCCAGCCAACTGACCTTTGGTCAGTTCTCAATTACGCACGATTCTTACAAAGTCCTCATGTTCTAGATAAAGCCTAAGCAAATCATCTATACTCCCTTAAGGAATGAACATCAAGCACTGATAATGTATACTTATTATTACAGTGGAGAGGAATGCCAGCACCTCAACCGTGACACATCAGTAAGTTCATAGAAAGGCCCTCTGTAAATTTCGATATCACATTTAGGTCCTTCAGTCGGTTTTTAACACAAAGGACCCAAAAAACAAAAGATCCCTCCGTGGTTTATGTTTAGGTCCTCTCGGCGGTTTTTAGCAGAATGGACTCGAGAAAAAACAAAATTGCATTTAGATCTCGGTTTTTATCATATTAGACCCGAAGAAAAATATAATTACGTTTATGTCCCCTGCGTTTTCTCAAAAAAAAAATCACAGCTTCGCTGACAGTTTATAGCAGTCCATAGATACGAAGATGGATCCTAGTGACCCATTTTTTAAAAAAAACCGAAATTACGCAAAAAAAAAAATACGTTTGTTCTTCCAAAAGCAAAAAAAACACAGGTTCGCTAATGATTTATAGCAGTTCGCCGATTCGCCAATGGGTCCTAGCAACCCATTTTTTTAAAAAAAACCAGAATTACGTAGAAAAATGGCCTTTTTTTTGGAAAAAAACCTAGAAAACCGAAATTACGTAATTTTTTTCAGAAATATCCATCAAACTGAATTCCGTACAGCGCAGCTTCACTCGACTGAATTTTACAAAATTTGCACGATGTAGCATAGCTCGTGGCACTAGCTAGTTGTACTTAAATATAGGGAAATATACTCCTTATTTTGAGGCATGGCAACCCAATCATCCAGCTAGCTAGGGATGAAAACGGGTTAGATATCTCCCGCGCCAATTCGGGGCTGAATCCGGTTGAGACCGGATTTTACTATCCGGTCGGATCCGGATGCTTGAATCCGGGTTCGGAATTGGATCCGAGCATCCAATATCCGATATATACGGGACGGAATCCAGATATTTAGATTTTTCCTATTTGGATATCCGGATTTTTCCTATTCGGATATCGAATCGGATATTCGGATATCAGCAAGACCCAACTCATTTTCATCTTATTTTTTCCATATCAGCCCATTTATATTAACAATTAGGTGGTTCTATTGATCCTAAAGTAACATATTCTTTCTACGACGTTTGTTGAGTTTGATTAATATATAATTTGTTACTATAGTCATGTACCGGTATGGTTTTAATTTAATATATATTACTCTATAAATGCGTGTATTATCCGTATATCTTTATCCGTTTTCGACCCGAATCCATTATATATCTGTATCCCGAATAATCCGTATCTATATCCGTGTCGATAAAAAGAACAATATCCGTCCGTATCCGAGCCATTTTCACCGCTACAGTCTACAGCTAGCCGGGATAGGGTGACCGATCAGTGACATGACGCACTAAAACTTTTTCTTTCTTCAGGAAATTAAGTGGCGACATAAAAATAAAATAAAATAAAACAAAGAAGAGAAGAGATCCACGTCAAGAACCCAAGCCAAACAACTCAAGTGAAGGAAGGTGCGGGTCCCACGCACGAGCACTAGGCCACGCGCGGTTTGTTTGGCGTCACTGTCCGCCATTGTTGGGCTCCTCAGAATCCTCCAGCCTACAGACATCTCGCATCGCTGGCGTGGCGAGCGATTGAGCGCAAGAAAACAAAGACCATTGGTTCCTGATTTGATTCGTCGTGGCGGCAGTGTTGAGGTGGATCTGATGTAAGCATGCCATCATCTTTTTTTTCTATATTTCTTTCTTTCTTTAGACCAGTGAAGAGCTACCGAGTACGTACTCACTCAGTTCAAGTTTGTATATACACTAATTTTTTCTTCGTATATAAACTAATAATATATTAAAAATGGTTAGATTACCCTTCGTTATTATCTCTTAGCACTATATGCAATACATGCATATAGCTAATATCAAGTAAACCTAAATATTTGTTAGTGGTATAAAGAGAATATCACACTAATTTGCATTGGAATATGAAATATATCATATATCTATCAATAAATCATTCAAAAAATATGAACTTAGACAGAAGGAATATTTGGCTATTTGATGTACTAAGAGAAGGCAAGGTTTCCCGGTACAATATATTTTTGTAGTCGTCGGATATAATTCAGTTGCCATTCATATATCAAATAGTAAAAGTTACTTACAGGATCAGAAGAAATTTTATTTGGAGGAGAGACCAATCTTGCACAGGGGGCCATTGTTTGGTGAATTGGAAGAAGGTTTGCAGACCCAAAAGTTTGGGGGACTGGGTCCAAAGGATTTTGACACATATGGCAGGGTGCTACGGCTTTGATGGTTGTGGCATCAATGGAAGCACCGACAGAGGCTTTGGTTTCGATTGGGCAACCCTTGTGATGACACATATCGCTCACTTTTTCATGCAAGCACTTTCATAGTCCTTGGTGATGGGAAGACGACGGCTTTTTGGGAATCCAGATGGCTTCACGGGGCGGCGCCAAAAGACATCGCACCTCAGTGCTGCCGGTTGGTAAGAAGAAGGAACAGATCTGTTTACGAGGAGCTGACCAATAATTCCTGGATTACTTCGCTTCGAAGGATAGCAGGGGCTTCACAGCTTTGGGAATATTTTTTGTTGTGGCAGGCCATCCAGCAGGTTAATCTTAGACTGGACACTGCAGATGACATTCTATAGAAATGGACAGCCGATCACCAGTACTCAGCAAAGTCCATGTACTTAATACAATACAAGGGGGGCCTGTTGGATAATAATTACACGTGTATCTGGAAGGCCAGTGTGGAAAATAAATGCAAAATTTTCACATGGCTTCTTCTTCAGAACAGGTTGTTTACGGCGGACAGGATAGCGGCGAGGGGTTGGCCTCACAGCTTTTTCTGTCCTCTGTGTGGCTCACACCCAGAATCTGCAACACACCTAATGCTTGTTTGCCCTTACGCCAAACAAGTGTGGAGGAAAATATTCTACCAAATAAGATGTAATTTCATCATCCCTCAGGCAGGTTTCTCGCCTTCATCCTGGTGGCATCTTATTCATCGAACAGTGCCTATCGCATTACGTAAACAGGTGGATGGGATCATTACATACACCTTCTGGAATCTGTGGAAAGAAAGAAATGCGCGAATTTTCTCTAATGTGTATCAACCCTTTATCACGGTTTTTAGCCGGATTATCCAGGAAGTCAGTATCGCAAGAATAGCACTACGAGGCCACTCTCTCCAGAATGGCGATGGCTAGATCTAGGTTTTTTCATCTCGGCTTACAGGTGATTGGTATCGGGTGGCGGGTTTTGAGCCGTGAGTAGGGGAGACCCGAAGTCATCAGGGGTTCCTTGTGCCTCTCTCTGGCTCTCTGCTAGTCAAGCAAGTTCCTTGCTTAGGTGTTAGCTAGTTCCCTGCGGTATGGACCGCTATGCTGTTTTGGAGGAGGATCTCCTTTTCTTGTTTTTCTTTGTCAAACGGTTCTTTTGTTCTCTGCTTTCTTCTTAACTGCATGGCAGAACTCCTGCCGCTTTCCGTTCAAAAAAAAAAGTTACTTACAGGAAATTGCTACCCCCTCATACAGCCTAGCTTGCTTGATCTAGTCTCAGTTGTCTAATTATATATGTAACTAGAATTAATACCAGATAACCCTCTATGTTTCAAGATTGCACCGCTGCACCTCACCATAGAGGTTGAAGATACTGTAGTAGAGTTGCATCTATTTTCTCGTCAGGTTGTGCCAAGAAAACCTTAGGGCTCCTAATTAATTAAGCTTAGCTGGCTCAATCACGATCCTTAACTTCTTTATATCACTGGCCCTCGATCCAAAGAACAAAGGCGATTCTGAAAAGTACGTACCTTTTGTAAATTAGCACTGGTCAATCGTTTGAGATGGCTTTCTTGTAGGGAATCATTATATATAGTAGCCGCTTAATTCGTATCTCGGATAAGACAACATGTGTAATTTCTGCAAATAGCTACGTTTATCAATAAAAGATAATCCGTGATATCGGAGCAAAGATTTTGTGGTTGTTTCAACCACAGGTTCGTCGAGAAAGACATGAAAACCATACATGGAAAAAGTACTCCTACAGTGAAGAAGCCACACGGAAGAAGTTATCCTTTGGAAAAAAAAAGGGACTGATCTTGACCTTACCAATAATGTCACTTATTCTGTGAAAGCACTGCGTCTATAGATAAGCTACGAAATTCTTATGAACAACTTGTAACAATCATTGCTTTGACAAGCCTTAATTTTCTAGATTCTAACATACATGCCCCCAGCAATTGCTGGCTTTCAAAAGAAAAGACTTTCTATATATGTTTCCATGCGCCTGCTAGGCCCACTTGTCAGTCAGTGCAATTTGGGGATTTCGCAAGAGCTATCGTGGATTTTCTTTGTACGTGTAACATTGATGTCTTGATTAAGATTACTAACTGGTTAAAGCAACTGATGTCATGAATGGCCATTTCTAATCCAAACCAAAACAACTGCAAGTACTGTCACCAAGTACCTTGTTGGAGTTACTCCAAAACTTGCAAAGTTGCAATATTAACCTGTCACCCCAATAGTGACATGCAACCCTTTTACTGTGTGCTTGCTTGCATGCATGTCTGAGGTAATATAGATAGTGTGTGACATGTGCTTGTTGTCATTGTTATTGTGTACTGCAAGTAGACTTTTGAAGTACTTCACCACAGTGGTTATAATCAGCCCTTTATATATGTGTCGCCACCAGTTTTAGTGCACGTTTTGTTTTGGTGACGTGGAAGGTTAGGAACAAGACGGGTGAACTACACAATATGTATCCAACAAGCTACATTATTTTACCATTTTAAACCATCCTTCAACTGTGGATAATGGGCAAACAAAGATTGGGGAATGCTAATTGGCCTCCATTATCTTTTACTTTCGATAGCTTTTTGGTCGATAAAGCTAAAACCCTCTGAAAATAGATCTTGGAAAATCTTGCACGACAGGGGCGAAGCCAATTGTTGGCCCGGTTAGGCTGTGACACATCCAATGCTCCGGCCCATTGAGTATTGTTTAGCCCTCTGCCTTATAGCCTACGATCAAAAATATGCAGAAGATACATTTTATATTATATGTTGCCTTATTATCCTTTTTTAAGTTAGGCCAACCTTATCTAAAATCCTAGCTACGCCACTGTTGCACGATATAGCAGACAACACACCGTACCAACTGATTAGGAACTTATATTTTACATATAAAATAGTGGAAGGATATATTAACGTGGATAACTTGTGGAAGGTGAAGAGTATGATGTGCTACTATTAACCTAGCTTTGTGGGAAGGTTTCTTGCCCCGTGTGTTATGACATATGCATATATATCAGCTGTTTGACACCAATGTCACGCCCCTTAATTTATATGTACGAAACCTAATTGTTTGGAAGTGCGATCAACCTGTATCTAAAACCTAGCTAGCTGCTCCCTCTACTTAATTATCAGTTTCGACTCTGATTGATTGAGTTTTGACGGATGTTTTATAGGTAACACAAAAAGAAATGGTTCTAAATGTATAATATTAGGAACGTACCTTCGATTACAAATCTAATAATGCCACTCTCATATTACATAAATATATATTTTACAAATAATCGTTGGCCAAACCAAAACCGATAAGTAAACGTGAATGGAGGAGGGTGTATTAGCTAATGCAAGTTTTTTTATAATAAAACTGCCACTGCCATTGCCGTGCATGGTGGGCCCATATCGATGTGGCCCCAAGTCCTAAGATTTTGGTGCAAAGGTGTAGTGCTCAAAAGAGGCGAGGAAGGCGGCTTCTAAGCGAAACACAAATTTAAAGAGGAACACGGAAAAGGCAGGGGCACATCGAGGCCGCAAGGGAAGCATCCATCGTTGCAGGCAAGGGAAGGGCCACCAAATGAATACGATACCATCTAGGTCCTGCTTAGGTTTTTTTTAATAGCTTAAAGTCAGCTTTTTGTTTAAATAACTTAAAAGCTAATGGCTTTTATACGTGATAGAGGTGGATAATTTTATCTAATTTTAGTGTTATTAATCTAAAACCAACTATCAATAAGCAAAAAAATCTCTTTGAGTAGCTTTTGGCTTTTAGTTACATAGAGGCTTATAGCTTTCGAAAAATTCAAATAAAAAGTTAGTCTTTAACTTTTTAGTTTTTAAATTAGTGAAAAATCCTAAACAAATAGGACCTCAGCCCAAAATCCCAATCACATCGTGTTTGCACGCACCACACCAGCTAGCTAGCTTACTTGCACGATTCCGATAGGGATAATCGATTAATTATTCAGAGATGCCGCGTGCGCCCATGTATTAAGAAAAAGCGTAGTGGAGGGCAGTTGTGTCGGTTTCTTAATTAGCTAGCTGATGATCGACGACAGCAAGAACTGCACTAGCTAGCTAGCGCCGAATCCGCCGGACAGATTGGCAAACAGCATGCCTGCCTGCCCTATTCAGTAACGTCAGATTCGGCTTGGCTAGGGCCGGGCCGGGTCCATTCGCTACAGCACTTGATTTGCTCCTAATAATTAATTAACCGTTTATTTTCCGGTCCGATGAACGCGAAGGTAATTGCACGGCACGTACGGTGCCATTTCGTCTGTGCATGTGATGGTAGAGATCGAACACGAATCCCATGTTAACTTCCTTGTGTGCATAATGATATATCGACCGTACGTAAGAAAATCATCTCGTGATTGAACCTAGGAGGAACCATATATATACTGACTAATTTCCTGATGTGCACAAGCGCGGTGTATTCTGAACATCAACATGCATCGTCATCAGCACGCTGCAATTCGATCCTAGCCGAATTTCTGAATCAAGTGCTCCAGTCAAGATTGGTGGATTGGTGGGACTGTAACTTAATTAAGCTGTCTCCATAGTTTTGGACCGTTCGATCGAGATATCGGACGGTCCAAATCGGTTAAAAATTTGGATGTACGGTGTTGCTATAGTATCATGAACAGTGTTTTGCACAGCAACGCAATATGTGCAGTGTTGTCATTCTCCACGGGACTGCACCAGATCTTTGTCCATCCACGACAGTGTTAGACATATACTCAATATATCTACAAAAGTCCAAATTACTTACAACCCAGGCTCTCTTGACTATATAAGCCACCTCCTGTAAATGTAAACTTAAGGGATTATAGCACGGATTTATCTCCCGTAGTTTTTTCCTTTTTCGTAGGGTTTTTTACGTTAAATCTTATCTTCTACTTTATCGTGCTAACTCTAACACAGTGAAAAGTGCAACAAGTAGAAGTAACTTCTGGAGAATTTCAGCAAGGGATTCGAGGGGGATATAAGCCGTCGGGGGCGGGTTTGTCAAATCGGAGAAGGCATCGAGTTGAGCCACATGCGAGCAACCGAGGATGGGTGGAGATGGAGTACACTTCACGCCACAGGAGATCCTATAAAGCTCGACGCCCTAGCCCCCTTTCCCTTCAAAGATCGATCTCTCTCTCTCTCTCCCTCTCTCCCTCGCCATGAACATTCCAAGCAAATGCATGCCTCTTGCTCGCCACTTTGCACTCGCAAAGTGAACCTGTGTCGTATATATACACACCCACGCCTGCCATTAATTTACACAATACACACCACTAATCTAGCTGCTTAGTGTGTAGTAGTAGCAGCGCTAGCTGCTACTGCTGTAAGAGAAAGTAGCTAGCTTGCTTAGGTGTGATCGAGCGCGCGTCATGGAGAGGGCGCCGGTGCTGGTGAGGCACGGCGGGCTAGTGCTGACGCAGCTGCCGCCGGGGTTCCGGTTCCACCCCACGGACGAGGAGCTGGTGGTGCAGTACCTCCGCCGCAAGGCCCTCGGCTTTCCGCTCCCCGCCGCCATCATCCCCGAGGTCCATGGCCTCTACAAGCTCGACCCCTGGGACATTCCTGGTACGAACGTATGCATTGACGCGCATGCTCGCGATCTAAACTGTCCGCGTGCTCGTATATATCATCATCATGGATCGATGAGAGTACACAGTTTCTGTAGTACCGTCGTACGGTCGTAGAAGAAAACTGTACAGATGGTAAAGATGCTGTGCATTAGCAGTCGACAGAGAGTGTTTCATGTATCTCCAAAATTGTGTTACATGCTGAAGTTGTTGTCACCTGTTGAACCGACCCAGGTGCAAGCGAGGGGGAGAACTACTTCTTCGCGGTTCGGCCGGCAGCTGGAGCCGGCGGCGGCAACAAGAGAGGCGGCAGGTGCAGGAGTTCGACGACGGCGAGCGGGTGCTGGAAGCCGGCGGGCGGTAGGGAGAAGCCGGTGGTGGCGTCCCGGTGCGGCGGGAACCACCTCGTCGGTGTCAAGAAGTCCATGGTGTTCATCCTCCGGGGAAAGAAGAGCAAGGCGCCGCGGGTGTCGCCGGCGCGGAAGACCGACTGGGTCATGCATGAGTACCGCCTCGCCCTGCCGCCGCACAAGAATGTGAGAATTAATTACTCTCCACTTGAATATTGCTAATTTGTTTCTTGCATGTCCTGTGTTTGTCAAGTTTTCTTTCTGAAATCTTCTTGTGCTTGTGGCAAGTGCAACTGTGCAAGTAGTATATGTGCTCCTTATCAGCATGCAGTTCACAAACACATGGGATCGATCCTGCAATGGTAACTTAATTAGGTGCAAACAGTAAACTGAACTTGATACCAAGTTATTACTAACAAATAACAACTGTAGTAACTACAGTGGTGTCCAGACTTCTAAGTAGTGCTAGCTAGTTTAATCTTTTTGCAAAGATCATTAATTTGTATTACTTATAACTAGCAACATCATGTTCATGTTCTCCATTAGCCTAAAGACATATATTTGGCTTGACATTGATTATATTTATAGGAGGGGCCTTCACAAGAAGCCAAAAATTAACTAGCTTAATAGGTATATATGCTACAATTTGTAGATATTTAGCAAAAGCTAGTTCATAACCTATAGAAAGTAGTATTCCCTGGCCTCCTCCATACTAGAGCTTCACCATGAACCAAACAAGACTTCACTCAGAAAATTTACAGCCTAATATATCCTGCTTAAAACTTAATACTAGTTATTACCATAGATGCAATTAATCTGAGTCATGAAATTAACAGTCTTACTTAAGGTAGCTGGCTAGGTAGGCCACATAAACTTCTCCGCTAGTTTATCTAACTGTCACAAGTTACTAATTATAATTTGTCATGATCAACCATCCACATAAACTTCTCCGCTAGTTTATCAAACTATCACAAGTTACTAATTATAATTTGTCATGATCAACCATAACTCGCTGTTTTAAATTGCTTGGGATGGTGGTTGCTGCAATTTATGCTGACATGGAGAGGTGGTTGTACTTAATACTAGTACTAGATGCATCTGATAAGAGAATTCAGATCGAATCGCCCCATCAATTTGCGCGGGCAGTAGTACTGATCACTTGTTCTCTTCGATCTCCCTGCAATGCCAACCAACCAACCCAGCAACATCTAAGCTAACAAACACTCCGACAATTAAATCTTATTAATTATCGGGATTTAAATTAATTGCTTGATCTTAAGCCTTAATTAGCCTGCAAATACATACAACTAGCTAGTACCAGTATCTTAACATGTTGAGGCTTGTTTAATATTGTGTACCTGTCTGTCGCACGTGGTGCCGTCACCGGTTAGTTCGTTGAGTTTACTGGTAATAGTGAAGCTTGCTATGAACTGTGGTCAGGGCCTCAGTTCCATATGGCCACTGTTGGAAGAGATGTTCGGAGATCTGCTCCAAAGGATCAGCCCTCCTGCAGTTTCCAATCTTACTGTTCTGTTCACTAGATCTGCCCAATATGGCTCATCGATAATGTTCGCGTTGATGAGAGAATCTTGCTGCTACTGACGTAACTTAGTACTCGATTGATCTCTGTCCGTCTAGCTGCAAGAGCCCCAATTGGGACATTTCACTGGCTGTTTGATTGGCAAGTCGTGCTAGCTTGAATAGTGCAGCAGTAGTACGAGCACTAGTACGTACGTTTTCTGCAACATCACTACCACTTGCATGTGTGCCATTGCTGTTGCTGGAATGTGATTAGATGCTGACGGTTTGGTGACGTGGGAACCGACAACTACTTGTAGGGTTGCTTGGCTCAGGCTGAAGAATGGGTAGTGTGCCGGATTTTTCAGAGAAACATGTCGTCGATGAGACCAGATCATGACGAGAGGCGAATGCCGGGCGGCCACGCCACCGCCGCGCACCGCACGATGATGCCTCCGCCGTCGCTGTCGGCGTCGTCATCTTCCAGCTGCGTCACAAGCAGTTCGGACCAGGAAGAGGTCAGCAGCGGCCACAAGCAGGATGCAGCTGAAGCTGCTGCCTCTCAAAGAGAGTCTTGATTAGCCCAGCTAGCTAGGCAAACCAGGAAAATGATGCGCCCTTTACTTGCTCCAATATTTGATTTTCCTTTATTTTTTGTTTTTCTCCGTGTAATGTAGCGTAGTGTCGTGTAACGAGAAGCAATCACTGAATTAATTAACAAACAAAGACTCCTCCAGGTTAAGGAAGCTTCTAAGATCAAGGAAAATGGTTCCATCCTCCTGGAATACGTACTCCCATTTCTTATATATATGTAGCGGGTGCAGCAGTAAATTCTGCATATTTGTAAATTGTAAGTTGTCCTTGTAATATTAATTTAAGGAAAGAGAAATATGAAAGCCGTAACAGCAATTGCCACAGTTCGGCCTTTCTCATGTTCTGTCATATTTTCAGCCTCATGTTTTGCTTACTCTGAACCTCTAATAACCAAGTAAGATCGTATAACTTCTTCTGAAGATAAATTAGAAAAATATATATGGAAGTTAGCAGGGGCGGACCCAACGGCAGATCAACCGAGGCTGGCGCACCCCCTACCGCCAGCTGCTGGTCAGTGGATACCCCTCGCTAGCACTCCCATCCTAGCCATCCATGAAGGGTATCAAGCTTTGGTCAGTGACTGACTCTGGATTCCATTGGTAGAAGAATACTAGGAGATTTTGGCTAAACAAAAAGCCAAGCCATGTGTTTGAAGTTGGCTATTTCCATGCTAAGCGCCAGGGCCAATCGGCCAACCTACCAAAGCTCATGTATTTCACTAGTTCTCTCTTCCAACCACCGATTCTAATACGTAGCTAATTCCCCAATCCCTTTTCATTGTGGACACTATGGATAGCAATCTTACCCGATTACCCATATACCCGCAAGTAAAAACCCTAATAGAGGTAGGTATGTTCTTCTTTTATTACCCGTAGGTATGTTTATGGGGTCAAACTTTACCCGACGAGCAAACGGGTATTGGTATGGGAGAGCTTCACCCATACTCGTTCCGCCCGATTACCCGCCACCTTCTATTGGCATATGGGCTAGAACAAGCGCCTAGTTGGCCCCCTGATCACCAATTTATGGTACCTTATTTCAGTACTTGTTGAACTTGGGCATCTGTATGTTACCTGTCTGCATGTGTTATTTTAATTCTTATTCTCATGTACATTTAAAATTTTGAATCATTGATAATCATTCTTCAATCCACAGAATGTAGCTGATACCCATAATTTCATCAAAAGAATTGTATTAGTACCATAGCTTATTAGTTCCTAGTGTCATTTGGTTGGAAAGATTGTTGATGGTGGCGGGTAAACGGGTATATCTGCGAGTATCGGGTACTCGCGGGCGATGGGTATGGGCGAGATTCTTCACTCGCAACCCTTCGTGAGTATACCCGTGGGGTGATTTTGGTTTGTGGGTATGAGTATGGGCGAGCACTACCTGAACCCGCCGCACCCAATTGCCATCCCGACACACGAATGGTGAGCCCTAGCATGGTGGTGGCCTAGCGAGTGTGCGTTTGGAAAGTTTATTGGCGTTTCTTCGTAGCAGTCGACGTGTCATGCAGCGGCGAGGGTGTGCAACAGCATCGCAACGGCAAGAGGGAAGCATGTCCGAGGACATGGGCATTAGACATGCAGATGCAACAAGGAGGCGGCCAGGCACTCTGGCAAGCAATGCCGGCAGGTTACCATAGGCTGACAAGTCGGCAATTGGCTAACCGGTGAGCAAATCCCATTAGCACCATCTAAATTTTGATCCTAAGTTCGCCACTGAAAGTTAGTACCAATCTATATCAAATTAATATAAATTGATCTTAGACGGAAATGATAAAAGTGATCATAAATGTTATGTATCAAAACTGTTGTTGACTAATCAAGATCACATAAACACGAGATCAAAACAGAGACAACAAATGTAGATTACATGGCTCTCTCTCTCTCTCTCTCTCGATATTTCTCATGTGTATACAATGTGCCCATATCCCCACTTATATAGTGGGAGAGAAGCAGCATGGTCTTGCAAGCCAAGTAAGGATCTAAAGTAATCTACTAGAACTGTTAGTCCTCATTGGAAAACTCTTATGAATTGGTTTAGGAAACTTTCAGGAATTTGTTTAGAAAAATGTCCACATATATATATGGAATTGGAATATTTCACAACACTTCCCCTTCCCCTTGACACTTTTCCAACACTGTGCTCATGACTCATTCAAAACTCCTTCCAAAAATCTTGTAGAAAAAACGGACATGAGAAAAAGAGTACGTAACTCGCGTAATTTGCATTGCACATGTTGGCTCATTATATTAAAAATCTTCAATTGAGAAAAATGAGTACATCATTAATCTTAATTCTCATATTTGATTTTTTCATTCACAATCCCACAATTTTTTTATCTCAAAGATCAAAACTATCAAGTGGTATAAACCTTTAGCAAAGTTAAATGATTAAGCTTCTCCTTCTCACCATAGGAGATATAGGATATTTAATCCGGTCTTTACAGGTTTCACTTATGCTAAGACTCAGAATCTTCAGCATATTCATTTATGTATTCTCATACCATTGCCTCATATACATCCCATAGATGTGGGCAAAGGTTCTGTGAATATGTTCAACAGACTTTTCACAAATTTTATTTTGCCAAATTCATACCTCAATGTCCTTATAGGAATTTTGAGTGTGCAGAATCTTTGAGTAATATTCTTTCCCATACTTACCCTTTCACATTAGCATATACTTGATTCCTCTCTTGTGACCAGGGATTCAAAAACCGTTTTTTTAAATTGGTTCGAAACTCGCGGAACAAAGACCGCTCGAAAACAGTCAGAAACTGAAGGGTTAAGAAATAAAAAAAATTGAAAAAAATCCAAAAGAATAAAAAACCACGAGTTTTTGCGAAAAACCTCTCGGTTTTCACAAAAACTGCTCAGTTTTCATCGAAAACCAACTGACCAATTGAATGTTCCTTAAAAACAGTTTCCGAGCGGTTTTCAATAAAAACCGCGGTTTTTCAATGAGTTTTGAGTAGTTTTCAAGACATATTTTTTTTCAAATTTTTGAATTTTTAATTAGACTGATTTACCGAGCGGTTTTGAATCCCAAACCGTAGCGGTAAGGTCAAAAATCACTGTTTTCAAGCAGTTTTCATCGGTTTTTGAAACCCTGCTTGTGACTAAGGGGGTATTATTTGTGTTGCCTCATTATTGCTGGATAATCCTTCCAATCCTTTAATTGTATGAGGCTTTATTCATTGCAACTATCTCTAGGTGGTTCCCTAAGATTTAGAACCAATGTCTATCCAAATAGACTCATTCATTGTTGTACCACCTCGTAGTATATCCAGTCTGTGATTTGGATAAGTGGGGATTACTTATGTTGCCAGAGTCTAATGACTGTAATCAATTCCTTCAAAGAACTTTAAGAGTATATAAGATTGTTTCTCTTGTACAAGTTGGTAAGTAAATTATATAGTACCAGTAAACAATCACGAATACAATTCGGGAATACAATTAAGGCCATGTTTGTTTCAGCTGGAGATTGTGGAAAGCAGCTTTTAAAAACTAGATTGTAAAAGCTAGATTGTTAAAAAGCTGGAGGTTGAAAAGCTCATGGCTGTTTGGTAACCCAGATTATAGTGTGTTTGGATTGTTGTTTCTGCTTGACAAAAGTCTATAGTACCCTCGACCTGTTTTGTTGCCTTATTTTCATTTTTTCACACTTGTAGCTTATTTATAAAATATGGAAATGCATAATTTAATAGCAAAAAATATATCATTCATTTTTTTTGGATGTGTAGATGCGAGCCGACGCGCTTCGTGCTTGGATGTGAAGATGTGAACAGATGCGGGCTCGACCGTGAAAGCTGGGGAAAACTGGGGGCAATGGTGGGTAATTTTGGTTGAAGTTGAATGGGTATTGTGGTCTTTTGCAAAAAAAAAAGCTGAGGAAAGCTGGGGAAGAGTGGATTGTAGGATTGCTACAATCTGGCCTCCAGATTGTTACAATCTAGATTAAAAGTTTGCTGTTTGTTGCCCTTTCAGCTTTTAAAAGCTGCTTTCTACAATCCTCAGCTGAAACAAACAGGGCCTAAGTGTCTTCTGCACTTTACAGTCTAATATGTTTTCTTTGAGGATGTGCTCAATATCATATTATGGTTTAGAACTATATCTTGCCAACGTATATGTCTAATTGACATAATTTGCAAGATATAATTATGAAATCACATGTTTTAGTACTTGGTCTAGATGGATCTTAATCCATTTCAAGGATTATATGATCATTAGTGTTCTTAGCACAAGAGATTAATTTGTGTTAACCTTCTCCTGCAATCATTGTAAGTGCATTTTTTACTAGTAATTGAGTGATTCATCATGATTAGCTCTATTTCTAGGTAGATATCATCTTTCATATAATATTTTTACCTCTCTTTATGGTTCTACTAGACTCATAAGGATAAGTCAAATATATGTCAACAACAATATGTACATGATGCCTTTTATACCCTTATCACAATAAATACTTAGATCTTTGCCGATGCTCGACTCACTGTATTTTCAATTTAATTATTTGCTACCAAATATGTCATATAGCAGAACATTATCTTATCTATAACAAGAAATATATAAAGTCACTTTTCGTGACCTTCAAACTATCAAATAACACATCCTTATGATAACCCATCATACTCAAATTAATTGATACGATTTTAATAATGTTGATTTGACCTCAATTGCTTTCGTCCTTTTGACACATCATCTATGAGTATCAGTAGCACTCTATTGCAGACTTTAGATTTTGGATCCACGTATGCAATTATAGAGGTATAATTGTCAACAATATTTCTATTGTTCTCCCATATCCATATCTCATGTGGATATTTCAATATTAACCAGATCTTTTGTCATTTTACAAATGATGGATTCTTGGTTGTTTTGCAATCCTAGCAGTATGAGGTGTGCATCTAGAAGTGCTCGATTGTTCATTTTCCTGATGAATTTTTGGTAAGAGCTCTTACCTGATAAGCAAATCCTATCACATGAGTTTATCAATCACATGACTTAATGTTAACATATCGTGGATCTATATGCATCCCCATAGATCCTAGACTTAAATACACAGGCATCCCTACATATTCTTTTAATGTTATAATTCCTCTTGCGTAAGTGGGTATACATTATATCCCAGGATATCTCCACTTCATGCATAGTTACTTCTTGACAATATTTGGTAGACTCTCCGCTAACCAAGTGTGAGATTATCTTCTAAACTCAGTTCAGCTTTTGCTAGTGCATGATTTTGTTCATCATGGTAGTTTGAATTTAACATCATTCATCCAATAATGGCATTCCAAATATGGGCTCTATCCTTCCCCTAATTACAGAATGACATCTTCAATGAATAGCAATCAAAACCCTCCGTCATGCCTTCTAAGGGCCTGTTTGGTAGAGCTCCAGATTCCAGTTTCACCTGAAATCTGAAACTTGTAGGCTAAAATAAAGTGAATTAAGTTTATATTTTTGGTCTAAAATATAAACAAGATGATCTATCTAAACACTCTTAATGTACTCACAGCTTTAGCTTCACAAATCTGGTGAAGCTAGAATTTTTAGCTTCACCAGATTCACGAATCTGGAGAAGCTGAATCCCTGCCAAACACACCCTAAATACCCATGGTATTATGCTATGGCAATGAGATATGTAGGAAATCCTTGATTTCTTTTAGAATAGACATTCTCATCTCTTGGACTCAGTGGACCGGTGTCTTCTGGTTGATTTTCACACACAATGGTCATTGGGGATAATATGCAATGTACTGGATGGGTATCCCCATCTCTCAAACTTCTATAGATCAGTATCTCCTTAATGACATTTCTACTAGTTAAGGATTCTTACATAACCATATTAGTACTCCACTATTACTGTGTCCTTTACTTCGTGAGTTATAACAATTTCTCTCCCTATCTATTGCACTCTGATGAATCTCTCATGTTAACCAAAAAGATTTGCCCACCTATTTAATAGGCCAATCTGCTAAGCCCGAGTTATAATGGCTTATATTAAAAAAAATAAGGGTCCATGTCAAGTATAGTCTAAATTAATTGAAATTTGGAATAAAAAATATGGAACATAAGGATTTGACTTCCATACGATTTCCAAAGTAAATCCATAAATGATAAAATTTAGAATAATAATTAAATAAAATTAGCAAATTAAAATAAAGAGTCTATGTCAAGCATAAGTCAAATTAACTAAATTCAGAATACAAATACACAAGTTATAATGACTTAGATTAAAACAAAGAGTTCATGGTGAGTGTAATCTAAATTAACTAAAATTCAGATTAAAAAATTAAGTAAAATTAGCAAATATACTTCCATATGATTTCCAAAGCAAATCCATAAATAACTAAAATTTAGAACAAAAATTAGCTAATTAAAACACAGAGTCTATGTCAGGTACAAGCCAAATTAACTAAAATTCAAAATAAAAAAATACCTAAGTTATAATAGCTTTAATTAAAAGAAGGAGTTCATACCAAGTACGCCAAGTACAATCTAAATTAAGTGAAATTTAGAATAAAAAATTATGAAAAACTAGCAATTTAACTTTCATATGATTTCCATTGTAAATTAATAAATAACTAAAATTATAATAATAATTAAATAAAAATGATCAAATTAAAACAAAGAGTCTATATTCCATGTTGATTTTAAAGTAAACCCTATAAATAAAATTTAGAATAATAATAAATAAAAATAAAAATTCTCAGATGAATTCTAGCTTATAACTAAAAAGATCCTCCCAATTATGATATAAAAATGTAAATTTCGAATAAAAATTAAAGAGGTGATTAGAGATTTGGTTTTTACGACCTTCAAAGTAACATCTATAAAAAAATATTCAGAATAATAGTTACTTACTCCATCCAAGTTTGTAAGGCCTATTTTCTCTTAGCACATAGATCAATGTGATATTGAAAATGATGAGAATGCCCCTAATTATTATATATAAACACTATACAATCATGTATATATAGGATATAAAGTAAAGTTATATATTTAGAGTAATGATATCCTACGCTATATCGTTGGAATCACTTCCAACAGTATAGGCATGTTTCACTAGGTTTCAAGGTGTTTTATCCCTATTTTGTAGGTTTTATAAGGGTTCTAAATGGGTTTTATAAATGTTTCAACATGTCTCAACAAATTTCAATGAGTTTCTAATATGAAGCTACAAGTTTTGTCTAATTTCAAATCTGAAACTTGATTTAAAACAAGATTCATAAGAATTTTAACTCAGTTTCAAGAGGCTAACTTCAAAGTTTTAGAGCATATTCTGCAGGTTTCAAAAAAGTTTCAAACTAGTTTCATAAGGTGTCATCGTTTTTAAACAAACTTTGATGGGTTTCAAATGATTTGAAACTTGATTAAAAAATGAGTTTCAAAAATAATTTCAACAAAGTTTCAAAAAGGCAAACTCTAAAGTTTCAGAGCATGTTTCATAGAGTTCATATGGTTCAACACATTTCCAAAAAAATTCAATGAGTTTCAATCTAAAAATATAAGTTATGTCAAGTTTCAACTCTAAAACTTGATTAAAGATGAGTTTAAGAAGGATCTCAACTTAGTTTCAAAAAACCAACTTTAAAAGTTTCAGAGAGATCCAATGAGTTTAAAAATTGAATGAAGTCTATTGAAACTTAGTTTTGAGAGCTATTAAGAGCTGAGGAAACTAAATTATGTTATTGGAACACTATGAAACCTAATGAAACTTTTCTGTGGAATATCATGAAACTTATCTGTGTGATGTCATAAAACATATCTGTAAACCTCCTAAATCTCAAGAAACCCAATGAAATTTAATCATGAAACCTATATGAGAATGTCATGTAACGTAGCCATAATCTCCTGAAACTCACAAAACTATGTGAGACTTTATCATGAAACATAGTAAAAACTAAATGAAATCTATTGAAACTTAGTCGTGAAAGCTGTTAATAGCTAAACAAACTAAATTATGTTAATAGAATGCTATAAAACCTAATGAAACTTATCTGTGAAACATCATAAAACTTATCCATGAAACATTATGAAACACTATAAAACCTAATGAAACTTAGTCACGAACCTCGTAAAACTTTTGAAAACCTAATGAAACTTAGTAAAGGCAACTTATTGAAATATTTCGAAGCATAGATATGGAAACTCTTGAAACTTGATAAAACATATTCATAAAATCTTTTCGGAACTTCGTGAAACCAACCCAGAAAAAGGAAAGCTTTATAATGAAAACTAACGAAACGTAGTCATGTAACCTATTGAAACTTATTCATGAAACTAGGATGAAATCTTTTGTGATGTAGATGTGAAAACATGCAAGTATCACAATGGCATTAGCATTACTAGTCCGTCTCTTTAACTATGTTAGGGAGATAGGGACCATCGCCATCTTTCAAGCATTGTCTAATCCCGCTACTGGCAAGCACCAGCCTCTCATACTTGTAAAGACTTGCATCATCTCATGGATACAAAATTTTCTAATTTGAGGCCAATTCGTTTGCAATTTAAGTAAGAAAAAAATGAAACTACTACATTGTTCATCACATGTACAAAGTTAGTTTGTCTATATTTTATCTTTTACTACATATTCTACCCCCCAGTCCATCCAAAGCCATCAGTTCATCACCAGTCACCTCTCATAGCTAAGTTCAATCTAAGACTATGAAAATGGAGATCACGTATCTGTGATAGCTGCTCAACAGCAACTAAAAAGTCTCATAAAATGACAATATCACTGAATTCGAGATTTATCTATCATATCATACCAAATGTCCAATTCAAATAAACTAAGCCATCGGTGTGAAACGCCAACTAGCAATGCAACACTGGATCCACTCACCACTACAAAGTAGCGACAACAAGGAGGCACCATTAGGGCCCGAACGTGCGCCATGTGAGGGTGCCAAGGAGGTAAGTGGCAACAAAGTTAGAAGTGGAGAGGCCTGAGAGGAGCACCGGCAAGCCGATAACACGAAGATAGAGAGGTTGCTCATGGTGGTCGACCGTCATGTCGGTGGTGATGCCAGGGGCATTTGTGAGCGCACCCTGAAGGCCCGCCGTAGTAGTGGCAATGTCTGGGAGCACATGTGGCGGGGGAGGGGACAAGTGGCATGACGAATCCCTAGGTCTGCCAGGGAATAGAGGTAGAGTTCTGGGCACAAGGAAGAGGGTTGAGCAGGAGGGGAGTAGATGAGGCTGTACTATTGGAAAGCTAGGAAACGGTATACTATTTCCAAGTATTTTTGTTTACGAAATCCTGTAGGCCTTGTTCTATGCAATGGTGATTGATAAATAGAAGTTTTTAAATTTTTGCAATATGCATAATATTAGAGTTATTTCCCATGAATTTGCTATATTAACTATTGAATGTGTAAATCCTAATGCAAAAGAGTATGTCATTACCAAATTTATGAGGAAGTTCAGAAAATATCTCGTTGAAGTTGGGTGAAAAACCTTTCATTAGATAATTTATGTGGCATGCCTAATGTAACATCCTAAACAATGCGAAAATAAATGAAGTGACTTGACATGAATTTTATTTTATTTTGGATTTCTACTGGATTTACATGCTTTAATGTTTAAAATCTTTATTCAATTCCTTTTTCCTTCAAGATTGAGCATTAAAAAAAGAAACCATCAAAAACTTCAAGTAACCCAACCTAGCTAATAATTTTATAAACTAATGCAATAGTTTATATGAATAAATATAAAATTTTTAGAATTTTTGCACAATTTTTAGGTGCCCTAAAAATTCAAAAATAGTTTATAAATAGCAATGTTGAAAGAATTTTAAGTTGAAAAATACAATAGAGAATTGATCAAAACTAAGAAAAATGGAAACTAGGTTTAGTGAGCTATATTTAGAAATTTTCTCAAAATTTTTCAAAGCACCTAAACCTACTTTTGAGCCTGCCCAACTACCCAGCCAGTTCTATCATCTTTTTTTGAGAAGCTTAAATGTTGCAACCAATTATGTGACCAAATGTTGACCTTCGGTCTCTAACAGTGGACCCCACATTGGCCATGGCCCCACCTGCTAGCCACCCAAGCATCCCCTCTCTTCTTCCCTCTATCCTCACCCCTGCCTGAACTCTACCGCGTCCAGGCAAAACCTTGCCATGCGCTATCGTGCGGACTTCTCTTGCCACAAGGCCACTGCCGGCCGAGCCTCACCTGCAACCCCATGCCCATCTGCACCCTACTTTAAGGCTGACCAGGAACCATCCTGAGTGTCCTAGCTCACTCGCACCTAGCCCCTTCGCCCGTGAACACGCTGAGCACGGGATGAGGCCAATGAGCACGCCTCTTACGCATTTCTTCACAGGTGAGTTTCAGCTGATCTCCTTCCATGGCAAGCTACTATCTGGTTCCCTAAAACCTGTGCAGTGCTATGTTTCCAGCTCCAAACAGTTGAGACACCCTTTCCACGAAATACCGCCATTGCTAGTGAAGTTTGAGCTCGGAGGTCGAAGATCAATTCAGTTGCCACGGTGAACCCTCATCCAATTCTTTTGCACATGGGTATTAGGGGCACTAACTAACCACTTTCCCCTACTTTGCCACAACTTTCACCCATCGGAGCATCGCCTCACTACTGCCCTTCTTCCCCGAGGCCGACGATCGTTGGTAGCTTCTACTTGCCGACCTTCAATTGAATTAGTAGGTAAATAGGATTTTGCTGTCACACTGGAGCTTGTTTAGGCCATGCCCGGTGAAAATACGGCTCCTAGCTAGCTTTACCGCAACTCGGTCATGGCGTCGCCGCTTACCTACAGTGTCGCCATAGCTCTGGTGATCACCAGGCCTCACCGAGGGTACCACTAGATGCGCATGAGCCTACTGGTGCTCATGACTCTACCCATTCACCATCTCTGGCTGCCCTTCACCGCCGGCAAGCTCGCCTCTAAGTTTCTCTGTTATGTGTCTCTAACAAAGGGGTCCGCCCTATCAGTCGCTAGTCGGTCTGTTCGCACACACTGTCTTTAGCCAGCGGGCCTACCTTGTCAGTCAGCATTTGATTTAAAACCCATGCAGAAAAAGCAAAATACGCTTTCCAATTATGAAAGCGTAATTGCTATTTTCTGGTATTTTTCCAACTGATAGTGTTCAAACTTGAATATATTTTGCTAGGAAACTCCAAATTTAATAATAAATTTTTTTAAATTTGTGTAAAATAATGTGGAATTTGAATATGCAAAAATATTTTATTTTTTATTACTGTGCAGAAAATGAACTTAAAATATATGCTTTAGGCCAATGATGTGCTCAACACAAAATGTTTACAAAATAAATCTAAAAATTGATGAAACCAATTTTACTAAGTTCTTGAGATCACAATATGTCTAAATATATAAAAATATTTAGATTTTGACATAGTTTACATCAAATGATTAAATAGGTCAATTTCAATATGTGCAAAGTTCAAATAGTCATAACTTGTGCTAATGAACTTCAAATTTGATGAAATCAAATCCTAGGACCTTGAAAAATGATGCCCTATCTGTTTATGCAAAAATATTTCTTGTCCATTCAAGTTTGAAATAAGTTCATAAAATGATGCGAAACCAACTTTAAACATTTTTAGGGCCATTCCCTCCTAATACCAGAAAAATGGTTGAACAATCTTGTAAGGTGCAGTTGCAAACCTAAAATGAAATCTAATTCCTTATAACGTAAACTTTAAAACTACATATGTTATTTTAGCAATGAATAAAACATCTTGTCTAAACACTAATATTGATAAAATTAGCCTAGAAATGCTCTCTACGGTAAAGACTATCCTATTCTGAAGAAATAATCCCATTATAACTTGCTTTGTATCTGAATCCTATTAAGAATATAATCCTAAGTATTATGAATGCTAAAATCCATAATACGAATAAACAAACTTAAGAAATCAGTAGTTAAAATACCTGTATCACAAGAACCATCTTAAAACCATGAATGTATAACCAGTAGCATAAACTCAATAGACCTAACATGTACAAATCACTTTTTATGCAAAAACATCTAGGGCTAAGTACTATCCATACATAACATCTTAACTAATGTCTTAATCCTAATAATCCAAATAATTTTTGCCTCTTGAATTTGAAATTATAAACATAAGAATACATAATTTTAGCTTCTAGAATTCAAGAAATAAAAGTAACATATACATGAAAGAGCCAAAACACGAACGAAGAATCAATGAAACCAACATACACAAAGTGGTAACTCTGAAACCTTAAACCACCATATTCTCCTTTGGTAAGTTTCATTTGGTTTTTTATCTGATTTCTTCTTTCCCTTATTAACAATTTGTCATTTGCTATTTGTCGTGATTCTCGTTATATAATGCGCAGACACCGACGCTTCAGAATCCATCGACGACGACCTCGCCTACGACCCCGATTACATACGATGAGCAACAAGACAAGCACCCTCTTTTGATCATGTTGATCTCATTATTTTATGATGTTTATATTGTTTTATCAAACTGTATGCATGTGCGTATGTTTATGTTAAACTTGCTATATTGTGGGTACTGGTAGTTATTTCTCATTTGTATAATTGTATGCATTACCCTTACTTTGACACTTGATTATCTGCTATTGTAACTTTAGCTTATGGTGTAGACATTACTTAGTGTCAATTTGGTAATAAATATGAAATATCACACGTACATGCTTAGACATGTATACTTAGAACGTCTTTTAAATGTTGGGATACATTTCCATCCAAACTTAAGCAATTTGTAAAGGTACAGAGCCGAGTTATGGTCTCCATGAATTTTGGTAAAAATCTAACCCAAAACTTATGGTTTAGACATGGACGAGTTATCACTTAAACTTAAGGCGTGAGGAGGAACCTCACGCATAGTTAGGGAGAGATTCTCGTTTGGGTTATTTAAGGTCCGAACTTGGTGTTATCATCTAAGTGATTTGGTGCAACCACATGTGATAATATGGGATAGCTTTAGCTTAGTAGATTAGCTAGGGTTTAGCCTTACATTTTGGTAGGCCAAAGTACTAAGGGCACTCCGGGTACGGTATCGCTCGTAGATGCTCCCTTTACCAAGGTGTTGGGGCTAAAACATTCCAATACAACGGTGTATACCTTGCCATGGGGGAGGACACAATAGGTTGTGAACCATCGTTAGTACTATGTGTGCGGGTCCAGATCTCCAGACCATGGCAAGGGTTTGACATCGCCGAGGCTGGTGCATGGCTAAGCTTTAGCTAGTTGAACAGTTTCGTCACAATCTAGCAAATCATGTATGGTACGTATCACGAGGCATGGTTACTATGATTGCTAGAATGTGTCATGTAAGTGTATATTCTCTGTAAAGATTTAAATCTAATTAATTATCCATGCTCGTGATCATGAGCAACTTAGAAAAATAATGTCAAGTATAGTCTTGTTTTTGTGAAAAATTTTGAAAATTGTGTTAGAACGGGTTGGTAAATTTGAGAGCCAAGGATGGTTGTGTTTACTCACTATTCATAGACAAGGAGGGCTATGAAATAATGATATTGAACTATACTTACTTTTATTAGCTTCATATCAAATGCTCTTTACAATTCCGTTACCGTTTGATGAAACATTCGCTTGCAAATAAAATATGTTTTGTTCTAAAAATAAGACTTAGTGTAGTGGCTTGTTATCTTTGATCTAACCTTGGATTTACTGTATTTCTATACACTTAAATCTTACGAGTACATATGTGTACTCACCGTTGCTTAAGCTATAATATATAGATGAAGGTACAGAAGAATACCTCGACAATTCTTACTTTACACCAGGGTCTGACGACTACTTGGATGGATGAACTAGGCCTCTTCCTAGTCGGTTGCCTATAGGTTTATGGATAGGCATACCGCTGTCCTACTTTTACTTCCTACTTAATTTATGCTGCAATTTACTTATGTGTGTAATATTTGGCCGGTCGGGCATGTACTTGTAATAACAAGAGTTGTAATAGCTTTTAGATTATGTTTATGCTATGTCGAATGCTTAGTTAAATGTGTATGAGTAACGATACATCTCGAATATAGGATATGTGAGCGCTAGGCGTTAATCTTGGGAACTAACGCTAGACACATATCCGAATACCTGAAATTACTCTCAACCATTTGACGCATGGGCATGAGTAACCGTCGTTCCTTGACTATTGCGACACACCTCCCTAGGTGGGTATGGACGATACTATGGTTCTGAAAGTGCATCTAGGCCCCTAATTGTGTTTTGAATGATTAATGACAAACGATTAAGGGACTAATGGCTTAAATGAGTATATAAGCAGGTGTTAGTCCCAAAAGGAACGCATCTACGGACGTTGATGACCCTCAAAAGTGAAAAGAAGAACGGCGTCGACTTAGCGTAGATTTTTCATTTAATTGAGTCGATAGGATTGCCGTACTATCAAGAGGGATGGGATGTAGGTGCCTTAGAAATGATCTCTGTGCTCAGATGAACATCTTTTACAAAATGAGTTTTGGTAGTCTCCAAGCACGACACTCACTTCGTTTTCATTTTGTGCTGATAATATCGGAATATCCGATGTGTATATCGGATAGTCCGATAGTATCGGATTCTCCGGTGTGAGTATAGTTGCTGTCTTTGGTTCTCTCGGGAAACATCGGACTGTCCGATATTTTATATCGGAATGTCCGATGTTGTCTGGAAATTTTTCTAAGTCCTTGAGCTGGAACTCTCGGTATTTATCGGATAGTCCGATGTCAGGTATCGGATAGTCCGATGTGGACTTAGAAAGATTTTAAAAATTGTTCTCGCTCTGAAACTCTCTGGAATTATCGGAATGTCCGATGTCTGATATCGGACAATCCGATATGCACTTAGAAATTTTTCAAAATTGCTGAGTTTGTTGAAAACTCTCTGGAATCATCGGAACATCCGATGTGTGAAATCGGATAGTCCGATGTGTTCTTTTTCTCAGCAGAATTTGAATTTTCGAGCGGAGTTGATCTGGAGATTTCTTCTGATCGGATAATCCGATGTCTGACATCGGATAGTCCGATGTGGGGTCTGACACAGGGCAGAACGGCTCTATTTTGTGTCTTGGCTATAAATACCCCACCCACTCCCTCATTTACTCTCACCTACCTGTGTGTTGAGCATTAACTCTCTTCTTGCCATTTTCTTGCTCTTTCTTGCTCTCTCTCTTGAGTTCATCTTTGAGAAATTTGTTGAGAGATTGGAGCAAGTGCTCTCTAGTGCTTTGTTGCAAACCGTGAAAGTTCTTTTGAGCACCAGGGTAATTTTTCAAGAGGGGATCTACACTCTATTCATTACTCTTGGAGATTGAGGTCTCCTAGACGGCTAGGAGTCATCGGTGAGCTCCCGATCTACGTGTGGGAAGTCGCCGGAGTTTGTGAAGGTTTGATTCCACCTCCGCAAGGAAAGGGATCAAGAAGTGAAACCGGCGGGTGCTTTGTGCAACACCGGGAGGAAAGAGGTCAAGGGAGACCCAGGCTTTGTGCCTCCTCAACGGAGACGTAGGATCTCCTCAAAGATCCGAACTTCGGGAAAAAATCAACCGTGCATTGGATCTTTGGTTTGGTACTTTCTTGTTACTTAGAGTAAATTTATTGTGAAGATATTGCAATATCCTGCTTACTAGTATCTTGCCTAGAACTTACTTGTTGGTAGCATACCCTAAATCTACTTTCATCTGTGCCAGATTTGTTTTTCATCGCTCTGATCGGATAGTCCGATCGTGTATATCGGATAGTCCGATCTCCAAGTCGGATAGTCCGGTTTTTCCGCTGCGATTTAGGTTTAAAATTTTATAAACGCCTATTCACCCCTCCTCTAGGCGACTTTATCGATCCTTCAGGTTCTGAGACAAACGATGTGTGCTATGCTTAGATGGGTTGGATTCAATCCCGGTATAGTTATTCGGAAAAGAATCAGAGCTCACTTGGTTGCGTAAGTGTGTACGGTGCAACTAAGTGGCTCATATTTATTTGAGTGAGGGCTATCTGATTAATACTTCGTGCACGGGACTTTTAGGTGACAGTGAGCATATATTTAAGTGGAGTATGAGTGTCACCTCTAAATTCAACACACGAGCAAAGAAACGATTCGGGTACCCACACCTGAAAGGCTGAAATTGAACGGCAATGCAACCACCAGCCTGTGCTTACGCTAATAAGTCCTTTCCTAAATGTCGAAGGATGGCCGGCCTCTCAGGCGTTTGAGCCGAGCCGGCGGCTCGGCTAAAAAAAATTTGCGTTTTGGTCCTTTTACAAATTACGAATAGGTCCTTCGCAATTTTTTGTGAGGCGAAGATATTTTCCCTGAAAATCGCGTTTAGGTCTCTCGTGTGCCATTTTACGGAAAGAACCTCCTGTTAAATTAAAATCGCGAACAAGCCCTTTTCTAATTTTTCAGGATAGCGGACAGGTCCAAAAACGTAACATTCAGGACCTTGCTCCTTACGTCTAGGTCCTTTCTCCGTTTTTCCCAGGAAAAAAATATTTTAAATCACTAGAAATATGTGTGCAGCTCTATCTCTAGACTTTTTTCCCAACTCGATTTCCCGTCTCGATCTCTAATATTTTTTAAAACATGTATTATTACTCGGTGAACGCGTAGAGTGTTAGACTCGGCAAAAGAAGGTTGTCGTCTCTAATAATTTTTCACCCTTTTTCCTCTAGACTTTTCCCCACCGCGGTTCTCCAGCTCGGTCTCCAATATTTTTCAAATAATTCATCGAAATAGATATTTTTACAACTCTATCTCTCTATTTTTCCCCCGTTTCGCTTATTATTTCGACGATTCAAAAAATAAAAACGCCGCCGGGGAAAAAAATTCTACGCAAAAACGTCACGCGCGGCGTGTTACGCCCATCTCGATCTCTAATATTTTTTAAAACATGTATTATTACTCGGTGAACACGTAGAATGTTAGACTCGGAAAAAGAAGGTTGTCATCTCTAATAAATTTTCACCCTTTTTCCTCTAGACTTTTTCCCTACCGCAGTTCTTCAGCTCGGTCTCTAATATTTTCTAAATAATTTATCAAAATAGATATTTTTACAACTCTATCTCTATTTCCCCCCCCCCCCGTTTCGCTCATTATTTCGACGATTTAGGAAATAAGACGCCGCCGGAAAAAAAATTCCTACGAAAAAACATCGCGCGCAGCGTGTTACGACGTAAAAAATTTTGTGTTCTTTCAGCCGTTTCGCTCATTATTTCGATGATTCAAAAAATAAAAACACCACCGGGAAAAAAAATTCTACGGAAAAACGTCACGCACGGCGTGTTATGCCGCGAAAAATTTACTAGTACTCCTCCTAAATCTGGAAGAGTTCCGGCCACCAGACCGTTTTGAGCCGTGCTGGCGGCTCGGCTCGGCTAAAAAAAATTGCGTTTAGGTCCTTTTATAAATTATGAATAGGCCCTTCGCGATTTTTTGTGTGAGGAAGATTTTTCCCTCTAAAATCATGTTCGGGTCCCTCGTGCGCTATTTTCCGGAAAGGACCTCCCGCTAAATTCAAATCGCGAACAAGTCCTTTTCTAATTTTTCACGATAGCGGACAGGTCCAAAAACGTAACATTCAGGTCCTTGCTCCTTACGTCTAGGTCCTTTCTCCGTTTTTCCTGGGAAAAATGTTTTCGTCACTAGAAATATGTGTGCGGTTCTATCTCTAGACTTTTTTCCCACCTCGATTTCCCATCTCGATCTCTGATATTTTTTTAAACTTGTATTATTACTCGGTGAACACGTAGAGTGTTAGACTCGGCAAAAGAAGGTTGTCATCTCTAATAATTTTTCACCCTTTTTCTTCTAGACTTTTTCCCCGTCGCAGTTCTCAAGCTCGGTCTCCAATATTTTTCAAATAGTTCGTCGAAAGAGATATTTCTACAGCTCTATCTCTATTTTTTTCCCGTTCGCGCAGCGTGTTACGCCGCAAAAAATTTTGTGTTCTTTCGGCCGTTCCGCTCATTATTTCGACGATTTAAAAAATAAAACGCCGCCGAAAAAAAAGAAAATTTTTCTACGAAAGAACGGCACGTGCGGCGTGTTACGCCACGAAGAATTTTGTGTTCTTGCAGCCGTTCCGCTCATTATTTCGACGATTTAAAAAATAAAACGCCACCGAAAAAAAAGAAATTTTAAATTTTTCACCATTTTTCCTCTAGACTTTTTCCCCGTCGCGGTTCTCCAACTCGGTCTCCAATATTTTCCAGTTAATTTGTCAAAAGAGATATTTCTACAGCTCTATCTCTCTATTTTTTTCCTTGTTCGCACGGCGTGTTACGCCGCGAAAATTTTTGTGTCTTTCAGCCGTTCTGCTCATTATTTCGACAATTTAAAAAATAAAACGCCGCCGCAAAAAATAATTTTTTCTACAAAAAACGACACGTGCGGCGTGTTATGCCACGGAAAAAAATTGTGTCCTTTCAGTCGTTTCACTCGTTATTTTGACGATTTAAAAAATAAAACGCCGCCACAAAAAAAAAGAAAATTTTTTTACGAAAAAACGGCACGCGCGGCATGTTACGCCGCGAAAAAAATTGTGTTCTTTCAGCTGTTTCGCTCATTATTTCGACAATTTAAAAAATAAAATGCCACCGAAAAAAAAGAAATTTTTTCTATGAAAAACGACACGCGCAGCGTGTTACGCCGTGAAAAAAATTGTGTTCTTTCATCCGTTTCGCTTATTATTTCGACGATTTAAAAAATAAAGCATCGTCGAAAAAAAAGAAATTTTTTCTCTAAAAAACGACACGCGCGGCGTGTTAAACCGCGAAAAATTTTCTAGTTAGTAATTATTTATCGGCATGCCACAACACATGGTGAGTTCAACCGGTGGTTCCACAGCACGCATGTGGTGGCAAACGCACGGGACCAAAGGTGCGGCATGCTGTACTATTGGAAAGCTAGGGAAATACTGTTCTTTAGTATTTCTATATATTTATTAGGGGAATAGAAGGAAGATCATACTCATTTTTATTAAAATATGAAATATAGCCTATATTTATGAATAAAATCATTAAAAAATATGCACTATATTTTTTACAGGCATATTTTTGATGGAGTTAGTCTTTATTAACTAAAATTTAGAATAAAAATAAAAAAATAGCAATTTGATTTCCATCGGATCCAAAAGTAAACACTAAAAATAAGATTTCGAATAACAATAAATGAAATAGAAAATTGATTTTTATACGAGGTGATGAAGGATAAATATTTTAAAGAATGATTAGAGTTTTAATTTGTATGCAAATTAAAATACTAAATTTCAAAAATATTAAAATTCATAATAAAACCTATTACCTATACTAATTGTAAACTGCTAAAAAAATTTCACATTAATCAAGAAAATTAAATTATTTAACACTCATCTAACAGAACCAGGCTATAGTGGCTATCACGTACAATCCAAATTAACATATCTAAATGACTTTATCTAAGAAATTAAGCCATGCGAATTCATGGGCTGACGACTTGTAGAGATAATTACTCAAGAGCCAAGTGACTCTGTGTGTAATTAAACACAGATCTAGTCGTTTGAGCAAAAAGTGATAAGCAAGGTTTTAAATGGTGATTTTCACGGCAAGATCCTAAAAGGCTATAGCATAATTATAGTTAGCTATTTACTTATTTTTAGAGCACTTTTACAGTAGATTAAAATCAATATAAGCCGTCCATTCCTTTGAATCTAATGGTCGAAATCAATTTAGATTTAATCATACTACCATATATAGTATTGGTAGTAAAATTCATAGAGAGGTAAAAGGGTAAAAAATTCGATCATATTGTTTGTCCTCTATGGCAAAACACGTATTATGATTTTGCTAAATGGCGGATGAATAGATAAAAAACCTCTGAAGATCACTCCGCCCGGTCGCGTTCGAAGTCCATTCGGCCATGGCACATGTAGTAAGGCAATCTTCTTGCAGGAGTGTGCGTGTGTGTGGGGTGCGTGTGTGCGTATGTAGCTCGTCTATTGTTTCTCTTTTCTATAATAAAATGCTAGTGCTCCTGGCCAATTTTTTTAAAAAAAATTGTGAATGAATTAGGAAAAGTCTAAAATAACCCTGGTGAATAGATAGGAAAAGTCTAAAATACCCTTGAGGAATGGATGATTAGATTTGATTTCTATTCCTACTACTTACTGTCTATATTATCCACTGTAAAATTTCTCTATTTTTATGGCTTCGTGGTTTAACCACTAGGATCGAAGAAAGCTATAACACATTATGGTCCTGTTTGTTTAGGATTAGACTTTTTAGTTTATAGGTTAAAGCCAGTTTTTTGGCTTAAACAACTTAAAAGCTAACGGCTTTTGTACGTGATAGAGGTAGGTAATTTTACCTAACTTTAGTGTTATTAGTCTAAAATCAACCATCAATGACCCAAAAAAGTCTCTCTCCAGTGGCTTTTGGCTTTTAATTATATGGAGGGCCTATTTGGGGAGCTGTGCTTCAGCTTTGCTTCAGTTTTAGACCAAAAGCTCCCCCAAATAGTATGGCTGCAAAGCAGTTAGAAAGTTAAGCCACAGCAGAAGCATCCCTAAAAGCTGCAGCTACTGGGAATGTGCTTTTCAGCTGTAGCTTCGCTTGATCACCTCCCACCTCGGTCGCTCCGCCTTCTCGACCTCCGCCACACTGCCTCGCCATCTACACGTCATCTCCTCACTTAGACGCCGCTATACTTTGCTATGTTGCTATCTCCCCGCTCGATTAGCCTCCAAAAGCTACAGCTGCAACAACCAGGTTCTAAACAAAGATAACAAGAAAAGCCACGATCGCTACCACAACTTACTTTTTTAATTTCAAAGAACTAAAAAGAATTTTTCAGGTCCAACCGTAGCTCCCCCAAACAAGTCCGGAGACTTATGGCTTTTAAAAAGTTCAGATAAAAAATTACTCGTTTGTTTAAATTGTAGCTTTTTAACTTTTAGACCAATGAAAAAGTCTAAACAAACCGGACCTATAGTTAGCTATTTATAACCTTGTTGACAAAAGTGGCTACGGAGGAAAACAGAGACAGAATAGGATAAGGGTTACAAGAGACGAGTGGTTTGCGGAAGAGATGCTTTCCAATGTGCAAAATGAGAAAGAGAGAGAGAGAGAGGCTATAGCCGCTTAATAGCTTATGATTCAATAGGAGCGTGTGTGGGGCCAGCGACAAGCACCGCCATAGCCAACCGAGTCCACGCCAGATTTGGCTTTGAATAAAAAGGCTGTAGATCACAGCACAGTGACCACAGGGCACTAACAAGGTGAGAATTGCTTTTTCTCCTTGCTAGCTAGCTATTGGGTAGGCTCAAATCCTTCAAGGCAAATAGCCACTTATTCTTTCATGACCTCTTTGTCTTGTTTTCTCTCTCTTTCTTTTCTTGAATCAGACCATCAGCTAATCATCATGCAAGTATGATACATGCAACAGTATATTATTCATATTTCTGAAACAATTTCCACAGAAATGATACATGCAACAGTATATTATTCATATTTCTGAAACAATTTCCACAGAATATTCTGGTTTTCGCGTGGGAACAGAGACCGATAGCTTTCTGAACTGACTGTTTTTTTCTTTCAGATGGACAAATATATGGTTGCTCCCCAGTTCCCTGAATCCTCAGAATGCTCTTCCAGTCGCTGATGCAATGGACTCGCTGAAGCTTGCAGATGTGACCATGTACTCATGCGAGTGTGACAGGCTAGTAGTACTATACTATCCTGTACGTTGCTTACGGTCTCTGAATTCATGTACAAGGACAGCCGAATACGTACTGTTCATACGCAACAAGCAACCGTATACATCCAGATGAGCTATGCTTTTCAGACAGCGTCTTATACGACGACGGACATCTCGCCTCTCGATCTGGTGCAAGAAAAGGTTAGCGTTTTCATGGACCATGGCGCAGCGCTCGGCGAGTGCTGCTATACGTACCGATCGATCGATCCATGGACCATGGATGGATGTTTACAGCTGCAGGTTAGGAATCGGTAAGGATCAGGGTTGAAAATTTCTCCTGAATGCGACATGGCGACCAAGGGGAGAGGAAGGATGGAGCTGGAAGCTAGCCAACCGGCTGGGGAACAATTAGACAGGACCGAGCAAGAATGCATGATATGCATGCAAATGCAATCGATCTGCAGGAGCCACTTGACGGCGCCTCTCTCTCTCACTCTCTAATTCCTTGGGATCCAGTAATGTATATGTATTATGTATCATGCATATCTGAGTTGTTCATGAGCTCAACTGTTGCTTTCAGCTTGATGTTGCAGCCGTAGACTTGTGTGCGCAATGCCCTAATTGCGTACTGATTCGACCGTCGCGTGCAGTTGAATTCCTTAATTACAAGATGTTGATGAATGATTGGTCATACAGGAGTATATGCGTATTAGTCAGTTTGCTATTCGATGGAGATGACTGCGGCCTGTGGAATTTCTGCAGAAATACAGTCACCATAGGCATCTATAGTGCCTGCTCCTGATCGATTCTTCCAGCTAGCTAGATTCCAACATGAAGGTAGTAAGTGTTTCGGTCTCCCACTCCAGCTGCATCTACATCTCTCTCTCTACCTCTCTCTGGTCATGTGTTGCTTTCAGCTAATTGAACGCAGTTGGATCGACGGTTTGGAAATGTAGTAGAAAGAATAAAAGAATGCATGCAGTTACCGGCATTCGTGCTTGGTTGCCGGGTGTCTCTGTAACTGGGGGAGACAGGCTTCCAAATGTAAAACTCTTATCGCGTACGTACTTTGCCCTCTCGCACCTGATTTGACACTTACTTTCAAGTCAAATATTTCACTGATTAATAAACTGGCGAGGTGCTGCTGTACTGTGATGAGTCCTGAGGCCAAAACTGACGGCGGGTGAGACTGACATTCGGTACAGCTCAGCCCTGCTTAATTAACTAATTGTAGCATGCATGCATATAGATATCATGCGCATGGAACAGATTAATTAAGACTTGTATATCGATCGATCTGTCTGTGTGCATGCATGTTCTTAAAAAGCTAAAGCTGATTCAGTCAGAACTGAGATACAGCAGAGTTCTTTGTTTTTTGGGGGTAAGATTCAGTCCTGTATTTTCTGTATCGTTTTCTTGACGACAAGGCATGCGTGCATGGTTGCGGGGACTTCTGGTTCCTGCAAAATCGATCTCACGATGAAGAGGTACACTAGAATTGAACGCCTCCGTGATGGTGTCGTACATATATACTATGTCCTATTTATACGGTCGAGATCGATCGAACCCGATGCATGCACTAAAACAGCTACCCGATGGATTTAAGAGCCTGTCTGGCCGGTGAGTGTCGCTCATCCATATGCACTGACATATTGTTGGTGTATATCCGAATTTGCACTGGCATGCGCAGCTAAGACCACAGTTAAGTTAGCTAGTATTTTATTATTCGATTTGCCTCCTTCATTTCTCAAATTGCGCATTTCGTGGAGGGTCTTGTGTTGGTGTACGCATGCGTGCGTACGTGGCGTGGCAAGTCGAGGAGGCTTTGGGTTTTTTTTTTCTTTGGCCTAAATTTTTTGCAAGTTTAGCTTCCTTTCAAACAAAATTGTAAATCTGATATCTTTTCTACCACGAAAGTAGCGGCAAGCATCTGCCCCCCTCATCTACTGTAGCAAGTGGACCCATCGCGCTTCCATATATACCGTAGTAGGATACATGTCACCTCCTGATTCTTCTACAGTCGAGAAGGACACTAGATTTATAATTTTGTAAGAACAAGGCCAAACTTGAAAAAAATTGGACAAGTGGCCAAGAAAGGCAAAAAAAAAAAAAAGAGTTGTGTTGCTTATAATGTCTCTACCGTGCAATTCTCATTGCTGCTATGTATACTAATACATCTTTTACTCCTAGTTTAGTGAAGCTTGTTCTATCTTAATCCATTCTAAAACGCTTAACATATGTTAATCACCCATCTGGTGATCACGCCATTAAAAGAGCTTGGCTCGCTCACTCCTATGCTCATTTCGAGCAAGCTTCCCACAGCTGGCCATCCATTTAACGCCACCTGTCATGCTGACACGCCAGCTAGACTGCGCTGTACGTGCAATCTCGATGCATACAGCGTGCAAGTATGCATGGCTTGGCGCGCATCATGGCGCATATATGCAGCAGCAAATTGATGGATGGATATAGCGATCGATCGATCAGATTTCAGATCTCCCTGGGCCTGGGCGCGCCGCAACAATGCTGATACGTACGGTCGATCACTACAGTACAAACTAACAATTAATTACTGCTTAACGCGTCACATTGATTGCGTCGGCCAGCTATTTAGGGCATATACAATAATATGATATCAGCTGTCTATATGTTTTATCACGTAAGATTTTTTTCTAATATGAAAGTGAGGAGGAGGAGAGATAATATAGCTATCTATTTGTGAAGAGTTAAGTGGCAGCAGACGTCGCCGGCCAGAGGTTAAGACAATTCCGGCGACGACGTACGACTGTGTGCATGACCGCGTGGGCGATGAGAAGTCCGGCATGCCTCGATCGGTGGGCGAAGCTCGCCGGGGCGTAAGAGAAGAGGAGGCATTCCATTATGTCCATGGGATGAGGCGAACACACGCGCTCGACGCACACCTTACGCATGGCCCTAGCTTGGCAAATCCAAGCCTTTTGCTCATTTCATGGGCCTCGACGACAAAAGAAATCGCAGGTTGCCACAAAAAAACAAAACCAATCTACTTCTCTCTGTGGAGGCCTGGCCAAATGCTATAGCTGTAGTAGTCCTGTTAATCCAGCCCAGTCTTCCTCAAAGGCCCAATGACCATCCCATGTCTCAACAATCAGCAGTGGGCAACATAACCACTTGACACGATCGATGTTATATCCCGATGATCACCCATCACAGTATGCCTACAACATTTATTAAAGCTATAAATATGGTTCGAGAGATATGCTACCCTGAGCAAGAACTCGTAACCATCTCCTTTCGCTTTCGTGCGTGCTTGCGTCGCGTTGAGCTGAGCAGATCTGATCATAATTCATAAGCGACGAACACAGAACAATAATCGAATAAGCAAGGCAGATTCGAGTTCCCGTTAAGAAGACAAGGCGGGGTTCGTTGGTACGTACGAGAGCTAATTAGCACCAGCCAGGCCAGCATCTAACCAAGGTTAGAAATCTCGACGAGATTTCACGAGATCTCGTTCTCCGGAGCTAGCTGAAATTTTGATTGTCGGCCAAATTCAAAAATTCAAAAAAAAAAACGTGTTGCTATAGTAATCTAATTTTTTCGGCGAAATTTCACTCTTACTGCTCGATATCTCGAGATTTGAACCTAGAATTCAAATATTAATACCCGGATTTGACCGGATTTATGTCAATTACCCTAAAAAAGTGATCTTCCATGATGATTTATCGAAAAACCATTTTTTGAGACTTTTTTAAAAACTGTAGAAACACTTTCAGATTTTTATAAAATTTTACATGCTTTATCCTGAAGTGAAATTTTTATGGTACCATTTAAGAAGTGTAGGATCATACAAAAAAAAATTAAAAAAAATTGAACTTCATTTGTTATCTTTAAAAAATTAAAAATAGAATGAACATAATTGGAACAAGAATATTGTCGAATTTTATAAATTTTCTTATGTGTGATCATGATCCAAAATATTTATGAGAGATTAATAGTTGACTCATTAACATTCTATAAAATTTATAAAAATTTTAAACTTTTTGTTTACTCAATCAAATCTATGTATCTATTGAACTTCATTTGTTATATTTCAAAAATAAAAACAGAAATAACATAAATAGTACTTTGTACTTGTAAGAATTTTATAAATTCGGTGGAGTGTGATGATGATTCAAATTTTTTATGAGATCTTAAGAATTTTATTACAACCCTTATGCTAAATTTTTAAAAAAATTTAAAAAAAATTGTTGCTAAAGCAAATCTACATATTGATCATCAGGCTTTTATAAGGATGTGGTACTGTCAGAATTTTTGGAACTTCTTAAAGTTTGCTCATCAGATGAAAATTTTATAGAAACATTGATGATAAATCAAGACCATCCATAAAAAATTTATAACGTGGTTTGTACCATTTTTCATTCAGTTAAAGTTTGGCGGTAAAGCTTTCATCAGCACAGTAGCACTATCCGAATTTTTAAAAATTAATAAAGCTTGATCATCATCTAAAAATTTCATTAGAATATTAGTGATGCATCACAACCATGCAAAAAAAATCAAAATTTTCTAACATGGTTTATTTCATGTTTCATTCAGTTCAAACTTGTCGGTCAATGTTTTATCAGGATAGTAGCAATATTTAAATTTTTAAAAATTCCAAAGCCTTTATAATTTTCTCAAATTTTTATTGAAGTATCATCAATGTATCAGGAATTTCCAGAAAAAATTTGAAAATTTTTGACTTTATTACGACCGGATTTCATGCCGCTCAAACTTGTCGAGATCTCGGCAATCTCGGCGAGATCTCGGCTATACCGTTGGAAAAAAACCGGAATTCAAATCCTATTTTTGTATTTTAGACAGAATTTGTTTGAAATGCCAAGATTTTACCGAGAGTTTGTTCACCGGTCACAGACGATATTTAGAGCGATATCGAGATTTCAATCCTTGCATCTAACTACCGAGTACTCAGTACTCTACTCATTCTTTTATACACGACATCCTGTACCTGTGCTATTAAACTTTGGGAAGTTCAAGTTTGACTGACAATTGATTTCAAACTATTTAGATTAATTATATAAAATTATATTATTAGTTTTATTATTAAAAATACTTTTATAATATGATAATTTTATTAATGCATCTTAATGTAAAATTATAAAAATAATGGTGAAATTCGTATATCGGAGACCATAAAAATAAGAAAAGAGGTGCATTCATTCTATTTAGAAATATAAAGCATATAGTTTGAATGATTTTATTTAAAAATATAAGACTTACATATAGATTTAGTAAGATTTTTCCTACTATATCTTTATTTATTCTTTCTCACCATATGCATTTACTCATTATCATCTATACAAAGTGTTATTTTTCACCCTCTAAAATAATTAAGCGGGGTATCTAAACATCTTCTCCTGTACCTTTTTGTTTATTTTCACCGAGCATTAACACCTGTCCGCGAAGTCAAAAAAAACCGGCTTGTTCTGGGACGCAAGCTAGTCCTCCTATCCAGGGTTCAAATTTTCGTTTTGTGAAAAAATTCGGACCCTCCCAAAATCCAAAATTTCGAACGAAATTTGTTTTTTTGGTCGAAATATATTCAAAATTCAAAAAGCAAAATTCAAATCCGGTTTGTTTGGCACCGAAATTTCACTAAATTACCCGAAATTACTTGAAATTACCGAAATTTTGGACAAAATGCACTGATTGAAACTTGGTTCAAGGGATGTTAAAAAATTTTGAAATTATTTTTGTAGGTTCCTGACACATTAGAGATATTCTCATCAAATTTTCAGATTATTATCAGTTCTATGGATTTTTTAAAAATTCAAACATTGGTACTGTCCCGATGAAACGTTGATCGGCAAGTTTGAACCGGATGAAAAATAGTACAAACGACGTTAGAAAATTTTGAAATTTGTTGTGAAGATTCCTGAAATATTTATTATATTTATTTAAAAATTTCAGATGATTATCAAATGTAAGGAGGTTTTAAAAATTCAAACATTGGTACTGTCTTGGTAAAGCGCTGAGCGGCAAGTTTCATCCGAATGAAAATTAGAACAAACCAGGTTATAAATTTTTGAAAATTTTTATGAATGGTCCTGACACATCCATAATATTCTCATAAAATTTTAATTTGATGATAAAGTGTCATGAATTTTTAAAATTCAAACAGTGCTACTATCCTATTAAAAGGCCAATGATCAATAATAGATTTACTTTAGCAATAAAAATGTTTAAATTTTTCAAAATTTTTACATAAGGGTGAAAAGGAAATTCTTAATATCTCATAAAAATTTTGAATCATGATCACGCTCCAGTGAATTTATAAAATTCGTAGAATGCACAGTGCCATTTATGTTCTTTCTTTGTTTGATTTTTGAAATATAATACACCAAATTAAGTTTAGTGCTTACTGCATTGATAGATTTTATTGAGCAAACCAAAGAAGTTAAAATTTTTGAAAATTTTATAAAATGGTACTGAGTAAATTCTTAATCTATCATAAAAATTTTAGATGATGATCACACTCAAGAAAATTTAGAAAAATCTAACAAGTTTACTATCCCAATTATGTCCATTCTATTTTTGATTTTTTAAAGATAAAAAATGATTTTAAATTATTTTGAAATTTTTTTGTATGATTCTAGACTACTAAGAATGGTACCATAAATTTTTCAGATCATTATCAAGCTTGAAATTTTTTTGAAAAATCTGACAGTGTTTCTACCCAAATTTTAAAAAATCTCAAAAAAATAGTTTTTCATCAAATTTTCATGTAAGATCACTTTATTAGGGGTTATTGGACTAATTCCGGTGAAATCTGGCCCAAAAAGTCAAAATCCGGATTTGAAACCCGAAATTTCGCCAAAATTACCCCAAAATTAGTCGAAATTACCCGAAATTTCGGACAAAATGCATTGACTGAAAATTGATTCAAACAATGGCAAAAAAATTTGAATTTTTTTTTGTAGGTTCCGGAAACATTATAGATATTCTCATAAAATTTTTAGGTGATTATCTATTCTGTGGATTTTTAAAAAATTCAAACATTTAGGCTCTTGCTCTCTTTGATTTTTAAAACATAGGCAATGAAGTTCAGTGCTCTGTGATTTTTGAAACTTCCGAAAGAATGAAGTTCAGTGCTTAGTGATTTGATTAAAGGAACCAGAAACTGGATTCAATCAATTGGAATCAATATATAATTCTTCATGCAAGTAATTTCGGCAGTGAAGTTAGAAATTTCGACAGCATTTTGACTGAAATTTAGAGTATGGGTCACAGTTGCAATCAATCAATATTTGTTCATCCCACCAAGAACATACCAATATTGAATTTGGATAACAGAAATGTTGTGAAAAAAAGGATACCACAGAAACAAGTATTATTAACTTTCATAATCATTTCATGTGCTTACCATACAAAATACTTGCATGTACATCAGGTAATACTATGATTACTAGCTCAAGCCGCGGCCCCGTCACACCTTAGCGTGCTTGCCCAATGTCCACATATGGTGTCACGTTTATTTGCTATGACAAATGAAAATTGATGAGCAAAAGATAGTCAACCAACACACACTTTGGTGAAAGAAGTATATTCTGGAAGAAACATGTTCAGTTCTTTACCATGCCAATGTTGTTGCACACGCCAACCAAGTTGTTGCAAAACATCCTGATATCATTCAGATGCAAATGAGAAGCAAAAGTCAGACAAGTCCAGTAATTGATGGATCCTCCATTGACCATTCTCTGAAACAATTCAGAACAAAAAATAGTGTTAATTTTATTCTAGAAAATTACAGTTGTCATGGTATGCAAGCTAGAAAAGACAAATACGTAGAAATCACATATTTACATCACAATAAAATCGATCTATATTTGCATAACATACCTACGAGTAGTAGTACTGTGGTTGTGTCCCCACCTCGCCGTCGACAATGACCTCGTGATCTGACCTTTCGTGTTGTTGCTTGTACAGCTCCGTGTCATGCCATGCGGTTGCCAAGCTGCATTTGAGTAATGTTCATAGTGAGCAAGCCAGTCTTTGTAATCCTCGGCCCGATAAAGGTACCTCACACTGACAGATGAGTGTCATGTGTACGGATCGGTATATGGATCAGTGTACTCAGACGGCCAAGAGATGCTCGATCCATCACAACTTTGTCTATAACCGTACCCAATATTAGAAGTTGGAAAGCCCAAATGGCTTCTAGTCTGGCTGCTGCACCACGAGCCTTCGTCGCGCTGTTGCTGTGCTGCTTGCCGCCCACCTCCACTATTTGATATGGCCTTCCCCTTCCTACTGGGCTGGGTGCGTGAGCCACCTCTCTACTGTGATCTGGGTGGTGATTGTGACTATGAACGGATACGCACAGTATACTGCCCAGCGTCCAAGCCATCATCGCTCCCATCATCGCCGTCGGAGCTAGTATCTTCGCACTGCTGTTCCTCAGAAGCGGTCTCAGTTTCATCGTCGTTGTCGACAATGGGCTCATCCTCAACGGGGGGCCTTTACTTTGTGCTTGGCGCGCTTGCTTTGGGATAGCCTCTGCATCCCGCCTAGAGCTCCCGCTAGGATATCATCGTCGGCGGTATCGGTGGCATGCTTCCTCTTGCCTGTGTGCGTGTCACCGATCGTGACCTCAGCCCACTTTGGGAGGCTCTTTTCACCTGTCGCAAATTACAAGTCACATTTCACAAGTACAATAAAGAACAATTGCATTGGTTACCTGTGGCCTTATCGATCTCTTCCGGTAGGATCGACTCAACCACGAATCTTGCTGGGAGGGGTGGGTCGTCCGGGGTGTCCTCGTCGAGTAGGGGCTCCCCATTAGACCTGGAGTAGTCGAACTAGTCTGAAATAGGTTCACTGCCAAGATGCATCGCACCCTGAATTAGGTGATCAAGTGGGTCTTCATCCTGGATCTTTCGGGTGGATTCATAGTCTCTCAAGCGAAGTCGCAGGTTGTAGTGCACGAAGACGAGCTTTTGGAGCTTTGCATAACTTAATCGGTTCCGCAGCTGCGTGTGCACTAATGCAAATGTGCTCCAATTGCGCTCACAACCACTCGATGATGCACACTGAGAGACTATGCGCAAGGCGTACTTCTGCAACATTGGCGTCTCATTCCCGAATGACATCTACCATTGTGCTGTGGAGAAAAGAAAAGTGCATCAGTCAGTACATAACAACGTACCAATACTTACAACTATGTCTTTACCTGCCGTCATTTGGCCGCCAACGGCGCTGGCCTATGCAAGCTGTGTGGCAAATCGTCCCCTCTTCAGACGGTATACATCAACTTCCTGTAGAGCCTTCACCGTGGAAGCGTTGTCGTCAGATATGATGTCTATTGCAGTTGAGAGTGCTCCCATGCACTGCGGATTGCTGCTTATATTGTATGAGAAATGGGACTGTGGGTCGAGCACGGATACTGCAATGAACAAATCCAGTGCATAGTTAGCATAACATAAGAGAACATTGCATAGTTGCCATATATAACATAACTAAAGTGGTTTCACTGACCTGCTTGCACGAATGTGGTTTCTCTCGTTTCGGTGAACCTCTTTTTCAGAACTTCTAGAAATATCCTGTAAAGGTCTCTGTGCTCCTGCAGGCGATTATTATACTCATGCCGCACTATGGCATACTGTACCATGACATTACTGACTGTTGGTAACTTGTCTTGATTAGCGAATCTCAAGAACTTATACAAGGGTTCAACAGCCACGACGGTCCACTCCATGCACGTCCAAAAGTCCCGCTAACGATGCGATCATATGCGTGGCGTGCCCTCTTCCATCCCAAATTTCACCTACTAGTCAGTCAATCGTGATGTGTCATCCATCGCTGAAACTTCTCTTTTTTCTTGTAGAAGCTGTCGAGAAAAACAAAGGTCGTGCCAAACCTAGTGGCATTTGGCCGCACCAACTCTCCCCCAATGTGTTGGCGCATCTGTGCGTGTAGATTTTTGTGGTTGTACAGGAATCTACAAATTCTCTTGGCCTGTACCACAACCGTTCTGATTTGTGGTTCATCACATACGTCTTTCAACATAAGGTTCACAGTGTATGCTAAGCATGACTGCTATATAATATGTGGGAATTGCACCCGTAACGTCTGGCATGCTTTCTTAAAGTTGGCACCGTTATCAAGAACCAATCAGACGACATGCTCCGCCTAATTTCTCACCACCACCGTTGTTATCTCGGCTAGTAGGTACTTGTGGTCCGTGATCTTCCTTGCAAATGAACAAGCCATGAGTTAGTACATGTGGCATTGTGATCTTACTAAGAGTAAAACCGAATCGATTGTTGGACTGATGCATTGATCGTCTTATGAAAGAACATGGTCCCATTGCGAAGACACCATGAAGTTGACGATACTCATTCCCAGAAGACCGATCTAAGCGTCACACATTTGTAACACCAAATGTGGCCCGATCATCCTCGAACTTCGAAGGTCTTGAACAATCTTCCGCTCATTCTCGCCCGTGCACGCCCCATCTACCTCGAAGCCCCGGTGTATGAACCCCTGGGCCTAGCTCCTGTGTCAGCTTGATTGCACCTGACCATTGCGAGCATGACAGGAAAGGTTAGTACAATCATCACACAAGTTGTAACTTATGACCATACAATCATTTCGTACCTGTGAAATATGGGCAGTCCATTTTGGTTCCTGGAATTGCATTTGCATGAGCCCACTTAAGCCTATGCCCTCCCAAGCCTATGCCGTTTATCCTTCTTGAGTGCGGTGTCAATACAGGGTTGCTGCGGGGCGTTACTCTGTGCAAGGTCAACATCGATGGGAGCTTGGCTTTCTCGTGTTGATTTGCTCCTGAATCAACCAAAAAACTAAGTTAACTGAAGTACTAAACTATATTGTTATTTATAAAGTATCATTCTAATCAACCAAAGAGCTACATTTCTATGAATCAACCAAAGAATTACATTTCCATGAACCAAAGAACAAAATTTCTTCACTTACCTGAAAATTTTGCTTCTACCAAATTTTTGTCATCGTCAAATTTCGCCTCCACAACCGAATTCGCCTCCACAACCCGAATTTCGGTTCCTCCGGCGAAATGTGCTTCCATCACGGGGACTACGGATTTGACCGGATCTTCATCGGATTGGAGAGAGCAGGTTGGCTTCGTGCTGGAGAAAGTGAAGAACCCGAGAGAGCAGCTTCTGTGTGGTTACAAGCAAAAGTGAAAGATGCTTCTGTGTGGTTGCAAACAAAAGTGAAAGGAAAGTGAGTAAGAATCTTACTATGAACCCGAGATGCTATGTGGTTGCAATCAATGATTGTACTAGCATGCAGGGAACCTGAGAAAGGTCAGACCACAGTGCTAAATCTCAAAACTAGCAAATATAAGGTCCAGGGTTCAAGTCCTAGTCATGTTTGTTTTTTGTAACTATTTTTTTGCATAGTACCAGGCATGAAGAAATTATGAAAATTTTTGTGGATAGTTGGAAAGTATTGATGATATTTTCATAAAATTTTTAGGTCCTTATCAACCATAACAAATTCTGGCTGGAGTTGCGCTGGAATGGAGAGAGCTTTGGCCGGAGTTGTGGAGAAAGAAAGGAAAAGCGCCAAATGCAGCTGGGAGCCTGGGATGAAGTGAGGAAAGAAAGAGCCAGGACAAGCATGCACATGGCCAATAATTGAGAGGAAAGAAATAGCCTGGCTCCCTTCTAGACAAGCATGCACATGGAATAAGACAATTTCGAGTGAAAAAAATTAATAAGACTCGACTCGATAATGGCTCGTTAGCTCGAATTTGATGTAACCACTGAAATGATACATAAAATGATACGTAAAATGATACATAAAATGATACGTAAAATGATACATAAAATGGTACATAAAATTACGAAATTTTGTAACTATTTTTTTTGCATAGTTCCATGTATCAAAAAATTACAAATTTTTTTGTGGACAGTCACAAAGAATTGATGATACTGTAATAAAATTTTAAGATACTGATCAACTATAATAAATTTTGAAAAAAATTGGATATTTTTAGAAACAATACCTTATTTTTTGCATTGCTCGAGGCCTCGAAGCATGAAAAAATTACGAAAAAAATTGAATAACTTCAAAAGGAATTAGTGATGTTCTCATAAATTTTGTAGATCATGAACAACCATAAAAATTTCCCAAAAAATGTGAACGCTCTACTTCGCAGTTTTCGGATTTAAGAGCGCGTGCTTGCACCGTACATAATTTTTGATTGAGCAATCAAAGAAGATTAAAATATTTTGAAACTTTCACAAAATGTTTATAAGGGAATTAATAACCTGTAATAAAAATTCTAGGTCATGATCAAAGTTGGAAAATTTTATAAAATTCCAACATCATTACTACCGCATTTATACTAATTCTGTTTTTTATTTTTAAATGATAGCAAATGCAGTTAAAATATTTTGAAAATTTTTCTGTATGACTCTAAGATTCTAAAGATCATACCATAAATTTTTCATAGAATGATTTAGCTTATTAAATTTTATAAAATTCTGTTACTGCTTGTACTGTTTTCTTAAAATAACAAATTATCATCAAATATCATATTATTCTGTATCAGAGTACCAAATCCGGATTTAATTTCGCCGAAATTTTCGAAATCACTGTAGCAAATTCAAATCTTTTTTTCAAATTTTGAATTCAGCCGGTAGGCCCGGTACTACAAAATTCGGTCTGGTTCCAAATGCGAAATTTCGCCCAAAATTTGAACCATGCTGCTATCTGCTCCCAAGTGGAACGGTTGGTCGCTAACAAGTTTCGCTGTCAAGAGCGGGTAGCACTAGCGGTCGAGAGAAGTGAAAGCGCGGAGAAGCCGATGGAAATATGGCCCCTGCAGGCTCCAACGGGCGGGGCCGGTTTGCAAATCGAGGTCCACTGCGTTGCAGTCACATCGGCTGTTGGATGAGAAGGAATATCTAGAGTTCCGCTGCCACTGCCCAGTACTGTAGGGACATTTATCTGAGTACTGTGGGCAAGACCTGTATAGCATGGATCTTGGGTGTTGATTCAGATGATCCGACGATGCTAACTGCTGGCGACAGCCAACACGAAGTAAGAATCCTTTCCTTGCCGGGTGCAAAACCACACCACCCATTAGAGCTAGCAACCGGTGCGGATGAACATTCGTCTCGTGGTATCACATGCTGCTGGTGTCTTGTCACAGATCGTGCACGGATGGGCAATCGGACTCGCATCGTTCTCTTTTAGGATAGCAACCAGATCCGTGGGTATTCGTGGGTCGTTCATTTGATGGGTTTGATATAAAATAACTAACAAATTACCCAAAATATGAACAATATAGTGGATTACTTAAAGTATGAACAATGTAGAAGTAGAGGGAATTCTTTCTTTCTTTCTTGTTCATTTCTTTCATGCATACAACCCTCTATTTATAGGTAACATGAAAGGTTTGAACTAAATAAAGAGTTACAAGAATTGATACTATGTAGGTTTCATAGTAATAGCATGGAGTTTCTCCTTTAATTGATACATGAGAGTTTCTCCTAAAAGGGGTTATGGACATCCATTAAAACAATACTTTGTAACACTCCCACTTGGATGTCCATTAATTTGTGAATATGTATGCCTCGTTAAAAACCTTACCAAGGAAAAACCCAGTGGGAAAAAACCATGGTTAAGGGAAAAAGAGTACATAACATATTCACTCCCCCTGATCACTTAAGATCTCTGAATCGATAAAATCCAATCATATTGGTCAATTTCTTGAACGTTGTAGTAGGAAGTGCCTTTGTGAATAAATCGTGAGATTCTCACATGAGCGAATTTGTTGGACTTTCGTAACACCATCCTTTTGAAGGTCATGAGTGAAGAAAAATTTTGGTGATATATGCTTTCTCTGTCCCCTTTGATATATCCTCCTTCGGTTGAGATATACATGCCGCATTATCCTCATATATAATGATAGACTCTTCCTTGTCTAAAAGTAGGCCGCATGATCTTTTAATATGCCCCGTCATATTTCTTAACCAAACACATTCTCTACTAGCTTCATGGATTGCCAAAATTTACGCATGGTTAGATGATGTTGCCGCTATAGTCTGTTTCATTGAACGCCATGATATAGCATTGCCACCACAAGTAAAAACATATCCAGTTTGTGATCGACCATTATGGGGATCGATAGATACCTCAGATCGCAAAACCAACTAACTCTTTCTTGTATGCATCGTAAAAATATAAACCCATATCATTTGTACCTTGAAGATAACTAAATATATGTTTGACGCTGCCCAATGTCTTCTCGTAGGACATGAGTCAGATCTTGCTAATAAGTTGATTGCAAATGCGATATCGTGTCGTGTATGAGTAGAAAGATACATAAGTGCACCTATGGCACTTAAATATGGCACTTCAGGGCCGAGAATTTCCTCATCATTATCTGGAGGTCGAAAAGGATCTTTAGTTATATCAAGCAATCTTACAACCATTGGGGAACTTAAAGGGTGTGCTTTATCCATATAAAATTTTTTCAAAATTTTATCTGTATAAGTTGCTTGATGAATAATAATTCCATTCTTAAGATGATCAATTTGCAATCCAATACAAAACTTTGTTTTTCCAAGATCCTTCATCTCAAATTCTTTCTTTAAGCATTCAACTGCATTTGAGATCCCTTTAGTTGTTCCAATCATATTTAGATCATCAACATATACGTGATTATCACAAATTCATCTCCAGATCTTTTATGAATACACATGGACAAATAGAATTGTTTGTGTATCCTTCTTTTATCAAATACTCACCGAGACGATTATACCACATTCGTGGGATTGCTTTAATCCATATAATGATTTTCTCGGTTTAATTGAATATTGTTCTCGAGAACCCGCCGCTTCGGCAGCTTTGAATCCTTCGGGATTTTCATATAAATATCACTATCTAGTGATCTATATAAGTATGCTGTAATAACATCCATCAGACGCAAGTCAAGGCATTCCTTCATTGCCAGACAGATAAGATATCTAAAAGTTGTTGCATCCATTACGGGAGAGTATGTTTCTTCATAATCTATACCAGGTCTTTGGGAAAAGCCTTGGGCAACTAATCGTGCCTTGTATCTTGTAACTTCTCCTTTCTCATTTCCTTTTCGCACAAAGACCCATTTGTAACCAATAGGTTTTACACCATTGGGTGTACTGAGCTCTGAGCAAAACTTCTCTATTTGTCGAGAATTCAATTCTCACTCAATTGCGTCTTTCCATTTTGGCCAATCATTTCTTTGTTTGCATTCCTCGATTGATCGAGGTTCTTGATCCTCATTACCGTGTATAATTTCTAGCGCTACATTATATGCAAATGCATCATTGACGCCAATATCACGGCTCAAAAGTTTTCCGACATGACATAGTTTAATGAGATCTCGTTTGTGTAGAATTAGGTACCGTATTTCTTCCGAAATAGTATTATTAGTCATGTCATTCATCTCTTCGTGAGATTTTCCTTGGGCTATTATTTCCTCAACTTGACTATCTTTAGCTCCTTTTCTTCTTCGAGGATTTTTATCTTTCGAGCCCAATGGTCTACCACGTTTTATGGTAGGTTTTGTCTCATTTGCAATAGCCGGTTGTCCTTCGGGACACCAATTTTTTCAGAGCATTAGCAATGGAATATGTGACTTTGTCACTGCTTCAAATCAGAAAAGCATCGAGCAAATTATTCGCTAAATTTTGTAAATGAATTATCCTTTGAACTTCATGTTCACATTGTCTTGTGCGAGGATCAAAATGAGATAATGATAATTCATTCCAAACAATTTCCTTATTTAGTCGCTTCATTTCTCCCCTAATGTTGGGAAATTTGATTCATCAAAATGACGAACAAGAAATCTAGCTATAAATAAATCTCCGTTAATGGCTCAAGATATTTTATTATAGAAGGAGATTCATACCCAACATATATTCCCAACCTTTTGTGGTCCCATCTTCGTATGCGTTTTTGTGGAGCAATTGGAACATATAACGCACAACCAAAAATTCTTAGATGGGATATGTCTCGCTCTTTTCCAAATACTAAGCGTAATGGAGAAGAAGTATGATAACTTGTTGGCCTAATGCGAATTAATGATGCCGCATGCAAAATAGCATGGCCCCAAGCTGATGTTGGGAGTTTTGATTTCATAAGTAACGGTCTCGCAATTAATTGGAGCCATTTTATAAGTGATTCTGCAAGACCATTCTGTGTATGAACATGTGCTACAGGATGCTCAACATTTATTCCAATTGATATGCAATAATCATTGAAACTTTGTGAGGTAAATTCACCAGCATTATCCAAACGTATCGATTTAATAGGATAATCTGAAAATTGTGCTCGTAATTTTATTAATTGGGCTAACAATCTCGCAAACGCCAAAGTTGCGAGTTGATAATAGAGAGACATGTGACCATCTAGTCGATCGTCAATCAAAACCATAAAATATCTAAATGGACCACTTGCTGGATGAATAGGTCCGCATATATCTCCTTGTATGCGCTCTAGAAAATCAAGGGATTCAGCCCCTATTTTAGCTGGTGATGGTCTTACAATCAATTTTCCTTGAGAACATGCCACACATGAGAAGTCATTGAACTGAAGAATCTTCTGGTTCTTCAACATATGTCCACACGAAGTATTTATAATTTTCCGCATCATTGTTGATCCGGATGGCCCAATCGGTCATGCCATACAATAAATTCGTTATGGTTGGTAAACTTCTGGTCTACCACCATATATGATTCAATTTTATCAATCTTTGTATAGTACAAACCAGATAATAATGATGGCAATTTTTCCAATACATTTTTCCTACCCGATGACATATTTGTAATGTTAAGGTATTCCCTATTTCCTTCATTAATTGTCTCAATGTGATATCTATTTTGGCGGATATCTTTAAAACTCAATAGATTTCTTTGAGACTTTGGGGAATACAATGCTTCTTTCACACTTATTTTTGTCTTTAGGGTAATAATATTATGGCCTGGTCCGAGCCCTCTATCAAATTTGCACTCCCAGATACGGTATTGATACTTCCATTATGCATCGTTAAATCATGAAAATACCTTTTATTCTTGAGAATAGTATGTGTTGTTGCACTGTCTACAACACATATATCTCCACCATTTACCAAAGATTTTTTCCATTCACTTCAAAAGAAAATTTTAATAAGATAAATGAACATTATAACATAAAATTCATTAACACATGAAACATTACAACCATAATTCAATACATAATATATTATATTTATTCTCTAACAAAAACATAACATGTTTGCATTATTAAAGATGTAACATATAAAATTTATTCTTGTACAAATAACTACTTAAAAATTATTCTTGAATAAGAAAATCGAGACATCTAGATGAGTTGTATCATGTTGGCATTGTCTTCTTCTTGAGTTTTGCCAAAATATTCATTATTTCCATTACTATTGGCAAAATTGGTCTCTATTCTTTTCTCTTTCCTTTCAAGCGATTGTTGATAGAGATCCACGAGGTGCTTTGGCGTTACGCGATTCTGCGACCAATGATTTTTGCCTCCACAACGATAGCATATATTTTCATGTTTATAATTTTCATTTTTCCTCAGATCTCCCTTTTCTTGTCTCTTACGGGGACCATTTGTATTTTTGAAGGAAACATTATAATTTCCTCTACCACGACCTCGTCCATATCCACGACCACGACCACGCCCCTCGTAGCGCCCTCTATTATTATTATTATATCTTGTCGCATTCGCTCAGTGGAATGGACTTGAACCATTGGACGAGCCTCATGGTTTTTCATCAAAAGCTCATTATTTTGTTCACCACAAGTAAACAAGAAATAAGTTCGAATATTTCTTGAACCCTTTTTCTCAGATTTGTCACGCGAGAGCAAATTTGAAGCATGGAATGTGGAGTATGTTTTCTCCAACATTTCCTCATCCGTAACCTTTTCTCCACACAACAAAAGTTGTGAAGTGATTTTGAACATGGTCAATTATACTCACAAACAGCTTTATAATCTTGCAACCTCGGTGCAACCAATCATACCGAGCTTTAGGAGAATTACGGTTTCGATGATCATACCTTTCCTTTAATTTGTTCCAAAGAACAAGGGATCTTTCACCGTAAGGTATTCAACTTTTAACCCTTCATGGAGGTGATGGCGAATAAAGATCATGGCTTTAGCCTTTTCTTGGTTAGACGATTATTTCCTCCTTGATTGTTTCACGAGGCTATTTGCATCTAGATGGATTTCGCATCAAGCACCCAAGACAAATAATTTTTGCCCGTAATATCCAAAGCCATGAATTCAAGTTTTGCAAGATTCGACATAGTAAACTACAATACATAGAAATGCAAACTATGAATTATAGTGTGTAAATTAAACAAGATAGAATAGAGATTGAAAGAATACTTTACCTTAGAAAACCATTTATCAAAGTATTTTTAGTATGTAAAATTTACGATAGCCTTTTAGAGGCGATCGTCGATAACGTGATATAAAATAACTAACAAATTACCCAAAGTATGAACAATATAGTGGATTACTTAAAGTATGAACAATGTAGAAGTAGAGAGAATTCTTTCTTTCTTTCTTGTTCATTTCTTTCATGCATACAACCCTCTATTTATAGGTAACATGAGAGGTTTGAACTAAATAAAGAGTTACAAGAATTGATACTATGTAGGTTTCATAGTAATAGCATGGAGTTTCTCCTTTAATTGATACATGAGAGTTTCTCCTAAAAGGGGTTATGGACATCCATTAAAACAATACTTTGTAACAGGGTTAAGATTTAGGTATGAATTTTTATCCACAGGTTCTATGGATCGAGTACTCATGAGGGTTCAGATTCGGATTAATTATAAACCGCTACCCGTGGGTGTTTGTCAGGTACCTGAATTCCTACCTAGCTATCCTCAATTTTCCCTTATTCCCTCAATTATATATATTGTTTGTATAATAGTTGTTGACTTACTCTTTATTAAATGTGATTTGTGGTTGTATAGTTGTGATTTTTATATGATTTTTTACTTTATGGTTGCTCTTTTTATTGAATGTAATATGCATAATAATTGTTGTATTGAAGGTATCAGAAGATCTTGCACAAACTAAATCACGCACCATTGGATTTCGGATACCTACGGTTCGGGTATAGTTTTTTATCCAATAAGATATTCAGGCTCGAATCGGGTTTTCCAATTGAGGATTTCTGTTGAGTCGGGTTTTGTAAAATCCGTACCCAACCCGACCATTTGCCATCCCTAGTTATCTCTGCCATTTCGCTTTCTATCATGAAGCTTGAGCTCTCCCAGAACATTCGTCCAAATTTTTTTTACAAATTGAGCGTCTACCTAAAAATATTTATAAATTTAGTCTCTTCTTCACCAAAAGATGCTTTCACGTCTGAGAGCACGAAAACTGACGCTACCACGCTCACAACGGGCGGACGAGCGCTGGATCAGCTGCTTACGCGCCTTGACGGTGCGAGAGCAGCGTCGATGTCGCGGCTAAGAGCGCAAGAGGTAGCACCAAAGAGCCACGATGAAATTTTGTCGTCATGGGAGCAAAAACTCCTGCAGGTCAGCCTCCTACGGCGAAGTTTCATCAGAATCGAAGATGAGCTCGCACGACAATATGGCACATGGCGAGCACAAGCTCCACCTACAGTTCTACTTGTGTCAATCAATTGTCAGCTCATGTTTATAGATAAAAGTCCTAATTTGTCAACATGAAATCATTTCTTATACAGGAAAAAGAATGCATTTAACAAAAAATATAACCTCTCGTTTCTGAATACTTTCTATTATATCCTTCAAATTTTGTTTCTATGTACATCATATCATCCAACAATTTGAAGGTGTTTTTTTACTATTTTTTTACTTCTATAACCTGCTCATTTAGCTATTTCTAATATCATTTAGTACTAGGACCAAAATAAGATACACTCCCTCTGTTCCCGAGTATATATCGTTCTAACCTTTAAATTTTGTTTCTAAATACATGTTATCTACAATGATGGCTTTTTTACCATTTTTCCTTATATTCCTCTCTCTTTTAATTATTTTCAACAGTATTTACTGCCCGACAATAGAGTAAAACACACTATCTAAATATATAATTAGATAGGCGATGTACATAATTTTTTTTAAATGTGCTTCGATAGAAATGCAAGCAGGAATGGACATACAAAAATATAATAAAAAATTGACAAACTTTGACAGGGCCCTTCCCAGAAAAGATGAACCGATGAACCGTAAGTTCAGCCCGGACCGGTAACCCACGCAGACTGGTCGCCCGCCCGCCGCCCGCGCGCTCTCCGTTCCAGTCCAGGGTAGCACGGCGATTGCGGCGTCCCAGGTCCCACCTCCCTCCATCCCGTTTTCTCTCTCCGCCGCCTCAACGCAGCGTAATTCTCAACCCAAACCCAACGAAACCCCCCCACCCACCTTTCCCGGAGAACCAAATCTCCCGTCCCAATCCCCGCTCGTGGCTCTCCGCCGATCGACCGCGTCGACGATGCTGGGCGTCGCGAGGAGGCGGCTCGGATCCGGATGCGTACGCCAGCTTCCGCTTGCTCCCTGATATTTTTGAATTCTCCCGTAGCCTGTTGGCCTGACCTTGATCCGCGGCCTGTGCAGGTGCTGGGGCAGCTGATGCAGAGCCTCCGCCCGGCGGCGCCGGCCGCGTCGGCGAGGAGCTACTCCGCCGCCGCGAAGGAGGTGAGCGCTTGTTTCGCCGAACTCTAGCTAGCTCGTTCGATTCGGTCCGTTGCGTCGGTGCTGCGATCGGCTGGCACGCGTCGCCGGTGTGATTAGCCTACTGTTTGGTTGGTTGTTTGCGTTGGGGTGGTGAATGATGCTACTACTAGGTATGTAGTTTTCGGATGATGGTTGAGCCTGTGATTGCAGATCGGCTAGTCCTTGGGCCGATAGAAGGCATTGGTTGATTTATGGTACCTATTTTGGGTTGTGGCATCTCAATTCTGGAAAATGGTTGGTCAGTCATGAGAATCAGTTGTTTTTACTGGGAAGAAACTTCGTGTTGGTGCGTGGTTTTGAGTTTTATGAATTGAATGGTATGTGTTCTGAGAAATGGTTAGTGGCGGTCTAAGCGGGTGATGGAACAGCTGTAGAGGTATTCAATGTGGTTTCTGCTTCGAAAGGTCGAGGTAACTCGATATAGAGTTGAATCCTTATGTCTGTAGATCTTAGGGCAGCTGGTATAGTGGTATCTCTTGTTAGGTTCTTAGTGCTCTTGCTTGTTGAATCAAGGAAATGGTGTGCTTCTCTTGAGAAGTAATGCTCTGTCCTGCATACGTTGCGATTTGGCAGGCATGTTTATGCAACTTATCTTCTTTTGCTTATTAGATGACTGTGCGTGAAGCACTGAATTCTGCCCTTGATGAGGAGATGTCTGCGGATCCTTCTGTTTTCTTGATGGGAGAAGAGGTACTATCTGGAAGAGAAGTTGTTTGTTTTTGACTCCTTTGTTTTCCTTTTCTAACACTTGGTATTTCTATGGCAGGTTGGAGAGTACCAAGGTGCATACAAGGTGAGCAGAATTTGAAAGATTAATTCTGTCTTTAGCACCTTGTGGCAACCAAAAAACAGTTTGTGAATACTAATATTCATTGTTGTTCTTTGCAGATATCAAAGGGTTTGTTAGACAAGTATGGCCCTGATAGGGTTCTTGATACACCAATCACAGAGGTTATAGTCTTAAATATTCAAAGTAATCATTGGCGTCCATTTGTAAGTTGTCAGATTGATGCGATCAATATTCAAAGCACTTATTTGCTTTCGAACTGTTCAGGCTGGTTTTACTGGCATTGGTGTTGGTGCCGCCTACAAAGGTCTTCGCCCTATAGTGGAATTCATGACATTTAACTTCTCGATGCAGGTCGGTCATTTACTGACATCAATTTAATTTATCTGCTTGATTTCAAATGTGCCTTTTCGTTGGGGTTTAAGCAGATCTTTTTGTTGCTCTGCTCATTTGATTTTCAAAATCCAGGAAACACCCATTTGTTGCAGAACCTTATTATATGCTTGTGTTTATTTTTTCTCGCTGCTTGTTTTCTAAGCAGCGTTTATTGTGTAAATTACCTATGTCTAGTTAGTCATAGCGGTCATGATGTTGAATTGTTACAAGGCATTCTTTTGTTTGAAACCAGATGTACACAAGTACATGCAATTCATGTGCTATGATTGTACTAAAAATCATGAAATGGCTAAATTTTGTTAAACTGTTATTTCTAAACTCAGGTGATTTTCCCTTGCAATGTAGTCCGGCCTTGGTTTGTTCTATCATGCTATAAAACGGCATCCTTATAAAAATTTGATGGTTGCAATTCCCTGTTAACTATGTGCGATCTTCCCTCTCGTTGGCTGCTTAAAGTTTTAAACATGACTCAGAACCAGATTTCCACAATGTAATTTAAGTTTTGCAGTAAGTGCCAAGTTTGGTAAAAAGCTCCCACTCATGGTTTGTTCCACAGGCTGTCTATTAGACATTTCAGAACTTCCTGCTGTAAGACATTGGTCTTCCTTTTGGTCTGCATAATCATATATTCCTCTGAGTGGTTAAAAATTGAAATGATCCGTGTTAGCTATGATCACTGATTAAATCCTTGCTCCTGATTTTGGAAAGTGCTGCTAGTGCCTTGTATATCTTTTTTTATTACTTTTCTCCATCTGCTAGCACTTTGTAGTTTGTATTCGTTGGTCAAAAACCTTCGTGATTAAATGTTCATTTGTAATTTTATATATTCCTATATAGGAAGCCTTTTTTCTACTCCGGTCAATGTTACTCCCTCTGTCGTATCTCACAATATAGGGAGTATTTGCGCAAGGGAGGGTATATGCATGTAGTACATGAGTATATAAGACCATCTAGGTGGTATATACAATTGTTAGACATACTTCTTTTTTATGTGCGTATATGAAGGTATTTTCAAAATACGCTAAAAACTATAGAGTCCCTTGCAATTTTTTCGTGTGGTTCACATTTGAGTATCTTATAATTAGTATATGAGTATACTCAAAGTGATAAAGGAGTATGTCAAGTTTGTTTAGAAGGTATTATTCCTTTATGGATCTTGCAGAATATGTATACATACAATCAAGAGTTCCCCTAATAGCACTGATTTGCACATTCAGGCAATTGATCACATCATAAATTCAGCTGCCAAGTCGAACTACATGTCAGCTGGCCAGATAAATGTTCCTATTGTTTTTAGAGGACCAAATGGTGCTGCTGCTGGAGTTGGTGCTCAACACTCGCAGGTTTGTGACAGAAACTTATGCATATTTATCTGTGTATCCTTCTCCATCCTTATTCTATTACTTCTCTTTAGAGGACAAAGAAATCTGGCAGATCATCTATTTGTGTTTGAACACTTTGCACTGAGACATAAAAATTTACAGTGTATAAGATTATATTGATGGACGAAATTGTTCATTATACAAGTTGTTTATCCCGCTATCTATAAGAATGTATTGAGCAAAGTAAGAGGTGTAAGCTTTAGCGGGCTTCACACTCTAAGATGCATAGCATCTTCTGGTTGTTCTTTACTTATTTATTTAGCAAATTATGCATGGAACTATAATTCTACTTCGATGGAGTTACTGAGTGATTTGGTATCCAGTGTTATGCAGCTTGGTATGCGCATGTTCCAGGATTGAAGGTCCTAACTCCTTATTCCGCAGAAGATGCTCGGGGCTTGTTAAAAGCAGCAATCAGGGATCCAGATCCTGTTGTTTTCCTGGAAAATGAACTGCTGTATGCATTATCTTGCCCCACTCAATTATTTTCTCTACATTTGAGTTGCTATTTCACTGTATCACGTGTTTTTCTACAGTTATGGCGAATCATTTCCTGTTTCTGCCGAAGTACATGATTCTAGCTTCTGTCTTCCAATCGGCAAGGCTAAGGTATGTTTCTGTATTCATGAAGTGGTAGGGAATAGTTTAGTTTTTTCATCAGGTATTTCTTTTATGGATTGCCAGGAAGGGCTTATTTTTGTTGTTTTCCTCCTCCTCCTCCTCCTCATCCTCCTCCTCCTCTTCTTCTTCTTCTTTGCAGGTAGAACGAGAAGGAAAAGATGTTACAATTACTGCATTCTCCAAGATGGTTGGGTATGCTCTTCAGGTGTGTCAATACCATACTTCTTAAGCAGAAGAAAGAATAAAGTGTTAATAGCTGTGCTTACTTACATTGTTGTTCATCAAGTATTTAGCTTTTATATCTATTGATGAAATTTGACCTAATAGAGTAATAGTACTATTAGCAAAGACTGATTTATTTATTAAAGATATTTTTTGCTGGGAACAATGAGACTATACATAATATATAGTGCCACCTGGAATGCAAAGAATTGCACACTCAGAACCTCTGTAATGAGCCATTCCCTTCTTCGATGCTAGCTTGACCTGTTACGGACTTGGCCAAAAAATGAACTGTTTTGAGATTGATTCTGTTGAACATGGTTTATTTATTTTGTTTGAGTGGATTTGTCTAAGCACCATCTATGTCAATTTGTTTTCACCATATATGTAATACTTGATCAAAAGTTCTGGTTATGTTCTCACGCCCAGTCAATTTTCAGGCTGCAGAGATACTGTCTAAGGAAGGAATCAGTGCTGAGGTAGTTCCCTGTTGCAAAAAATATGTTATATTTCAGTTATGCAACTAAAGCTCTTTTTTCTTACATGCCATTACTGTTTCCTTATTATCTAGTAATATGTGCTAACAGGTGATCAATCTTCGGTCAATTAGACCACTGGATAGAGCTGCTATCAATTCATCTGTTAGGAAAACCAATAGATTGGTAACCGTTGAAGAAGGCTTCCCGCAACATGGGATTGGCGCTGAAATATGGTCCACTCTCTCTCTCTCTCTCTCACACACACACACACACAAGGGGTTCTGAGATGCATCTTCTTTGCAGCATGTCTGTTGTAGAGGACAGCTTTGAATATCTTGATGCACCAGTTGAGAGGATTGCTGGAGCTGATGTGCCCATGCCCTATGCTGCAAACCTTGAGAGGATGGCTGTTCCACAGGTCTCATTGCTGCTCGTTTTACTTCAATCCAAAATTTTAGGGATTCCATTTCGCATAAGCCTGGTTGAATACTCTTTCTATTCGATAATGGCCTAGTGTTTTCATGAGAGCTTTGGAAATAGCACAGTTTTACCACTGAGTTTTTAGTTTTCTTGCTTTCATTCATCTACTTTAGTCTGCCTCCCATAGCATTGGTTGGTTGTCGCAATCTTTGATGAAGTGGGGGATAAATAAAATCTGTTTGTGGATGTCTTCTTTTGCAATGCGGCATTTCGGTACCATTTTCAGCTCGCTTTGCCATATGCACTGTCAAACTGGGAGTTTGCCTAGTGGTTAATGAGTGAGGCAGCATAAGGAAACAACTGTCATCTTATAGCCATAGTGTCGGACAGGAACCTAGGTGTGTCAAGTGTCAAGCGCATGGGAGTTGATAGCTGGTAAAATCTGAGGCGTTCGAGAAAACCGGATGTTGGGCAGCTGACAGTAAATAGATTTTCGAGATAGGACCTACCTATGTTGGCATTTAAGACTAGAATATTTTTTATTAAGGAAATCCTTATAGGGATATAGGTAGTGAGGTTGTAGAGAAGAGGTGTTGCTATAGTATGTTGAATTATCCGAGGAAAATGTATGATTACAGATTCAGTCAGTCTTGCTATGTATATAGTATGTTGATTGTCCGAGGAAAACTTAATAATCTACAGATTCAGTCAGTCATGAAAGTTAGGATAATACAATTAATCATGTGTGTCTTCCTCTTTTTACTAATGTTGGTGCCACGCTTGCAGGTTGAGGACATTGTCCGTGCAGCAAAGCGGGCTTGCTACAGAGCTGTACCAATGGCAGCAACAGCCTAATTCAAATACTCCTTTGTTTCTCGATCTTCTCCTTTTCTTATATATCCAGAAAGATGTATCGCATAATGGTATCCTCCCAACTCCATTTGCGTGAGCTAATTTTGTAGATCCGCCATGAGGTGTCTATTTCCGTTCCATTTGTGGCAGTCGGATGGCTGCATTTATTCCTGGTTCAACTCGGACATTTGAATCATGCAGCTGCTGGAGATTTACATGACCAATTGATGTCAATAACATGTACGTAATGGAACTCCAGAAGTTCTCAAATCGTTTGTCGCGCCTGTCGCGACTTTGTTCGTGTTATATCTCGCGAGTGTAATCATGTCGTCATCTGAAGCGATTGCACGACGAGGGTGCCCATTCTAGAAGTTCGTGGCCCGTGAAGGCTGGAATTATGAAATGTTCCATGGAGACATCAACGAATTTGGTGTCTGAAAGTGACACGTTTGGCCGCCGTACAGGCCCAGCCGTCGGGTCAGTAATACGTGCAAGTTATCTGAAGGCGAGGTAATAACAGGTCGAAAGAGAGGCTGCAAGGCAAGATTCGATCAGGTACAGTATATCCGGATAAAGTAACGGATGGAACCCGGGAGAGCTACACATGGAATTGCGACTAGCATTCCGTGGGGTTGGCCCCCTCATGGACCATGATTTTTTCCATTGAAAACTACCAGATTTGGTATCCCTCATTCTCTCTCTACCTTGTAGAGCTTATCATCCCTATCCTATCATTGGTGGGTGGTGCTGTGGATCAGGCAGTGCTTGAGCACCTGTCTCTCTCTCTCTCTCTTCTTCGCATGCCTAATCCACAAGTGGATGGTGGTTCTTCCATCTCGACCTTTTGGCCGCTATTTTGCAATAGTGGGCAGCCCTCTGCCACGCGTCAAATCTCAAATGACAATAATTTTCATCGTAATCTGGGCCACCTTTGGAGTTTGGATGGCTTGCTGTTTGTGCAGAAAAAAAAAGGTGAGACGATTTTATACATCATGCTAATTTTGGCTCAAAATCGATAAACGTTTTCATTATCTATAAGCATCTTGAACAGTCAACCAATGAGTATTTCACCTAATAAAACATTAGTTTGCAATTTATAGAAAAAGGAGAAAGAAAAGGATAAAGCATGGGCAGGAGAGCTGGGAAGAAATATGGACCAGGTTCAAGCGGACGTGACCCAATTAGTATCACCCTTTAGATTTGATGCAAAAGTAGAAGTACGGATCTGAGCCGCACCATCGGTGGGCCCACGCGCTTCGATTCTTTCCTCATTTTCTCACCACATTTTACATAGAGACCCCTAAGAAAGAAAGGTTTTATGTGTCACTGTTTTTCTCTTTATAGCATCTGTTTCTTACCGACAAGTACATTCAAAGTCTGTTTGGCGAAGGGCCAATGGGAGCTTGTAGGAGGGCGATTATCAAAGCTAGAGGTAGGCGTCGTGTCAGGTTGGGCTGATTCTGTACAAGTTTATTGTGCTTAATGTTTGAACCATGTCAGGCCGTGACGGTTCGTCGTGCCCACCGTGCCATCTTAAGGCTTCGGCCACCTTTTCATGAGCCTAAATATGATCCATGTGTGCTTCATGCCGTGCTAGCCCAGGCCCAACCCATTTCCCCTATTGCGACGATAAGAAAAAAACCAGAGATACATGCAGTTAAGACAGTGGACACAAATATTATAGAAAAAAATTAAAATTTATTTATTCTTAGAATGAGAGGATGTGCTAAACACGAGCGAGAGAGGGAAACGAGAGAGTGAGGAAGAGAGGCAATTGAGATTGAGAGAGATGAGCGAGGAGAGATTGAGAGAGATAAGAGAAATTGAGAGAGAGAGAGAGAGAGAGAGTTGACCCATCTCTCTCAGGTGTCGGCGGTAGAGGTAGCATTCATGCTATTGAGTACGTTCATAACGCTCACGCTCTGTGGGTCGGTGACCTTCATAATGAGCTTCTTCCTCATGCCCTGCGTCATCAGACCCGACACGGATCGTACTACAGTGTCGTGCCGGGCCAAGCCGCCCATCGTGCCTGGTTCTCGGGCCTGGTATGACCCGTGTTATAGTGTCGATCAGCCAAACGGATCGCTTGCGTGCCTTTGGCCGCCCAAAAGAGTCCGGCCCGAGTGCCCACCTCTAATCAAGCATATCCATGTAAGAGTTTGCCTTTTAGTCCTAATATCTGTGTTTGGCAATATGAATGAAAAATAGTGGATAATTAATTTCTAGCTTACATGTAATAAGAACTAGGTAGTGCAGCGGGCTACGCCGCACCATGCAAATTTTAGTCTGATTTTTTTTTTCAAAAAGGTAGAATGATCTAAATGTAATTTTAAATCTTTCGAGTTTAAAGAACCGATGCCCATGTTGAATCTGCGGATCCGTGGGGTCTTGTTGCAAAATAACCAAACCTAAAAGTAATTTTAAATCTTTCAGGTTTAAAAAACCGGCGCACAGGTCGATTTTGCGGAACTACAAGGCTTTTTTACAAAATTATTAGACCTAAACGTAATTTTAAATCTTTCAGGTTTAAAGAACCGACACCCGGATCAAATTTACGGAACCATAGGTCTTTTTACAAAATAACATGTAAAAGGACCTATCCGTGATTTCTGATTTTTGAGGGGATTTTTCAAAAAAAGATGAGGTGGCACTCTCCCTACGCCTGAATTCTCCCGCTTAAGATATATATACTAGCTAGAATAACGTGCTATGCTACGTCACGCACGACGATGCAACATGTAAAATTTGAAAAATTTGGTCGTATTTTTAGTTTTTGTATTTAAAAAAAAGTGGGTCGTTAGAACTCGCCGGTGAATCTATGGACTGCTATAAACCTTCGATGAATTTGTGTTTTTTTTGAAAACTGCAGTTAGAATTCGTTGGTGAATCTATGGAGTGCTATAAATCTTTAATGAATCTGTGATGTGGCACCGGTTAAGAGCTTGCAATCCTCACCACTTTAATATATAGTATACATTATAAGTTGTGAGGAGAGGCTAAGATGCATTCACTTTCTATAAAAGGGCAATTCCTTCCCAATTACCACCCTTCTTGCTGGGTTTAAAATGGTAAGAGTTGGACCCTTAAAACTTCAAATCCCTATCCCACCTAAACTCCCATCTTCACCAACAAAACAAAAAAATTTAGAACCTGCGCCCTCTAAATTATCATTCCTTCCCACTAATTCCCTTCAACCAAATAAGCCATCACTAATTCCCTTCAACCAAATAAGCCATCATTGTAAACATTAGAAAAGTAGGGCGATTGAGTCAGAGCAGATATCGATTAATCTTGAAAATTTTAGTCGATTTTGTGTTTTCATATTTTTTAAAAAAAATAGGTCATTAGGATCCCAAACTGATTAAGTCAATGATCACTAAACAATGAAGAATATTGGTTAAAGTATAGAAGAAAACATCAAAAGGTCAAGATTAAGGCATAAAGCCAAAGCACACCAATAGAAGAGTACAAATGCTCGTCTTTGCTCTATCTTCTAAAGGCAGTCTCAACTCATAGTTTCCATAAGCAGTGTCTAAAGAAGAGAGCAATAAACCAATGCATAGTTTTTCAACCCATGGTTTCCATAAGCAGTATCTAGAGAAGAGAGAGAGAGCAATAAACCAATGCATGCACCACAAACACACCTTGATCAGCGCACAAAAACATCCAACCCCGATTTTGCTCGTTTCTTTGCGCCTTGATGCCCGGCCGACCCAGTTTCTTAGGGCATCCGCAATGGTGTCTAGTCACCATCTATAAGAAGTCCATATCAAGATCTATCCTATGTGGCAAGCAATTAAATGAAGAGAGAGAGCGCGCTATCTATAGACACAGAGATTGTCTATTAATTAAATGAGAGAGAGAGAGCACTATTAATTAAAAATAGCTATAGACATCTATATAGATTCACCATTACAAGGGTTTACTATAGCATGATATATAGATGACATGGATCTTACTATAGAGAGCAATTATCTTTAACCATTGCGTGATGCCCTTACATGAGGCACCTGCTTTTTGTTTTTCTTTCTCTCCCTTCCTTAATCCTTGTTACATAGTTTTTGCTTAGCTTGGGAGATGATTAAGCCAAGTAGTTAGGATTATTTTTGAGGGACCGCCTATTAAGGGCTTGTGCAACAAGTTCAAGCTTTGATTCATAGACTAAGACTAAATCTTTTTTGGTGTCAATGTCATTCTAATTGTTTTCCTCTAAAATCAATTCTTTCTTTGAACAAATAGTGTGTGTTTCAAGAGTTGACTCAATTTCATTGCTCCTTTCTTAAGTCGCGGTTCATAACTGACACTAATCAAAATCCCATTTCAATGAACCATTCTTGTTCTTTCAAAAATTTTGTATAATATCGAGAACTAAAATCTTACAAATGGACCATTTCAAGATTTTTAATCTATTGTGTATATTATCGAAATAATAATCTACTCAAGATTTTCGAAAAACTTCTAATTATTTCATGCAAATAATCTCATTCACGACGGACCATTTTAGTCTACCTATAAATGTTAATCCGACACAAGCCCTTCTATGCCGGACCAGTTTTCTCTAAGTCTGTGGTGAAAGTATTTCTTGCTTAAATCAAACCGAGCGTACACCATTCACATCGGACCAACTTTTGCTAACTCAGTTTTTAAGTCCGGCACAGATGTATTCCTCTCGGTTGGACATATCTCTTCTTTCAAAAAGTCCGTTGATATAAACTTCCTTGAAATCCTTCTACGGCGGATCAAATTTTTCGGTTCGGTGCACATGTCCAAAATCACATCTTTTTGCCAGACCAAAATATTCTAAAATCCTATGTACGACAGACCAAGCAAATGTAGTCCGACGCAAATGTTCGTATCAACAATATTAGTCCGGAGTGCAAAGAACTAATCTCTTAGTCTATTTTTGCTAAGTCCGTAGCAAATATGTTAGTCTGTTTTTGACAGTCTGACACGTTCCAACGGATACTGTGATAGGTGTAACGGCTATATTCAGCTCAAATGACTATATAAGCATTTCCTGAGCCTTTCTCCATAGAACTTTTTGATATTTTTTATTTTCTTGACATTTTAGCACTCTAAAGCTTCCATTCCACCAAGGAGATTGTGCTTCAACCCTGAACTCAAAAACTTAACACTTTTAAGTGTTTGGCACTAAGTTTAATCTAGTTAGTGCTGTGCTAAATGAACCAAGAGACAGACTTATGGATAGTCTATTATCGCTTGTTTCAGATAACCGCAAGTAAATTGTAAGTATAGGGATCACGCTCCTCTCCTCGAATAGTTAGACCAAAGAAGCCTCAGATTTATACTGGTTCGGGCTGAATGTCCCTACTTCCAGTTCGTGGTGACGGTTTGAATTGCCCTGAGCTCGGCGAGCAGACAGAGATTACAAACGGAGGCTAAGGACAAGCCCTTAGCACTCGCTCGGGAGGAAGATATCGGGAGGGCTTTCCTAAACCTGGCGCCGACCCGGGTCGGAGAACCCTGAGCGATCTAAAGGGGCGGTGCCAGTGAGCGAACTCGCGTGAGTGCGTGTGAAGGAAAGAAAATCTATCCCCCTCCTCCAAGGGCCCTGCCTCCCTTTATATAGGCCGAGGGGGCAGGTTACACGAGGATTTGAAAAAGAGACAAGGGAATGCCCCGTCCGGACGTCCTAGTCTTCGGTCATGATGAAAGCAGCTCTTCGTCTGGCGACGGTCTTCGGTCATGATGGTCGACAGACTCAGTAGGCCCCATGCGGGTGGGTAGACACAACGGCGGCGCTTTTTTCGAGGGCGACATCTGTTCTCTCGGCGCTGCCGATCCGACGTCTTGATAAGATGGGTGTTTAGCCGAGGCCGCCTGGTTGCCTTAGGAAGGAACCGCCTACCTAATATTTCGTACGTGTGACAAAGACAAAGTGGCCGGCGTGAGATGGCGAGGTGGCAGATCACGGGCCAAGGCTTATGGGGACCACAGTCGGGTCCCGGTCTGAGCTGTGGGAGTACGATGAGGGGTCGGGTCGGAGTAGGTGCATGCGAGGCGGCCCTGGTCGGTCGGGGCCGATGGGTGCGTCCGACCCGAGATTCGGCGGCAACCCCCTTCCAGTAAGGGATGAGGGCCATGTCGGTTTCACCTTTAGCCCGGACTCCGAGGCTAGATAACTCGGAGAAATGCGATCTTGAAACAGATGTATACTTCGCTGTGGGGTATCCCTGGTATGGGTATTCGTCAATTACTTTTGGATTTTAGTGGTCTTAGACGGTTTGGAAGAAGTGTTGGTACGACTTGTCCAAAGGTATTTGTGAAAGGCCACCATTGATTGTGAGAGGTTGGGACTCACCTCACCGGAGTGGTGAAAGAGTCACACTAGTGATCACCAAAACTACTGCGGCTAGCTTTGGAGGAGTTATACTTCGAAAGAAATGCTCTAACGTGGAGTAGGAGGTTGGCTCCGAACTAGGGGATAAATTTTTATGTCTCTTATGCAAGTTCTCGCTTTTATGATTATTTCTTGCTGCTTTTAAGTTGTCTGTGCTTTTCTGTTGATCTTCTTAATCTAGATCCGCCGATCGCCGCCGGGCCTCCTCAATGTTGCTCCGGTCTAGGATTCCAGGTTGGCCGCCACATCTCTACTCCCTCCAGATCCGCCGCCAGGCCTCCTCAGTTTTGCTCCAGCTTTGCCGAGTCCCAGCGTCGCCGCCACCAATCTTTTGTCTGTGCAGATCAGCCGTCACCACTAGGTCGCTGGCACCAGGTCGGCCGTCGCATCACTACTCCCTCCAGATCTGTCACCAGTCCTCAGTTTCGCTCTAGCATCCTTCAACAAAGTCTTTTGTCTGTGCAGAATCCCAGCGACGCGGCCATCATCTTCGTATGTGCTTTGTGTTGCTTCTTTGTGCCTGTATTATCCTTAATAATAGCTCATTATTTTTGACTCATTTCTTAGTACATGAAACTGGGAATGTTGAACTATAATTGATTAATTGTTAACTACATATGCCATCACTGGAAATAACATTCAAAATCATGAATGTGAAATGGTCAGGAGGAATTATAAAACGAATTTCTTTAACAAACTTTTGGTGTATGAGCTTGCAATGTTTAGAATGAATTAGCATGCAACTTCTTTAACAAACTTCTGGTATTTCAACGTTCAGAATGAACTAGCACTAGCACTAGCATTTCATCTGTTTTTTGAAAGTTCACTTTGTTGATTTGGTTCCTCTGTTTCCAATGTGCCGACATCATTTTGCAGCGTCCCAAGTATTGAATTCCTCATTGCTTAGTTGCCTCCAATCACTATTGCGGGATTGAACAAATAGACAGTAAAGAACTAAGGATGTCATCCGAGTATAGCTCTCCACGGGGACCCGATACCCGGATCGGGACTGGGGAACGGGGTGGGGTGGCTCCCGAAACCAGGGTCGGGGCCAAGGAACGGGGATTTTTTTCGTTTTTGGGGATGAGGATGGGGTTCTCTCCACCGAAAAATATCCTCGTTGCCATCCCTAAATAGTAGAGTACAAATGCTCGTCTTTGCTCTATCTCCTAACCCTACAGCTTCTTCAACTAATTTGTCCTGCTTTATCCCATCTTTATCTTTTCTTTGTGCGTGTTCGGTTTGTTTTCCTCGTCTATGCACTAGCTATCTCAGGCACCAAAAAAAAAAAACCCCTAACATCAAGAGTTGCAGGGTGTACAATTCGACACTCTTCACAAAAAGAGGTTGATGCTCGCCGGCCGTTTGACAGTGGTACCGGAGGTTAGTCAAGTTACCTCTCCAAATCTCAATTTCGTATACCTAATCTTTTTAGGAGGTGTTTGGATTAGAAGTATTTTATTGAAATATTTTAGAATCTAGCTCAAATTTGAACCGATTCTAAAATCTTCCAACAAAGAATTATTACTCATCCAAACAGAACCTTATTAATTTGTGATCATCACAATAATATTAATAATCAAATATCAAAATAAAATTTTTACATAAATACAGACGCTGAGCCATCTGTTATCACCGTAACATCGGTTACTAAGCGCTAAGCTGTTAGATTGATCACCGCTTCCGCTCAACCCCCACGTCACTCCTCAGAAAACTGTAGGAAGCTAGGGGTATTTATGCAAAAACGGACGCCCCCGGAAACGAGACGAGAAAACTCTTACCACGGGGAGAAGAAGAAACAACCGAACGAGAACGGAAAGCAAAACCAGAACGGCCTACCGGATTGGAAACGACCAGATGGTGCTAGTACGACTAACCCACGTTCCCCCCCCTAAAAATATCTCATTAGAGCCCTAATCAAGCACCCGTGGTTACTTGCAGAGTTATATAGCCATTGGAGACAGACGCGGAGAGAAGTAGCCAAGAGCGCAAGAAAGGGAGGTGGAAGGCTGGGGGAGAGGAGGGGAGGGGAGAACCCGACCAAAAATCGCCGTGCGTGTTCTCGCCGGAGCACGCACGAATTTCTCGGGCGAATTTCTGGTGATCGGATCAAGGCAGCCCAGTGGCGGAAGACCCCATTCGATTTGGTGGCCATGTGGTTGGCTTCTCTCTTTGGTTCCGCGAGTAGGCCGGCTTCTGTTTTGGGTTTCTGCGATTTCCGTTGTTCTGATGGGCTCTGCCGAGTTATTAGTGGTAATTTGGGTTGTTTTTTTTCCCGATCATTAATAGGGCGACGGCTTTCGGTCGCTTCTGTATCTTTCCCAATTTTTTCTGCTTCATTTTTTTGTTCTTAAGTTTGGATGCTGCCAAGTTCCTTCTTCCGATAGATGGGGGTTTGGTATTCTAATTTTGAGGTTTAGTCCATATATATTTGTTTGCCGAGCGATGGTATCTTTATTTATTTATTTATTGAAACTCTAGTCTTGGTTTATGTGTAGTAATGGATGGGCTGCTGGTGATGCAATCATTAATTGGCAGTTCACTTGCTATTTCTGATGCATCAAGCAGAAGCTTCAGAAGTTGGCAGCTTTCTTTTCCTGAGCGAAATGTAGTAATCATAGCACATTGGATTAATTGAGCTTCTGTTCATCAGTGCAGTGAAGTAATGCCCTTTTGCTTTGCTTCTGCAGGACTGTGATGTGATCTCCTGGCATGGTTCATCCCAGGTTCCTGGTTGCTTGCTCAGGCTCCAAGTTGTGCTTCATCTCCAGTTGCCGCGGAAGCTATGGGGACATGACTAGTCGTAGCAAGATGATACCCTTGCTTCTGATGGGTTTTAGTCGGGTGTTGGAGTGTAGTTTTTAATATTCCAGTGTTGATCGGATTCAATTGATGATCTCTCTGAGCATCAGTTTGGTGTATTGGAGACTGAAAAAGCGAGATTTTAAAGTAGGCCATCAAAAGAAATTGGATAAGTACAGTGTAGGAGCAAATCCAAACTGGTGGTCTTCCTTTTCGCGAGTAGCATAGATTGGTCGCAATGGGTTTACCTCAAAATCCTCCAGCCGAGGAGGATGTGCCTACAGCATCAAGGACACCTGTGTCAAGCCCTCTGCATTTTGTGGGTGTTGGTGCCTGTGATTTGGATGGGCTTCCTGGAGGAAGCTCAACTAGCAGTGTATTTCGATGCCTGTCTATTGGTGATTTCAATAGACAAACTGCATTAGATGTTCCAGATGGATCAAATGGGTATTTTAGAGACAGCCATGCCTTTGATGGACCTGCAGGCCTCCGAGGACGACGACTCGATTCAAGAGATGCAAATTCTAGAGCTTCTCATAAACTTGATCCTGGTGTATATATACCCACAATGAGGGTTGTGGGCTTTGAATCGGGTTCTACCGGAGGTTCTGATACGACAGAGATAGATACAATCCATCCATCTGTGACCATTGATAATTGCCATTCACCATTTGGTCGGCATGAACTTCAGGCAAGGAAAAGACTGCTCTCTCCATTGAAAAATGTGCTCCCTAGACAGTTCCACGGTGATATGCTGAATATTGCTTCTGGTGATGGTAGATTTAAGCATTCTGATGAATCCAGGAAACCTTACAGTACTGGCTTCCAAGATAGTGAAAAAACAAACACTGGAAGCCTCAATTATTTTGAGTCACAGGCCTGGCCAACCTCTAGATGCTCCAATTTGAGTCCACAATGGAATATCAATATGATTAATTCTAATTTATTCACTGATGGTCCTTTACTTGGGAGCAAGGAATCCTTATCCTATTATGATCATGCAGCTAGTGCAAAATTAGCTCACTCTCCAATTTCTCTGTCACCTCTCAGCCCTAAATGTATGCACAAAACTAAGATTACAGGAGCTCAAAGGCATATAATGAAAGATATTGAAAATGATTTTCTAGATTTGAAGGAAAAGGGAGGATCTGATATAATTAGGATGCAGGATGTGTTAGAAGGAACTAACATACTACATGATGAATTTGATGTCATGACCCCTAAAAGAAGTTTATGTAGAAGATATCGAAACTGGGGCCCTGAATCTGCACCGACGTCTCCCCGAGTTGGTTATGTTCGGGGTTTGAGTCTCTCTGTAAGGAGGTCACTAGTTGGCTCCTTTGAGGAGTCCCTTATATCTGGCCGGCTTTCTTATGGAAAAGACAATCAGGTCTCTAATTTCCTGTTCACCTGTTAGAATGTCCTAGAATGCTGGGCTATTGACTGTTGATTTTGATTCCAATTTTCTCTTTGAATGCAGATAATTGATGGTTTCTTAGCTGTTCTAAATGTAACTGGTGGTAGCTTCTTTCCCCCAACTCAGAAGCTTCCATTTGCAGTAACAAGCATCGATGAGGATAGCTCCTTATTGTACTATTCTTCTGTTGATCTTGCTGGGAGGTTGCCTGCAACTAACAGTAAAAGCCCAGAACTCCAAAGAAGCCTTAGTAACAATGATTCACGATCAGCAAAAAGTCGTTTACGCATCCCTATTAAGGGGCGGATACAACTGGTACTAAATTGTTTGATCCTTACCTCATGTATTCATGATCAAGGATGTTTTTGACCTGATTGCTTTTGATGAAATACTTCTTCTACAGTACACACTGCATCTTTTTTTTTTCTCTCTAGCTGTACTTGATTAAAATGCAAAGACCTATATGATGCATCTCATTTGACAGGCACTATTGTCATCAGAAATTTTCTTGTCGATGGAACTGTCTGCCTTTTCTTTGATAGAATGGTTACAGCTGACCATAACACTATTGCATTGTTTGCCTTTAGTGCTTCATGAATTTTTTTTTGGGGGTCAACAATTGCCATCTCTTTACTTGAATTGATTTCTTCTTGTCAATAATTTGCTACATCAGCTGATCATTTCTCAATTGCATATCTTAAGTGTAATTATTTAAACCCTGTAGCCTTCTGCACCTTGCTGTATTAGGCACTTCTGTCTAGATATTTTTTGCAGATAACATTCTCTTTGTAATGCTTATGTTGTTTGGCAACTTTGATATTGTTCCACAGGTGCATTGTTTGGAGTAGTTTATACTTCTGTAGACATGCTGGTGCATGTTGTCAACTTCAATTCAGCGCTAATGCTTTATAGCATGAAAACCTAAACTCTGATCGAAATGATATCAAGCAATTATGAAGTGTCTTGTTTTCTGGTTTTGCATCTGTTTCAAAGTGCTGTTACAGAACATCACACTTTTGATAGTTTTTTAAAAACTTCCCTGAAACCTGGTGTATCTCTGCATTTCTGCTCTACATTTTAAGGTCTATTGACCTATAGATTTGTACAACCACATCGTTGAACCAAACAATTAACTTCAACAGGTTGTGAGCAACCCCGAGAAGACTCCACTCCATACTTTCTTCTGCAGCTACGACTTGACTGACATGCCTTCTGGAACCAAGGTATGAGAAATTATCACTAATCAACTATTTTTTGTACATACTGAAGTGAACTGGAGGTTATTGTAATATGGTTACCTTAATTCATGTTGACTTGGTGGTAAAATATATATGTGCTTTACAATTTTGATTGGCTAAGCCAAGATAAAATTAAATCCGATCGTTGATGCTTGCAAGCTTCAATCTTTTCGCATAGGCTTAGGCTAAGGTGATCTCGTACATAATGGGTCAGCATTAACCCTATATTAATTATTACTCATTCATTCAATAGCCAACAAGCGGTTTGCCATTGAGTATTGGCAGTACAGAAACTAATTTTGAAATTTGGACACAGTACAGGTAATTCATCATTTAGTGTATATCTGAACTTGAAAGTATCGTTATAACAACTGGGCATGTTTTCCGTTTTTTAGGAGGATTATCAGATACCAGAAACCTGCCTTTATCCAATCGTAGTGACCTGTTTTTGTTGTCTCCATCCCCTTTTCTCATATTATTTCTCTTGTTGTATAATGAGGCAGACTTTCATGCGGCAAAAGGTTACTCTGTCCCCGACTCACTCTCCCTTTAATCCCATGAAAGAAGGAATCAAGGCCAGTGACATCAATGTTGGCTTGAAAGCTGAGTCTGTCTCATGTGGAAGTGAACTTACAGAACGAGGAAGTTCAGAATGTAATGGTGCTGATAGTCTGATATGAATAATAGCTAAATCCAAACTATATATTTCAAGTCACTAATGAATTTTTTCGTCTGTTCAGGCTCAACTAATGAATCAGTAAAGAGAGGTGCAAACACAAAATGTTGTTCATTGGACAGTGACATGAAGGGATCAAATAAATCTATCTCTCCTGAGAATAAGAAAAACAATACTGATTCTGATGATTGTTGCTGCCAGATGGATAACTTAGGTGAAAAGAATTCTTGCTGTGCATCTTCTAAGGTCAACGATAGTTCAGGTGGAGGTGTGCTTCGTTATGCTTTGCACCTGCGCTTCCTCTGCTCCTCTGCCAAGAAATCCTCAAAATCAATGCTACGATGCAAATCCGATCCATCATCAGTACCATTCAAAAGTAATGCAGTGACCGAGGAGGAGCGGAGATTCTATCTCTATAATGATCTTAGAGTTGTATTTCCTCAAAGGCACTCAGATGCAGATGAAGGCGAGGTATGCATCCATCCTGATATTGTGTGAAAGTTCTCTACTGCATTACGTCCTTCCGGTTTCTTTCTTCAATCATCAGTTTGTAATTGGGCAGATCTATAATGTAGTTGGTTGCTGAGCTTACCCAGAATGGAGATAGCTTAAGATAATTTAAAATAATATCTTATTTTGGGCTATCCTATTGTAAACCATCCTTTCGTCTTTCTGCCTCATTTCAGTTTCCCACAGCAGCCAAACCCTGAATTTAACTGTTCCTTGTATAGCGCCTCAGCTTTATCTGGCATGATTGCTTTCTTGTTTCTTGATCCACTAATTTCATAAATTTGACTGGCTGGTTTCGTTTTTGTTGCAGCTGAGGGTGGAACATGACTTCCCTGCTGATCCCAAGTACTTCGACATAAGCAACTAAAAATTCGCTTGTGCTACCTTGCGCTGCTGCGCATGGAAAAAAAAATCTGTAAATATTTTATCCTTACTAACTCATCAGACCCCTGTGTTTCATTCGTCAGCAAACTGTACAGGTTTCATCTTCCAATAAAATGCCTCGTTTAGCTGTACTTTCTTCTGTGCGCACGATATGTAATGCTTCTCCTTCAGTCCTTCAGGCTTTGAAACTTTAAATGTCATTGTCCATGTGTCTGAACTATAGTAATTCAGGCATGCGATCCCATAGGCTTCATGTACAACTAACTTCCTCTGGAAAATACCCTTCTAAAATAAAACAGCACACATCGTAAGGCAGCTTAGGAGTTGACGGCCATTTCTGCATTGCTGAACCGATCTATTTAAAAGTGATTTAAAATCCCCGTGACATTTCTTTGGATACAAGCACATAGTTGGGAGCTTTTGTACCGGCTTAAGCTAGATTGTGTGGCCTTGTGAGCAGCAGCCTGGAGAAGGATATTCCATCTGATTTGCTTGTCGCGGTTCATGTACAGACGATAGATCATCACCGGTGCACTTCTTGAGGTTGTCACAATTGACAATACAAACCGGCTTCTTCTTGGGGCTAGTTGCGTGTCTTTAGCCAGGCTGCTGGCTGCCTTTCCCTGCTGAGCTCTTGTCCCCAGTTCGGAAGTAGTTTGGAAGGGGACTCATAATGCATGATTTTTATGATTATAGGGGCGTTTGACATAGTTTCAGCTTCACTACAATCCGTAGAATTGGTAGAGTAGGTATTTATAGTTTCAGAAAATTATAGAGCTAAAACTGTGGATAAATTAAGAGTGTTTAGATGGGTCATCTTGTTTACATTTTAGACTGAAAATATAAACTTAATTCACTTTATTTTAGCCTATGAGCTCCAAATCTGAGATAAAGATGAGATCCAGAGCTCTACCAAACAAGGCCTGTATATAAAAACATTCATATCATTAATAAATAGTACTAGATACTACCACTCTACCGCTCCAACCTTTTGTATCTTAACACTAATACATAGAAAACATCAAATAAATATCATGCAAGAGACAAGAATATAGTTGGATACAATCCTCTTATCTTTAATACATGTTTTTTATGTATATTCCTTTGGTTTGTGTGCCTATACTGTTTTCTATACAAGAAATAGCTCCTATCTCTCTCTTCTTTAATCTTTACTCTACCGAACTATTAATCCTAGATTTTATATAAAAGCTACTGCTGATATTGGAGCAAACGCGCCCAAAACTTCGCCAACTACCAAAACGACCGAAGCACCGTTCCATGCCTTTCCCTAACCTGACACGCTGGGCCCACATGCCAGTCGGAGTAGGAGTGGACACGCAGGAGCCGAGGACGGCGAGCTTCTCCTGGCCGCCGGATCCTGATCATGCGGATGAGATCGATCCCTCGCTTGAGATCGCCCCCACGGCTCACTTGCCGCTGGGCCGGTTGCTCCCTGCTAGTGTATGTCCGGTCCAGTAGGACGGTTTTACCCTCGCACATCTCCTACGGATACTTGTTTGATTAAGACAAAGGCCTGTTGACAATCAGTTAATCACATCCTTACATGCATTCCGCAACAGATTAAATTAAGAGAGGATGGTTAACCAAAGACAGGCACAATGAAAGCGCGAGGGTGAACGGAGAGGACTCGGAGATGTCGGCGTCGGCCGGTGAGGTTAGCGATGATTTTCCGCCATTAATCTCCAAGGTGCGTCTACCTCTTCTCTCGGCGACATCTGGTAAGTCTCCGGAAAATCGCCCAAGTCGTTGCGCTTTGTCTGAAGAGCAGCCATGGACGGAATTTCCGCCGTCCCGCTTCGAGAAGGGCGATTGGAAGATTCTTTGGTGGGGTCAGCGTTTCTCCGTCGTGTGGTGAGGACCCAGCGGCAGAGAAGGATGACGGAGAGGAGGTTGTAGATTTTTTCGGCCAACTCTGGATTGTTCCTGGTTAGTCAGTTTCTCGGCCTAGGGTTTCGGCGGCGCGCGGTGCGCTCGTCTGGATCCGCCGAGACCTCCTGTCTTCTAGTAGATTTGTGGTTTCCGATTGTTTTCCTGCTGATTTTCGAGTCCAATCACCTCCCAACATTCGTTCGCTGAGTTTTTCGAAGGACTTTTGCGGAAAAGGGAAAGGGAATCCCTCCTTTGCTTTGGTGGTGACGATGGCGGATGGCCGGAATCAATGGGGGAGAGGGGGAGCACGAGGGGGTTACGATCGTGGTTGGTGGCCTCCTCCTCCGTTTGGTGGTCCACGGAATCAGCGTGGCCGACGACCTCCGCACCAGTGGTTTCCTTCGCCTCCGGCTTCGGGCTTCAATCCGCATCTTCAGACTCAACGTTTCCAACCTCACAGCTCTTCTGGTAATCCTCCTCACCAACCTGCTGTTAATCCGGTAAATCAGGGGAAGCATGAACAAATTGAGTTTGGGAAGACTAAGCCTCAGTATGCTAAAACCATTTGCTATAATTGTGGGGAACCGGGGCACTTGGTTGGCAACTGTAAAAACCCTAAACTCTGTTTCATCTGTGAGGAACCTGGACATCATGTGGATTTCTGCCCTGTGCGTAAACAGCCTCATCAACCTGCTAAGTACCTAGGGAGTGCTGCAAATGGTTTAGGATTTTTTCATCTAGAAGTGCCTGATTCTAGTAGAAGTGCTGCGTTTCGTTTTAACAATTGTGGGATTTTGACTATTGATCAGGGAGAGATATCTTTAACTGAGTTAGAGAAAAATCTAGCAGACATTTTTGATGTGCACTGGCCTTGGCAGGTTAGGCAATTGGATGAGTTTCGGTTCCTTGTTCGTTTTCCTCCTCAAAAGGTCACTGATCTTGCTCTTCTTCCTAGTTTCAATTTAAATAAACCTGGTGTGACCGTGTATGTTGAAGCGTGGAAGGGGGATGGATAGTTTTGAAGAATTGCAGGAAGTTTGGGTTCAAGTGAAGGGTATACCCCCAAAATGGTGTAATTGGAAAGTTTTTGTGCAAATAGCTTCCTGTTTTGGGATCCTTTTGAATGTTGACTGGACTGGGATGTTCAAAAGTTTTTATGAAATGGTTCGATTACAGATTGCTTGCAGGGATCCCTCAAAAATCGCTCAGCAAAGAATGATGGGTGCTGAAAAAGTGTTGTTTGTGATTAATCTCCAAGTGGAAAAAATGGATGTCTTAGATTCTGTTGATAAGGATGATCAAGATGATGATAATCAGGATGATTTAGATGACTTGGGTGAAGAAGATAAAAAAAGTGGGGAGGGTGGAACTAATATGGATACTAATCTAGGTAATATTTCTAATCGAAAAGTTCCCAGTTCTTCTTCTTCTAAACAAACTCCTAAGCTGGATGGTAAGGGTTCGGTTGGTAAGGGTAAAGAAGTGGTTGGTTTATATGATTGTTCTCCAGGTCTTTCTGATTGTCAAAAAAAGCTGAATGAGTTTTCTAGTGGTCTAGGGAAGAAATCTTGGTTACAACTCTTTTAGGATAATGCCAAAAAAGCTTTTCAGTGTGAAGATGTTGAGGCTGAAAAATGTTTTGGGCTGCTCAGAGAATTAGAAATGGTTGACTCTGATGAAGACTTTGCTGATCCAAAGTGGACTTATTCTGACTCCCAAGGTCCAGTGCATGAAATTGGTGATGACTGTTGCAAGTTACCTGGTGAAGATTTCCTTATGGATCAACATGTGTTCTGTAGTAATCAAGATTACAACAAGATGTCTGACAATGTAGAGGTTACTGATGGAGTGTCTGTGGATACTAATCAACAAGGTGGACCGGTGGCTGAGTTACACGGGATAATGCCCAGTAAGAGACAATTGAAATGGGGTCCTGTGCCATGCAAGAGGAGTAAAAGGCTGGAGGACCAAGGTCAATCTATCCTGGAGAAAGCCCAAAAGTTGCAGCAACAAAGGAATCTGGAGGGCCGCCCCAAGCCTAGAGGTTTGTCAGGTAAAAGCTCCTTCGATTCTTTTACATTTCACGATCTAACCTCTTTAGCTAATAAAGTTGGAGTTGTATTGGGTGGTTCTGATCTAGAAATCAAAGACAATATTGCTATCTGTAAGGAAATGGATGCTATGCGAATTGCTAAGTTTGATGATAAAATCTCTGTAGGAGATACTTCTGATAGTAATTGTGTTCCTTCAACTGATGTTGATAAACAAAGTTTGTTTGAGTGTGAGTTTCACACTTCGGTAAATGACCCTCTGAAGGAGGTTTGTGACGAACGTACTGATCCAGAAAGATGGATATCCGTTGGTAAAAGTAGACGGGGCAAGCACCCTGGGAAGAAGAAAAAAAGATGAAAGGAATTTTTTGGAATGTTAGGGGCTTGGGACAGCCTGGTAAAACTCAACGTCTGTTAGATATTATTAGAGATCATAATGTAGATTTTGTTGGTTTCCAAGAAACTAAAAGAGAGACTTTCAGTATTTCCTTTCTTAATACTATTAGTGGCTCTAAAGGTTTTGATTGGCACTGACTACCATCCAAGTCCACTGCAGGTGGTATCTTGGTTGGATTAAACTCTGATGTTTTGGAAGTCCTCCAGATTCGTATGAAATTTTTTTTGATTCAATGTTTAGTGAAAAATAAGAAAGATGGTTTTGTATGGAGGCTTATTACTGTTTATGGTTCTCCGTATGAAGAGGGGAAGCAAGATTTTATTTCGGAACTCCATGAGATTTTTGTAGATGATAATCATACCCCAGCCCTTTTAGGGGGGGACTTTAATTTGGTTAGATTTCAAACTGATAAGAATAATGGTAAAGTTGATCATAAGTGGTGTGATAAATTCAATGACTGGATTAATTTTTGGGGGCTTATGGAACTGCATTTGACTGGAAGACACTTTACCTGGTCTAATAACCAACAGAATTTAGTCATGTCAGTGATTGACAGGGTGTTTTGTAGTACTTCTTTTGAGAAAAGATTTCCGTTTGCAATTGTCTCGTCTCTTGCTCGTATAGGTAGTGATCATACTCCAATCTTATGGGATTCTAAGGAAAATGGGTGTCGCGTTAAGTCTAGTTATAAATTTGAAAAGTGGTGGCTCCTCCATGAGGAATTTATTCACATCGTGAGTAAAGCCTGGAATATTCCCAAAAAAGAGAATGCTATTGAAAATTGGCAGAATAAAGTTCGTAATTTCAGAAAAGTTACTAAAGGGTGGAGCTTAAATGTTTTTGCTGAAATCAAAAAGAGGAAAAATGATCTGTTGAATGAATTTGATGCTATTGATATTCTTTCGGAATCTCGTTCCCTTACTATCGAAGAGGAACAGAGGTTGTTTTCTGTCAAGCATGAGTTGGGGAAAATCTGGGATGTTGAAGAAACTAAGGCTAGACAGCGGGCTAGAGACAAGCATGTGAAAGAAGGTGATCGGAATACTAGATATTTCCATACTGTTGCTAGTCAGAGGAGACGGAAAAATTTTATTTCTGTTCTGGATGGCCCAAATGGGCCAGTTCACGATACTGGTGATATGCTTAACATTGCTTGCGATTATTATAAAATGTTGTTTGGTTATGAAGCTAAACCTAATATCAATCTCAATGAGAATTTTTTTAGTGATAGTGAGAAGATTGATATTGAGGATAATAGTGTTTTAGAAGCTCCTTTTACTGAAGATGAGATTAAAAAAGCTGTTTTTGGGTCGTATTCGGATGGTGCTCCTGGTCCTGATGGTATTCCTTTTATGTTCTATCAAAAATTCTGGGACGTTGTTAAAGATGATTTGCTAGCCTTGTTTAAAAGTTTGGATAAGTGTGAGCTAGACATTTCTAGGCTTAATTTTGCTATGATTTCCCTTATCCCTAAAGAAAACAATGCTAGAAATATTAAACAATTTAGACCTATTAGCCTTCTGAATTGCAGTTATAAAATTATTACCAAGGTTTTGACTAATAGAATTGGCTCTATTTGTGATCGCATTATTTTGCATAATCAGACTGCTTTTATTAAGAATAGATATATCTTGGAGAGCGTGGTTACTGCTCATGAGGTTATTCATAAGATTCATCGGGAGAAGAAAAAAGGTTTGGTACTTAAATTAGATTATGAGAAAGCTTATGATATGGTGAATTGGAGTTTTTTACTTGATATTTTAGACAAAAGGGGCTTTGGGTCCAAGTGGCAGATATGGATTCATTCCATTTTGAAAAATGGCTCTGTGGGGGTGAAAGTTAATAATGTTGAAAGCAATTTCTTTCATTCTGGGAAAGGTTTGCGGCAGGGTGACCCTTTATCCCCTATTCTTTTTAATTTGGTAGTCGATGTTTTTTCTAGAATTCTTCATAGAGCTGCTGCCAATGGGGTGATTGAAGCTTTATGTGAGGACTTCTGTCCTGGGGGTATTTTGAGTTTACAGTACGCTGATGATACTATTCTTTTCTTGAAAAACCGTGAGAGTTTTGCTTTGCATCTTAAATGGATCCTTATTTGTTTTGAGCAAATGTCTGGTATGAGGATTAATTTCCATAAAAGTGAGCTGATTCCCATTGGTTGTGATAGATATGACATTAATAAGTTTGCTGGTATCTTTTGTTGTAAGGTTGGTGCTTTTCCCATTAAGTATCTGGGTATCCCTCTTCATTATGACAAAATTAAGAGAGAAGATTTACAACCTCTTGTTGACAAAATGCTGAAAAGAATTGCAGGTTGGAGAGGCAAGCTTTTGTCTCATAGTGGTCGTTTGGTGCTTATTAAATCCTGCTTAGCTAGTATTCCCATCTATTTGCTTTCCTTTTTTAAGTTTCCTAAGTGGGCTTTAGATCTCATTAATTCTCGCATGGCCAATTGTCTCTGGGACGACTATGAGGGTCATAATAAGCTGCATCTTGCTAACTGGCGCTTGGTTTGTATGGAGAAAGATTATGGGGGGCTTGGCATTCCCAATATTAGAGACTTAAATATGTGCCTTCTTGCTTCATAGATTAAAAGATTCTATAATGATAATAATAAGTTGTGGATTGATTTGATCAAATTTAAATATCAAACTGAAAGCCCTAACGTTTTCCTTTCGATGTCTAACAATGCTTGAGTTTTTGGAAAGGGTCGTTTGGGCTATGCAAAGCTAAAATTTGGCTACAAATGGTTTATTGGGAATGGCACTAAAGTCAGTTTTGGGAGGACATTGGGATTTTTCGGATTTTTAATGACTTTTCGGGTTTTAAACAAATCAACAAAACCCAAAAAGAAAAAAAGGAGAATCACAGTTGCAATGGGCAGCCAGAGAATTCGACCCATGGGCGAGGCGGCACTAGGCGAAGGGTCGTTCGGTCGACATGGCGGAACCTAATGGCGTAGACCTTTGGCGAGGCGGGCAGGGAGCGCCGAGGTCGACGAACAGGGTCCACTGGCACAGCGACATAAAGGCGATCGGCATGAGAAGGGTCCATCTTTTCGATGAGGCCAGAGGCAATCGATGGCGCTGGGCTGAGCAAAGCCGATCTTGAACTGACGAGAAGAAAGATTGCAACCCAGCTGGCGGTGGTTTTAGTCGAAGGAAGGAATGGCGAGGAGAGTAGAGGTATACGACGGACTCAGGGGTGAGGGAAAAGAGGTGGGAGAAAAAGCGGAGAGGTTCTGGCGAAGGGCTTGCAATTCAGTCGAAGAAGAGCCGCAGTGCAGGCGACAGTACGGTAGGAAGAAAGAAGAAAGAGGCGGTGGAGCAAGAGGAGCTATAACGAACCAGAGGGCGCAGGAGAAGCGAGGCGGGGGGAAAAGCGAGTTGCCAAAGCGCCGAAGGGCACCTGAAGCGACGAAGATGAAGACGTCGCCAAGCGTTGAGAGCTCGGGAAGGGGAAGAAGAGTGGAAAAGCGGAAGATCCTTTGAAGGACTGCTTCATGCGAAAATGGGGGCTCGGGAAGCTTTTTCTAGCCGTGAATCACGCCTAAGAGAAGTCGAGGTGGGGTGAAGAGAGAAAGGCGGCAAAGTCACGGGAGCGGCGATGTGATTGGCGCCCGAGGCTCGAGTGTCGGCAAGGTGTGAGCTATGCGGCAAAACCATAGCTTCTGGTCAAAGTCAACAAGTGATGATGGTTGTCTGCATGAGTAAATGGCGATGGAAATGGCGCGGCAAGGCGGGCTTCATCAAGACGACACAACGACAATGCCCAAGAAGCGAGAAGGAGGATGGCCTTGAAAAAGAGAGATCGGCCGAAATGAAGCGAGTAGAAGAAAAATTGAGCAGCGAGGGCAAAGGACCTGCAGGAGGCCATCTGGGGAAGAAGAAGAACAGGAGGATGATCCCAGTAGGAAACGCGTGAAGAAGGGTGAATTTGATAGCCGGAAATTGAAAGAGAGAGAATGGAAAGTGGGCGAGAAAGAGGAGGCGGGAAACGAATAAGGAAAACGGATTTTGGGGACTGTGTTCAAAAACGGAAAGGTGCTAATTAAATCCGAAATAAATCGAAAAAGAAACTGAGGAAGTCAAGAAAAAAACCAAACGAAATAAATAACCTCATTTTTGAAATTTTCGGGTTATTTCAAAAACCATGAACAAAGATAAACATGCTACTCTCTTTAGGATCTCAACGATGGAGTCTAGGCGATAGCCCAGCCTTGCCCTCACCTGGGTCCGCCCCTGAAGTACACAGTACACCTCGCCGTAAGTAAGCCACCTCGCCTGAACCCTAACGCCGACAGTGGCGGATGCACAAGGACAGTAGAGGCACATCGGGACAGTAGAGGCACCTCGCTGATATTTGCTCTAAAGCTGTCGGTCATTTTAGGGTTTTCGTATAACACTGCACCGGTCAACTTTTTTATCCGATGTACGCCACTGAACGCTAAGAATCGGCCATCGTGGCCACTACCGCCGGCCACTGACCTCTTCGATTTCCTCTCACCGCCTCCCGCTCCCTCCACCTCCCACATCCGTCGCGCCGCTCCCCCTGCCTGCGCCGACGAGGCTGTTCCGCTGCCCCTACTATGTCCCCGCCAGCTTCGCCTCCGCGCAGGCACTCAGCGGCCACCAGAACGCGCACCGCCGAGAGCGTGGCCCCGCCTGCATGCCCCCTACCGCCGCCTCGCCCGTGCGCAGGCGCAGGTCCCTGCCCCTGCGCCCTCTGGCTGCACGGCTCCGCAGGCGACCGCTTGCGGCGAGCTCGACCTCGACCTCCACCTGTGACTAGCTGGCTCGATCCATCGGGCGTTTCATCGTGTTTACTGTTTAGTGTTGTAGTAAAACAACGTCGTCTGTCCTCCTCAATCATAATGCACGAATGAACAGCAAGCACACAATCATAATGCCCTAAAGAACAACAAGCATGAAAGGGAGCATACACAATGTAGGGAGGCAAAATTCTATTCTTTCTTTATTAGATTGGTTCTCTTGTACAAAGGGATACCAAATATATAGTAAAAAACAGTAAGAGATAGATTCGGATTTATTCACAGTCCAACTATATTAGGATTTCAAGTCTATCTACATCAAACTCCTAGAGCATTCGAAGAGCCCTGCAAGAGGAGGGAGAGGGAGGGGAGGGGAGGGGAGGAGCATTCCACTTCCGCACCAATATATCGAAGAGAAAAAAATTGAAACATATGGCTATTCCGCCTAATTCACCACGTCGTGTGAATCTTGTCCGACGTGACCAATGGGCCCACACTAGTACGTATCTATCCCGTGTGACTGTATTCGGTCAATATGAATAGTAACCCTTTAAAGGAGATTAAAGATACTGGACTTTTTACAATCTTTAGTACTCCCTCCAGTCACATATTGTTGTTTTGGATACATATGCGGTCAAACTTTCAAAACTTAAACCGTGAATATCTTTTTAAATATTTAAATCAGATACATGAAAATTATATTGGTATATTTGTCTCGAAAAGTACTTTCATAATATTATAATTTTATTGAGTTTTACAAATAGACTATAATAAAAATTAGTGGACAAAGTTGTATTCTGAAAACTGTATCGATGTTCAAAACAACAACTATTTATAACCGGAGAGTGTAGATTTTAAGCTATTTATTGAGCTAGTATAAAGATGTATCAAGGGTTTAAGGGTACCTCATGGCAGCTGTCCATGACGGTAAAAACTCCCAAAAGATATACAGAAGAGTCCTACCAATTTTAGAGCATTCCGCGTATATATGTGTGCTTCTCCCGTATAAATTAATAATAATAAACCTGGTTAGCCCGAACTGCTCTGCTGCCCTAAACTATTCTGTGGACAGATTAACTATGGTGGAGCTGAAGTCGCAGGAGGAGATAACAACGGTGAGAGTCGCCTCCGCCGCCTATGTCACGACCACCATCGCACTACGGGGCGTGGCCCTCGCCGCATCCTTTGTCGCCGCCGTCCTCGTCGTCACCAATAGGCAGGACCGGTGGGGCATCGAAGTAAACTTCACTATGTTCGCCGTGTGGGAGTACGTAAATCGACGTGTTTACTCTATTTGATCTATCTTCTTTCATCTAGTAATAATTAATCTATGTGCGTTCGTACGTACGTGTGTAAGCATGATTGGGATTGCGTTCTTGTTTTCACTCTGCAATGCTGATGATTAGGGCTTTCGTGGCGATCAACTTCGTCTGTGCTGCCTACTCGGCGCTGACGGCGCTCTTGGTGAAGAAGCTCATCAGCAAGCGCTGGCTGCATCATCTTGATCAGGTACGGTAAAATCTCCGTTACTTGGTTAGTTTCCTACTTTAGGTTAAACGTTTGATTAGTTTACTCAAAAGAGGCATCTACTCAATCTAAGGCTACGCTCATCTGCATTCGTCCATTGATGTACTGAGATGGATGCTTCGATTCTCACTATATAATCTATTCTATCGATCTGGAGAACCACGAGAATCTTTTTTTTAATTTTTTGCTCACGCCATTGGCAAACTTGCTGGGAGGCGTCGCGGTTATCAATTTCATGCCAACATGTGTATCAAGTGAACCAGCGTACGTGCTGATCTGAACTGCAGCCAACACCTGACCTAACGACGACGTTTCTTCGCAGCTCATGGTGAACCTTCAGACGGCGGCGACGGCGGGTGCGGGGGCGGTCGGGTCCATCGCCATGTGGGGGAACAAGCCCAGCGGGTGGTACGCCGTGTGCCGCATGTACCACCGGTACTGCAATGTCGGCGCAGTCGCCCTCGCGCTGCCCTTCGTCGCCTTCCTCTCCCTCGGCGTCGCCTGCACCCTCTCGCGATACCCGAGGACACCGGCCAGATGCTAGCTAGGCAGTATTTAGGCAGAGCAACAGCTCGCTCGCTCGAAAGGATGTTCAGTTTTGCTGCGTCAGAGTTCAGAAGTGTATAGACTCCGTCAGGCTTGCGTTAATTCCGTTTAGTCTTGTTCAGTTTTTGCTACGCATGCATGTACCAGCCAGCCATTGTTCAGACTTGCATATTGGTACTGAACTGATTCTAGCCTAGCATAATCGTGGATGATAATTTGAAAGATTTGTGAGATGTGTACTAGTTGTGCTCGCAGCCTCACATGCTATATTTCTTTGTCTAATTTATCTCTAAACTAGTTTTGGAACTAGTATTGGTAGAAGAGCAATCAGGATCATATCCAAATGACTTACTACAAGGTGGGCTGGAAAAAAAAGCTCGGTGGTGGGGCTCGTTGGCTCGGTTCAAAATTGCTCCAATTACACATGTTCATTGGTTAAATATTGAAATGAGTCAATTTCGAATGAAATTAGATTTTGCTCTGACTCGGCTCGGCTCGTTGGCTCGATTCTAAAAATACATCCAAATTATAGATAAAATGATATTAAATCAAACTATATCAATTTCGGAAAAAGCTCGAAAAAACGAGGACTTGGTTCGATTTCCACCCCTACTACAAGCATATAGGGTGAAACCGGGATACGGCGGATATTGCTCGTCCCGTATCCTAACCCATATTTTTTTCGGATTCGAGTCGGATACTGATGTCCTGACACGGATACTAATTCAGATTATTCGGGATTCGGATACGAGCGGATAATTGACGGATTCAGTCGGATCGATATCATAATCGGATAGTAGTATAGTACATAATTGTGTACGTGAAAAGAACGAATGAAGCATTAACCTTACAACATTAGCTTCAAGTCATAATTATTTCAAAGATAGGATAGTAGTATAGTTAGAGGTGCAATTTAGTGACTCAACTAATTCCAAGAATTTGAATAGAAAAAGTTTATCAAATAAGTTGAACAAATCAATTTAGGTAAAAGCATTATATCATCACTCTATTTGTTTGTTGATAAGATTTTTTGAAGTTCACGCTTAATAACAAAGTAGTGTTTTTTAGTGCCAGTATCAAACAATTATTCTATCTATCCAATAATGAACCAAATTAATGGAAGAATAACTGATTTTATCCGGACATCGGGTCGGATATTTATTGGATATCGGGTCGGATATTGCTCTTCCCATATCTTAACCCTTATTACATGAGATTTTTCGGATACGGATCGGATATTGCTTTTCTCATATCCTAACCCATATTACATCGGATTTTCTAAATACGGATACGGATAACATCGATACGGATTTTAAACGGATTCAGAATCGGATCGGACGAATATTTCCTTTCCTGTTTTCACCCCTACAAGCATATGCTTGAGGCAACACATGTGGCTCATATCATATTTGTAAGTAGATCTAGGGATTGGGCCGTGTCTATAAAGGACCGGCTCGGCCTGGCATGGAATCTAGCAGGCTGAGCTGACACGGTGCATTACAGTGGGTTATGCTAGGCTTGTAAATTTGGCTCGATGAGCGGCAAAGCATGAGAGGTTGAGCCGTGCTTAGTCTGGCTCGACACGAAAAGGCTTGTTTTAACTGTAAGCCTAGCTCATGCCATCAGCCCATCGTTACTCTTCAAGCCTAGCCCATCTACCTTTCTCCTCTTCGACCTGCCAAGAACAACCACTCCGCCCCTACTGCTCGCCGACTCCCGCCATTGAGACCTTTGACGTTGCCTTGTCCTTCTCCCTCACCCGCACCGCTGTCTCTAATGACGCTTTCTCACTTCGCCAGTCTGCCGCCACCGATATCACGTCCCTCTTCCGTGCCTATGCCGAAGTCTCCACCAATCTTTCATCGCTGGTGCCACGTCGGCTGCGTCCCTCTCCCGCATCAGCGATGCCATCTCACTCCACCAGTCCGCCACCGCCGATGCCAGGTTCCTCTTCCACACTTACACTATCGTCTCCACCGACACCGTCTCACTTCACCAATACGTCACTGACGATGTTGCATCCCTCCTCCGCACAATACATTGCCGACGATGTCGTATCCCTCCTCTGTACTCGAGCCACCGACGTTGTCTCACTCCAATTCATCGCCGCCGATGCCGCCCATGGCTCCCTCGTTGACGTGCCATGCTCATTCCCGCCCAACACAAAGGTGGCCTTGCATGCCCCAAGCCCAAGCCATGCCTCGGCCTCGTCGATGGCCGGTCATGCCGACCTGGCACGGCCCGTTACGCCCGTCGTGCATGTGCCATGCCGGCACAACCCAACTCCCAGCACTATTTGTAAGTTATCTATTTCTGAGTTCTGACGAGTATGAAGGTGGGTCTCAAGAAAGACAACACAATATAATCTCAGGTATAAATTTATCACGATGCTTAAAGGGCGCAAAATTTAGCTGAACATGACAGAGCTACAGCATTGTGCATAGGTCATAGGTGCAACGCAGCATATCAGCTTCATATTTATAGCCCCATCTGCTACGCGAAAAACCAGGCAGCTAGCTATTCACAGGACGAGATGGCTCACCCGCCATTACCAGCGTTCGGTGCTTCGTTCGACTTGACGAAGCGGCCTTTCACTCGCTTCCTCGTGTCCGCCCTCAGCTTCCTCGACTCGTACCGGATGTGCTTGTCATACCTACAGAAAGCACCGAAAACTATGTGAGGAAATTGGAGAAGTTGCTGGTCGGCAGCAGGTAGGTGAGGTCAGGGTCACAGTTCATCCATGCCTGCGATTCTTCCTCTTCTCTCTGTACCGCTGCATCGCGCTGTCCCTGTTCTGCGCTAGCGTCTCGCTGTCGATCTTTGTGGTTGGTCTCTCAACTCCAGTCGGTACGATGGCTTGATCCCCAAAGGAGATCTCCCTGGTGAGGGCTACTCCTCTGTCATGAGAAGAGCTCCCCAAGGGTCCTGAAGCAGGCGCATGGTTCCCAGAGGTTGTTGGGCCGTCGATTGTCGAGGTGCATGAGCTCACCTTCCGTTTGTTGCTCCCAGTGCTCAGCTGCAAATAAAAATCAGCACAGAACCTGAGTAACTGGAGCTACGTACTAGCAGAAAGGTGTACTGCAAGAGTTGGTACAGAAGATTTTACTGGAGCCCCCTGATTAGTACTTCTCTACAATGATGTAAAACCAAGAACACGTGGTGGGGCTCTCTATAGCGAGTTCTTAGTGCTGAAAAAATCGACCTTTAATGTTTCATAAAGAAACAAGATGCTTCCATGGCTTGGTGGACCAAAGGAGGACGAAATAAGGATCTGTATCCCGGTGATCGAAAACAGCTAAAAGTGTTCACACCATATAACCATGGGGCCTATTTTTACAAGAATAGCCCCTTAAAAAGATAAGATCGAACTAGTAATATGACAGTCTAAACCCATTGAACAGTAAGTGGCACATCAACATCAGTAAAAGCTCTGTTATGTGGTCAACTGGAAAGTTAACAGCGAGAGGAATGACTACACTGCACACAAGATGGAATATTGGTGTCCCCATGAACATGCACATTTTAAGCAAGTTAAGGTACGTCTTCAAGCAGCTCCTTTCCAGTATTTTGTTAATCCTGAAGCTTTGATCCACCACTCCTAAAAATATGCTTTAACCTTAACCAATTGTCTAGATTACTCAACGCACAGGCCTTTATCATAGAAGCTAACTAAGGGGCACAAGCCATTTCTGCAAACAAGAGGATTCTGTGTATCCATAAATAAGGCATATTTTACCAGAGCAATCATGTTTTTGCTTTGCTCCTTGGTGTTGGAGTTATAACACTAGGCAGAAAACATAAAATTGCATGAAGAATGAGAAATACTGCTATCACATGCATGGACTAATAGCACTCCTTTTTCTAGCACTGGACCAATGGGAGAATACCATGTTTGATACTATTATGCCAGGTGATTTAGGTGCCAAAGCGCTGGATAGGCATAGCAAGTGTCTGTTTACGTTGGAAAAAAGGGGATGATAACTTACATTTGTGGATGACAACCGACACATATTAGTTGACATGATATCTTCAGCAGCTGCACAGTATCTTGAGTCATAAATATCTTCCAGATCTTTCATTGTCCCAGAAGAAATTTCTGTTAGCAAGTCATTATAACTCTCGATCATAAAGCCTCCATTATTTGAACCAAATCCAACTTCAAGTGCAGAGTTCTCACTGTGATCCCATGATCTTCCTAAATTAAAATCCCATATCTGTCATGCAGATAAAAAGTAGTGAACTGTCAGTTTTTTCCTTGACAAATTGCACATTCCGGATTAAAAATTGAAGAAAAATTAGAAGATTTTCAAGCATCTGCAATAGCAAGGCCGTGATTTGTTCCTTGCAAAAAAAAAAGGATGTGATTTGTTGAAAAAATATCCTTTGGTCAATGCCAACTTTACAAGCATATATAGGCCTCTCAAATACTGTATTATTACTTTTTTCAGGCAAATTAAAACTGTAGGGATGGCAATGCAATGTGTACTCAATAGTTCAAATAAATATTATTGCAATCAGGGCATCATGATTCATGATCCAATTTGCACAGATCATAGGATCATTCCATATCCGAAAAGTCAAATACTCTGAAGAATGCAGCAACGTTGAAAATCACATACGATGCACTTTTCCATATTGTGATAACAACACCTCCTCAGAAAGTTGTCTAATTCGCATTATTGTTTAAAGGAAATTACACATTTCATCATCGGCCCAATTTGTGCATTCTGTGTCCCTAAAATAACCCAGTCCGTGAACCTTTATTGCAACTGCAAGCTACCCCTCTTTGAAATAACCAAGTCACAACTCATAAATGGTACGAGCGAAAAGGTTAAATTTATCTCTAATCAAAGCTAATGAAAACATTATGTTCTGGCTGATAAAACCTAGGAAACTAGAGCTGCGTACTAGGCCAGTAGAAACCATCTGGTCATGTGCAAAGGCATGGAATTGTAAAATCTTGGATGGCTTCAAAACTGGCACCTTAGTATTCATCACGAAACCAATCGTTTTTTTGTCAATCCCTTCACCTACCAGAGAGATCATGACAGCATTTCGCAATCTGATTGAGCAGTGGAATTGACCACGAGCTACAAGAAGTGATGAACATTCTACAGAATAGTTTGATTTCAATTGTTAGCAGTAAGATACAAGATCCTAACATTTGTCATCACCATGTGATATTAATGCGTGTTATACTACGACACTGCAGCTACTTAAGACAATGCAAGTATGCAACTAATATTACTCACTCGTAAAGATGAAAGATTCACTACAATTGTAATGTATAAAAAACTCGCCTTTTCATACTCTCTTTTACCTGGGTGGGTGGCACTGAGGGCGCGGTGCACTCCCATAGAACTTGTTCATCATCATCGCCGAGGTGGTCGCTGCCGATGAGCTCGCGGCAGTTGGCCGGCGCCATCATGAGCAGGGACGTGTACGGCAACGGCGCCTCCGGAGCCGTCGGAGCAGGAGAAGGTAACGGTGGCGGCGCCTGCTTTTCCGGCAAGCGCCCGCTGGCGGCTGCGGAGGTCCGGCGAGGCGTGCGGGGGCTCAGATCCGAGTGCTGCTGCGGATGCGCCGTCTCCGCCTCCCGCCGCGCCATCTCTGAGAGCTGGTGGCACAGAGCTTCCCCCTTGAGCCGCCGGCCGCCGGCGCCGGAGGCGGCCACCTCCGGCGGGTCGCACGGCACGTAGAGGTCGCGCAGGTCGGGGTCAACCGCCAGCATCGAGTATTCGAGCGCCGAGAAGACGGCGTCCTCCTCCTCGTTCTCGCCATCACTGCCGCCGCCGGGGAGGTCGAGCCCCCAGGACGCGGCGAGCTCGGCAGCCGCGGGACACCCGGAGAACGCCTCGACGGGCACGCGAGCCACGCCGTCGCACACGCCGTCGCAGTCCGCGCAGAGGAACGCCGGCTGACCTCCCCCGGCCGCGACGCGCACGGCGGCGGGCCGCGACGCGCACCCCACGCAGAGCGGCGCCCGCACGTGCTTCCGCGAGAGAGCGTTGGCGGCGTGCACGTGGCGGTCGCACACCACGCAGAGCCGCGCCGCGTCCGCCCTGCAGTGCAGCACCGCCGCCGCCTCCCCGGCGCAGTAGTCGCACGGCCACTGTTTCCTCGCCCCTCCCCCTCCGCCGCCGTCCTTCATCTCCATCGCCGCCACGCCACCCAACCACATCAACACGGGAAGCACTCCACGCACGTGCGGATCACGAGACCACACGAACAAAGAGCGGAGGCGAGGAAGAAATCAAATGGAGAACGTCGGAGAGAACGAGAGGGTTTACAACTTTTATTTAGCTTGCGCGAAGTGAAGCAATCAGTAGCGTGCGAGCGAGGAGGATGAGAAGACGATGATCCGCTGCGCGACGACGAACACCACAGCACGCTTCTTCTTTCCACGTGTGCTCTTCCGTTGCGTCGAGGTGGCTGGGCCGAGCCCTTGGGCCCCTTGCGGCAGTGGGCGTGGGATGTCGGAAAATATCTCCATGCATTCGCTGAGCTGGCGCGTTGAGTGGGAGGGGTCTCGGAGGCTGACACGGTGGGGCATGCGCGATGGAGGGTCCACGTGGGTGCACGGTGCGCGTGATCAACGTGCATGAGCGTTATCATAGTTCTTTCCAAATTGATATAAAATTATTTTATTTATTATTTAAGTGGTTATTTTAAATTTAAGCTAACGAGCAACTATCGAGTCGAGCTGAATCTCACTAAACTTTTTTTCACCCGAAATGGACTCGTTTCAATTTTGAATCTATTAACTACTATAATTAAAGTAATTTTGAATCGAGTTCGATTTAGTTTTTTTGTCCGTCTATATATATATATATATATATATATATATATATATATATATATATATATATAGCCTCTTTTCTACTCCACGAGGAGTAATTACTCTCTATCGCCGAGAGATCTCACAACGTATGAGATATCTCGTGCGACGGAGGGGTATGTACACGTAGTATACAAGTATATAAGATCATCTAGATGGTATGTACATTTTTTCAAAGGTGGTATGCATATTTTTTGGACATACTCCTTTTTATGTGTGTATATGAAGGTATTTGCAAAATACGCTAAAAATCATGGATTCCTTTGCAATTTTTTCATGTGGTTCACATTGGAGTATCTTATAATTAGTATATGAGTGTACCCAAAGTGATAAAGGAGTATTTTAAGTTCGTTTAGGTGGTATTTCAGAGGTGGGAGTAACTACTCCTAGGAGTAAAAGATATTTTTCATATATATATAAATATATAAGCAGCTCTGTATTAGGCAAAAGGAAATCTTTGCGTTCTTTTCTTTCAAAGTATCTAAGCTCAAGTTTCTCCTGCACACTATGAGTGATAATGGATCATGGATGGCGAGCATCTTCAATTCTACACTTGAAAGACCATATAGAGATCTACATATATAGGGGGTGTTTGTGTAGGATCGAGGATGCGCTTTCAGGTGGTGAATAGAGTTTTACAAAATTCGATCGCTCACTAAAATAATTCGATCTAATACACTTTAAGTCAAAACCTAATCAAAGATATATCAGGCGTTTATAAAACTCTGCTTTTGACAATTAAAGCCTAAATCAACTAGGCTTACTAGTGCACTAACTAAATTATGTCTTCTATACTAGAATTGCTAAATTGAGCAAACAATCAATACTAAGCAATTCTAATTATAATCAAGCAATTGATAAATATACAATAAAGTAAATGCTTGAAGGTAAAAGAGACAACCGATATTTTTCCTGCAGGTGTTCGGAGACTTGGGTCTGCCTCTCTAGTCCACGCTGAGGCAAGCCCAACCACTGGACCATCTCCCGCTCAGCACTTTCATCCGTTCCACTAGTCGTGGTTTTTCACGCCTTGTAGACTCAACAGAACCTTCACAAACTTGCCGGGCTTGACACATTGAGAGCTCACAAGACGACGCCTCTGACGTCTAGGGTCAGAGCTCAACCTCCAAGAGTAACAAGTCAGCCTCCAGCTTGAACCTCATGGAGCACAGACCACGCGCAACCGTGGGTCACCAAGTGCAACACATGCATAAGGCCTCCTCAAGTGCAACACATGCACAAGAGGTACCTAAACCACTTCCTAATTGCAACAAATGCAATTAGTCTCACTCTTAAGCTCAAGAGGCAAATGGAGAAGAGCAACACATGCACACAACTCCTACACACGCAGCAACAACACCAAGAACATTTGCCCCAAGCCCCCGAGGTATTTATAGCCCCCACAAGAAAATCCATAGCTGGTTGGGGCAAAATGGTGCGAATGGAGCTTTTTATAGATTACCGCCCTCTAAGACAGAATGTACTCGCTTGCAGAGCTTCTAACGGTTGGCTAACGGTCACTTTTAGGATACTCTACATTATCGAAATTTCGTAGTGAGCTCTAGCTGATCTACCGGCTATCCCTCGCCAATGAGTGCCTCTGACCTCGTCACCAAAAATCACCCAGATTTGGAAAATACCTCTATCGTGTTTTAGTCTTAGATGATCATTTCATACGCATTTTCAGCTTCCCACCACCGTAGTGCCGCCTAAAGACTCAACGAAGAACGCCAAGATCGCTAAAAGCTATCATTAAACAAATGCCAGAGGTCATTTCTTATGCATAACTACTAAGCTTCCTGCATATGCGAGTGTCTTACCACAGAGAAAATCCAGATTTCAAACTCCAAATCCATTTCTCCAAAAACCAAACTTATTCTTTTTGAGCCACAAAGATGATCAACACATGATCATACACACGCAAAACACATTTGCACCAACTTAGCTCATGCTCAAAGAATTCAAACCAAATTGCGAAAACACATTTCACAACCAACTCAAGATCTATTTGCAAAACGATAAGCAAATCAAACTGAGTTTATGAGATTAATTCCCTAGCCATGTGAAGGTCAACACAAGACCCGGTCCAACTTGCCAACACCTGCTAAAGCCCCACTCACATGCTCGAATTCTGACTCATAAACCCCGCCTTATTCGCACAACGAACTTACAAACAACACAATAAACATATCTCATGCTTGAGCACTATTCTTTGCAACACATGCAAAAGTCTAGCTCCAAGCAACATCAATCAAGATGCATGAACTCTCTAATTGCAACACATGCAATTTCTAGTTCAATGCAACACCAAAACCAAACTTCACACCAAAACCAAATCACACGTGATGAGCTCTTTACTGCAACACATGCAAGCCTCTAGCTTCATACAAACACACAAACATCAAATCATGCTTGAGCTCCTTTTGCAACACATGCAAAACTTAGCTCCAAGCAAACACAAGTTTTAGAAAGATTGTTTTATAACCAAAACATGAGCGCCAACTAATGCAACACATGCAAAAGTGAACTTCACGCAAAAGCCACGCGACTAGCTTATCCTATTTGCAACACATGCAAATCAAAGCATTATCACGAAAACCAATGCAATAAGCATAAGTTTAACCCATTAGCAACACATGCCAAATGGTTTAAACCAAATGCAAAAACCAAATCCAAATGGTTTGAGCTCGAGTGAACGCGAATGAGATCACCAACACATGATGAAGCTCAAGCAAAGGGAACGACCCTCAATAGCACGGCGATAAAACTCTAGACTCAAAGACTACAAAGTCCTTAGCCTATCTAGTTATACCTTCGCCACAAGACAAGCAACCCCTTTGGGGTCTTTATGATCATCACTTTGATATTCCTGGGATCGATCGCATTCTTCTTTATCTTCGATCCACTCTTGACGCCCATCAACTCATGATGCCGCCCTTGTCCCGCTCTCATCATCTCATCAATCTTTGGACCTAACTTAATCATAACTCATACAAATAGTTAGTCCAAGATGCATGGTCTGTCTCAATTATCTCTTGCACTCCATTAACACATAATGGATGCCTTTAGATCAATTGAGCACAACCTAAATCAATTAAAATGATTTAATTGTGTCTTAAGTACAATAATGCAACTCATGCTTTATTATATTTAAGAACTATTCATTTGTCCTCAATTAATCACAAAACACCATCAACACATGATGAAGTGTTCTTTAATGATTAACAAGACAAATGAACTCAATTTAAATTATCATTTAAATTGATATGAGTATATATTAACTACACAAGTTTTCATATACTCATGTTGATGAAAAGTAATGATCCATTATATGTAAACTATATGGAAATGATCATTACTCTAAATCATCAACTATAGAATACACCCACATGTATATGTGCATAGATATAATTGACTTGGACATAATATGCACATATCCAATTTGATCGTATTGGAGTATATCCTATATTACCATGAGTATACTTATAACTAGGCAATTTAAATATATACTCAAGGATTTAGTTTCTTTGTCTTGATCCTTATATGTGTCAACAACGAATCGATCAATACAAAGAGACTTTCAAGTTAAACTACAAACTCCCCTAAATATGTGCATCCATGTAATGTGTGGATTAGGAAACATGATGCACGCCAGGTTAATATAATGGGGATATTCATACTTTAACTTGACTCCAAAGTATGCAACTAATATTAGAATGAATATGCAAACATACCTTGGGTTTTTCATTTTTCAATGCGATGAGACTAAGCAAAGATATTCTAAACAAACATGTTAGTCTCGATATAAGATTGTCATTAATAACACTATCGCATTAGGGGATAAACTTAATATTGGATTTGTCATTAACACAAGATTAGATTTGTCATTAACACCAAAACCATAACTAATGAAGGTTGAACTTACAGTTTGGGAGAGTTCCGCTCCTCAATTTTGAGCTCCACTCTAACTTCGCATAGCCAAACACCCCACTCCACGTAACTCGGCTCCGTGAAAATGCGAATCTAGAGGGTCGCTCCATGGTTTTGTGGAGCTCCTCAAGGGGTACTCCAAGAAACACTGTTTCGTACCTACTCATGAAGTTCTCAGATAATTACCCACCTTTGCCACTGGTTACACACATGAGAAACGTACATGTTCACACAAGAGGATAGATCAACGCAGCCCTAGGGCGTTTCATCTCCCTCACGCGTCTCTCCAACCCTAGGGCGTTTCATCTCCGCTGCGTCTCTCAAAGACCTTGCAGCATCCCAGCGCGGCGGCCTCCCAATCCGGCGAGAATGGAACCCAATCGCCGCCTCTCCATGTTGATCCCGTGACGACGCCAATGGAAGCTCTGATTTTGCACTCACCAACAAGTGCCTGCCGATCTCCCTTTGTCAGGCTCGACCGGCAAGCAAGCACTTAGGCGCCATGGTTCTTGCCTCGCCGCGGCCGACATCGCCAGACCGGTATGGCCGCTGCCCATGGCTTGGCCGCCTAAGCCGTGGCCGGCTGGCAAGGTCGTAGGCAACTGCAGGGTCGTGCCATGGTCGCAAGTGGCCGGGCCGTGGCACTCGGCCGTTCCCGTGGCCGAGAAGTGGTGGTGGCCGCTGTCCGGAGTTTCGAGTAGTCAACGATCAAACTCAAGAATGACACACAGTATTGTTCGACACTTGCTAACTCATGTAATCTAATTTTGTGGCCTACCCTTTTATGTTGATGAGTCATCCATTTACTTAGGTAATTGTTCATTCATGTAATACAGTAGCTAATTATATTGTACTTGTTAGAATAACGACACGCAAAACATATGAAGAAGATCAAACCACAAAGAACAAAAGACACATATTCAACATGGAAAAATAATTAACCCAAGCTATCAAGAATCTAAGACCTGCCACGCCTCCCAAGTTGGCCATATCTCTAAATTTGGATCATCAATTTAACAGTACTGTATAGTAGAGAGCATGCATGCTAACAGATGCTACAATAGAGACATTGTTAATAATTTTAAAACTTGAACAAATAAGAATAGAAGTACATAGTTGTATTGCCAATGTGTGAGAACCAATGGTTATATGCTTACCCAATTGTGAATTTTGGTATGTCAATGCTCAATTCTTTTTTGTAAAAACATGGTCAGGGTGATCAAATGGAATGGACTGATGAGTACACCTCGGTGGTTTGTGCTTTGTTTAAAGAACAAGTTAAGAAAGGGAATTGTCCAAACACCCATTTGAACACCGTTGGATATACCGAGGTGATAGATAGGTTTTTCCAGATGACCGGGATCGAGTTATGCAAGACTCAGTTAAAAAATAAGTGGGACAAGTTGAAAGGGGATTTAACAGCATGGCAAAAATTAATGAGGAAGCAGACAGGCACTGGTTTTGACAGAACAAAAAGGAGTGATTGTCATGGACAATGAGTGGTGGAAGAAGGCGAGAGCGGTGAGTGTTATGAAAAGTTTTCATTTATGACGCTAATTTAAGTAATGGTGTGAGCCTAAATTGTTGCTTGTGTGTGTTTTTTTAGGAAATACCTGGATGTGGGAAGTTCAGGCACAGAGCTCTCCAAAATGAGAGTGAGCTTAAGGTGATTTTTGGTGACATCACTAATGATGAACAAGATCATTGGAACCCTATGAGTTCCAATCCCATCGTACCCCCAACTCAAGAAGCCCCCATTAATGTTGATAATGATCTTGGAGGAGGGGAGGATGAGTTCCATGATGTCCACATTGATGATGACAATAGTGTTGTTGGTGAGGTTGAGGAGGTTTCTCCTTCTATTGCAACTACAAAGAAAAGAGCTCGTGTTATAGAAAAACCAACAAAGAAAACAAAGTCAGGCACAACACTTGTTATTCAGGACCAAGTGACAAAGATAGGTGACGCAGCCACCGCCTTTGCATCAAGGAAGCTAGGCGAGGTCACGATCCAACAAGTCATGGACCTAGTTGTGTCTTGTGGGGCAGATTATGGTACAGATGAGCATTACATTGCCACTGAGTTGTTTGTGAAGAAGGATCAAAGGGGTATGTTCATGACCCTTCCAACTAATGAGATCAGGTTCAACTGGCTTAGCAAGAAGTACAAGGACAAGAAGGGAATGTGAAGTGTGTGGTTGGGTGTCATTTGAACTATTTGTCGTTAGAACTATTTGATGTCATTTGAACTATTATGTGTGGTCGGTTGTAATCTTTATTGTTCGGTGGTACTGGATCTATTTGTCATTTGAACTATTTGATGTCATTTGAACTATCATTGTTATTTGTGTGTCACTCAATGTCATATTGCAAGTGAATTGTCAATGTTCTATTTTTTCTGTTGTCACCTAATGTTATATTATGTACTTATTTGTCCCCATTTGTCTATGTGATACTTGCAGATGTCTGAAAGTGATAGTGATAACGATGATTCAACTAATGAGGACTAGGAGTTTTGGGATCTTGTTCTAGGTGGTGCAAAACTTGCACAAATATATTTTGTTTTGTACCTTGATAAGAATCCACCGAGGACATCAAACCTTAGTGGCATGGGATGGATGAAAGAGACAATGAGGACTCCAAGTGAATGTCATTCACAGCTTCGTATGAGCACGGAAATGTTTTGGGACCTTCACGAGTTGTTGGTTCAAAGGTATGGGCTACAACTATCTTTGCATGTGAGCATAGGGATGAAAGTGGTGGTGGGCAGCCCATTTACCCGCTTATTTTAGCCCATTTAAATCACAAAATAGACACCCACAACCCACTTAATTAGTTAAGCTGGATCCGATCGCCATTTCACTCGCAGATCCCACGGCCCACTCGGTCCCGCTTGACCGCTTCTCCTCCACTTGGTCGCTCGCACAGATCTCGAGCATCTCCGCTTCCTCCGTGATCGCCAAGCATCCCGCATCTCCGACTCTCCGATGCTCGCCCCGGCGATCAACTCACGTGGCCCCGATGCTGCCTCGGCCGCCATCCTCGCCCTCCTCCTCTCCGGCTACTTTGAGCTCCTCCATCTCCTCCTCCTCTTCACCCTCGCGCTTTGTCGCCTGGCGCCACCACGGAACGCATCTCCACGGCGCCGACATCGCTTCGGCTCGCGAAGCGCCACCCTTCACTCGCTCTTATCGGCTCTTTCGCCTAGGACGCCGCTGCCGTGTTCCCACTTTTGCGCTTAAGCTCGCAGCCGAGCCCGGCGGTAACGCCGACGGCCTCCGTGGCATTCCATCATCGGGCGCGGGTGGGCTTGCCGAGGTGCGAGGAGAGTGAAGACGCCGACGTGGGGGTACTCTGGCTCAGGGTGGACGTGGATCCCCGACGCACTCGACGGGGTGTACACTTGCCGTTTGAGGTGAGCTGCGTGCAGGAGCAAGTCCATCCGCTGCCTGACTACCCCGGACGCTACCGCTCTTCGAGGGCTCCACGTAGCAGGCATCGCAGCTTTTTCTCTCTCAGCGACGATGCAAATGACATTTTTTCCCACATGGGACATGAGTTCGGAGTCGGGTGTTTAGGATGAACTCATTTGGTGTCTACTGGTAGTTTAACACTTAGGAGCGATCAAATTGGCGAAATTATGAGCCTTGCTTGGTAATAGTTGTGTGGTGCAAATTGAATTGAAGAATTGGCAAAAGCGCGACTTTGATGCGAGTTGGAATTTTTTTGGGGGGTGCTAAACCGAGAAATTATTCAGTGCATTGTGGTAGCTTGCTTATCTTTTATGGTGATCGGGTAATAGAATGCTTTTGAAGTGATAAAGCTCATGGTTCTTTTCCTATGTCAAAGGTGCACTTGATGATTTCGACTATTTGGCAAAAGATTTGGTGTGAATGTCTCGGTTCCTTATTGAGATGAGAGCTGCATTGATTATCTCAATTCTTCTAAAGGACGAGGATCATTTGCTTGTTGAGCAAATTAGCTGAAACAACAAAAGTTGCTTCTGTTTGGTTTGGTAGCTTTTGGTGATTTCTTTGTAAAGTTTTGTTGGTTGAAACTGAGGAAGTGATAAACTCTGAGTTTGCTGTGTAAATTTTGATATTTGTTCATGTTCAGTTTTGATATTGGTTCTTCGTCTTCCTGTGTAAATTGAAGAATGCCGTGGGTTGTGGCCTTGTGGGTGCCGTGATCAACCCAAGATATATTTTGGTGGGTTACCGATAACTCCACGAACTTTCATGGGTATATGCGGGCAAGTGCCGCAATGCCCGCAATCAATCCCACCTTCATCCTGATGTGAGCACTTATGAAAGTCTTGCAATATTCTTATTCATATGTGTTGGAAATGAGTCCAATAGGAGATGCCAAAATCGGTTTAAGCACTCAGGAGAAACCATTAGTAGGAAATTTGATGAGGTCCTAAATTGCCTTATGGCTATGGCAAAAGATTTTATTAGACCAAAAAATCGAAACTTTCCTACTGTTCATCAAAGAATAAGAGATGACAAAAGAGCATATCCACACTTCAAAGATTGTATTGGTGCACTTGATGGCACACATATTCGTGTATCTCTGTCACCCGAGGAGCAAGTGAGATATATTGGAAAATCTGGAATATTGTCGGTGTTTTGTATAACCGGCAAGTAAATTTGTAAGTTTAGGGGTCGCGCGCTCCCTCTCCTTGAATGGTTAGACTAATGGAGTCCTGGATGTATACTGGTTCGGGCCGAATGTTCCTACGTCCTGTTCGTGGTGGTGGATCTCATTGCTCAGAATATGGTGGATTACATGCGAGAGCCAAGGACAGGCCCCTAGCGCTCGTCCGAGTGAGGAAGCCCGGAAGCTATGAACGCTCGCTCGGGTCGGAAGGCCCGAATCTGGTCGAGAGAGCAAATGAGATAGAATGCGAAAAATGAGAGAGTTCGTCCCCTTTCCCAGAGGACCCTGCCTCCCTTTATATAGACAGAGGGGGCAGGTTACACGGGAATTTGGAGAAAAGAGGTAGGGGTATGCTACGCCCGGGAGTCCCGGTCTTCGGTCTTGGCGACTGACGGATTCATGTTCATCCCATGCTGGGTCGGTAGACACAGCTGATAGCGTTCCGTTGGAAAGGTGCACACCGCCTCTCGTCACTGCCGATGTTGACGTTGCTCGCGCCAGATTCGTGTTGCCTTGGGACGGAGCGCGCCCTTCCATCAGGCTTGACAAGGTGGCGAAGGCGGAGGCGCCGACCTAGCGGCCCTCGCGCCATCTTGGGAAGGAGCCACCTGCCCATCATGGACGTCGTGTCCACGGGGCAGGTGACCGGCTTGGAGTCGACCGTCAAGTGACGGAGATTTACCGAGGCTCTGTCCGGAGGCCTGGTCGGAGCCTGTGGAGACGCCCGACCAGGTGCCTGGCCGGACGCCCGACCAATATCCTGGTCGGAGCCTGTGGAGACGCCCGATCGGTAGCCTGATCGGAGTGCCCCTGGCGGGCCTGATCGAGGCCGAGTGATCATTCGTGTCCCCTTGGGCCTAGAGATGGGCCTATGATGGTTCATCTGGCGATCCAGCCGATATTTAGGGATAATCCCATCTGCGAGGGACGGAGGCTTTGGTAATATCCCTTCTAGCACTCTACATCGCCGTCAGGCTGGACTCTGAGTCCAGATGATTGAGAGAAATACGATCTTGAAATAGATGTATACTTTACTGTGGGGTACCCCTGATATGAGTATTCGTCAAATACCTACTCAAAATGTTTTAGCAGTCTGTGACTTCGACATGCGTTTCACCTATGTGTCGACGGGTCAACCGGGGGCTATGCATGACACAAGTGTGCTATACAATGCAATAAGAGTGGATGAACAATTCTTCCCTCACCCTCCACAAGGTAACAATGTTGTCAATTTGACCTTGTTATTTACTACTTATGCAAATAATAACCGTGTTATCTTCCATACTTGCAGGAAAGTACTATGTTGTTGATGCAGGATATCCCAATCGCCCTGGATACCTAGCACCATACAAGGGTGAAAGGTATCACTTGCCGGAGTGGCATAGCGGTATGGAACCCAATACTCCTAAGGAAAAATTCTATCGGGTTCACTCACCTATCCGCAATGTTATTGAGCGATCATTTGGAGTATTAAAAATGAAGTGGCAAATTCTTTACAAGATGCCACCCTACCCGATGTTCAAGCAAAAGATGATTGTTGCTGCTGCTATGGTCCTTCACAATTTTATTCGTGAGCATCGGTGTGAAGACTTGGACTTTGCTCGGTTCGATCGTGATCCTAATTATGTCCCTACGATACCGGAAAGGTATAACAAATATGCAGCAGCATCCGATGGGTCAACTTCTATACCCAATGCTCCAACTATGGACATATTCCGTGATGAGTTGGCCACCGCTATTGCTCTTGCTTGGAACTAGAATGTAATGGTAGACTTGAGAACCGAGAGTATTTGTTTAAACTTGTCGCAAATATCTATCCTCGAATTTGTGTTTGATTATCTATATTCAAACTTGTGTTTGATGAGCATTACATGCTGCTAATTCATGCGTAATATGGACGTACTTCTATTCGAGTACACGTGCAGCTCGTTGGAATAAAAAAAATGAGTGTACACGTGCAACTGGTCTTTTATTTGAAATCGAAAAAATACCCATAAATGACCATGGCGGACATGTACAGGTGAGCGACCTTCGGATTTTCGAATTCTGAAAAAAATATGGCTCAAACAAATTCACAAAACCTCCATTCAACATCCAAGGGCATAAATGGGTATCCACACCAAAACCATCTATTCTTGAAGCTGGATCTAATTTGCAAGCCAAACACCTCCCTTCCCTACTTCAACTCTATGGTGGAGCTACTCTATGGTGGAGTTGGTAGAGTGGAGCTGATTTTTTTGGAGTGGAGCTCTCTCAAACAGGCCCATATATGATGAGCAATTGATTTTGTTTAAGCTTGTAGTGCTCAAATTTATGTTTGATTTGAATTCAATTTTGAATTTGAAGTAATTTGAGGTGCTGTCAGGTTGGCCAGCACTACCGACATGGTGGTAATGCTGTCCAGGCAGCACTATCAGCCTGGGATTGGCTGTAGTGCTGGCCATGTAGAGCTACCAACATGGAATAGCGGTAGTTCTTTTACAAAGAGATAATTCTCTAGGGTGGTTCAAGGGCGACACTACCGGCCTTTAGGGGCGGTAGTACCAGGGTTATGGTCCTATCGGGCTCCAGTAGGTGGTAGATATTTTTTAGAGAGGGTTCTCTTGAGTTTCTCAAAGGAGGGGTACCACCGGCTACCAGAAAGTGGCAGTATCGGACTTACGGTACTTCCAACCTCTGGTTGGCGGTAGTATCGGTTTTTCATTGAATTGTGATGTTTACTATGATGATGTAATGTTTATTTGCATATAATTGTGAACAGTGCCACATGTCGGTGTGGTTTATCTGTGTTGGTTGTAGGATTTTGGTGCTACGTTGTGGTGAAGCGGAGGAGATCGGTACTAGGTTAGGAAAGCTGAGGTCTAGAACAGTCAAGGGACACTAGAAGATGACTGAGGGCGGGAAGTGGTTGCAAATCGAGAAGACAAGGAGTCGGAGCGTGAAGCATTGATGATGGACATGGCGGTAACAGCATGGATTGGGACTAGGCATGAGGAGTCGAGATCAAGAACGGTCAAAGAAGTTGGCATCGTCATGGTGAAGCGGGGAAGGACATATAGTGTGCCAAGTGACTTAGGCCTATTTGCAAGCGAGAACAATTCAGGGAAGTCTAGACATGTGAGAGGTTTGACAGGAAGTCATTAGGACCACATGGTGGATGACGAAGCATAGACGATGCTTCGAGTGGAAGGAAAACACCGTCTGGAGCAAATTGGTAATTTATCGAATACCAGGGGTCGAGGTGGTTTAGAAAACTGCAGCGGTGATCTAAGTGGTTTAGGTTAAGCCGAAGTGGACATGGACGCTGATTCGGGCTCATGGAGCGAATTGAAGCATCATGAGAAGGTTGCTTGAGAAACGTGCTTATGTGAGTATAGAACCCATTATGTGTGTTGGGTTATCAGATTAGCCCATGTAAGAGTGGATGGTATCCACTTATGTGTCTAGGTTTAGAGATGCATAGAGGGAGGTAAGTCTCTGGAATCTAAATTAAGACTTCCAAAAGATTTTTTGTTTTTTTTGTGTATAAGTGTTTCTTGGGAGTTTTGCCCTCAGATGAGAGGCTTTATAATCGTATCTTACTCTGAAATGAAATAAAAAACTTTGCCTCTTGTTTTGATCTTCCCTCTAGAGATGGCAACGGGTATATACTCGGCGGGTATCACCACCCCGTACCCGTACTCGTGTTAATAAAATTCACCCGCTATAATACCCATACCCGCATGCGGGTACAAAATTTACCCGTACCCGTACCCGCATTAATGTGTAGCTAATTCAAGTTTTTCGATTTTTTTAACATGTCAACTTGATGATATGTTTCTCATTAATGGTTGATGATTATGTACTTTTGTATTGTGTTGGAGAAATGAAGAAATTTGATGGATGCATGATGAACAAGTTGAACTTGATAACACTCACCTCATCAAGCGAGAAGCGGGTGGATCATACCCACGTGAATGGGTACCCCGTGCATTCGCATTCGCTATACCCGACGGGTGAAGGTTTTCCCCTATTAAGGTACCTATGGGTATGATTATTGGACCAGATTTGTACCCTAATGGAGTAAATACCCATCGGGTATCGGGTACCCATTGCCATCCCTACTTCCCTCTTCTCGATTTTTGATCTTTTTTGTTTGGTTTCTTCTTCTCTTTATTTTGTGTTGCTAAGGTTGTGTGATTCATGGATATATCCTCTGGGGATCATATTCCAATTATCTAGATAAGCTCTCACTAGTTCATCAAGATATTATCAAGGAATCGGTTTCTTGTGAGAGAGAAGGATTTCCGAAAGATTGTGTTTTTAAGATTTTAGGGATAATTTCTTTGGAGCTTGCGCTTGCCGTGATATGTGGGAGGTCATCTTGTTCATTAAATCCCCACGAGCAAGTATAGAGTGAAGATTTAGGGTTTGATCCGATTTTAGTGCAACCTTTGGTAAATTTGAAAAAGGTCGGAACTTTGACATCAATCCTTATGATTGAATGTTGGAATATATTTCTGACATCCATAGGAATGTGCATACAAAGTTTCGTGGGTTTTCGATCAGCCGATCAAGAGATACATCAATTTCCATCTTTGAAGTCGTACTAATTGTACTATTCATATGGCCTTTTTTACTATGCACCAGTAGTACCGGGGGTACTGTAGCATGGTAATTCTGATTTTACTGTTTATTTCGGCACTACAGTCCGTTTAATTGCGATAGTGTGGATTTTATTGTTTATAACGGCACTACATACCGCTTAATCGCAGAGTGTTGCTTCTGCAGGTGAATTTCTTAGAAAATTCATTTTTTTTGCACTTCTTTGACCTAGAGAGATTTTGGTTGGTTTCTGTGGGGAAAAAAATTGTTTGGCTAAATTTTATTTGGCTCCTATATACTCTCCCCTAGTCGTCTTTTTAGTCCTACAACACCTTAGATTTTAGCAAAGGTGAAGGAGAGGAAATGAGGAGAGGGATTAAGTGCAAACTGAATATTGTTATATACCCAATTGAAGATTTTGACGTGATCATTGTTGATCATGTGCTTTCAGGGACCAAAAACCAACGGTTAGGATTGAAACAAGGGAGGGATTGAAGCACTTGAAATCCTCCTTCCATGACATTTTACTTTTTGGGTTCATGCACTTAGTCTTAATAAAAATTTTATTTGGTACGAAACCAAGATGCAATGAACTAGGGCTCGTGCATCGTTACAAACTATAACAATTGATCCAGCTTGTGGGGTGCATAACCACTTGTTTTGCAAGAGATAATTAATCCTTTGACATGACAATACCCACGAAGACTTGAGCTAACAAGCTGAGTAAGCCCTAAGCTAGATGCATGTAAGTAAACTTAAATCAGTTCGTTATGCATATAAAGTACCAGCTTTTAGGTTAAGGTGTACGAACATTTGCATCTTGATTGTAAACTAATTAGGTGCATAAACATTTGCATTCTGGACTGTAGAGCGAGTGCCCTTGACGAATACAAATGCCATGCCCCAGCAGGAGTTGCTACAAGATACTATGTTAGTCATTTGTCATGGCTCAGCATTAAGGTCCTGATAACATAAAGCCATAAGTGATTAGACAATAGCAAAAAGATCTCAAAAAAGATAGCCAGTGGAAAACGAACATGCTGGAGCACATGTTCCAGTATGAAGCAAGTGATCAAGAAGCGATTTTTAATTCCACGCTAATTGTGATGTTGATGCACTATTAACCTAGCTAGTAGCTAGCTAAGTTGCCTACGGCTCTACGAGTTGACTTCATCAAAAAAAATCTGGGAGAGATTCACACGGAAAGTATAAATAAACAAAACCCATCTATGCATGTGCACATAGTTAATTTGAATTCAAATTTTGATAGAAATATGTTTAAGAGTGTAGAAATTTATTTCTGATCGTTGAAGCAAGTAATTTAAAAGTTGCAAATCAGTTCAAAATTTGTCCAAAATGAAGGATCTCTCTCGATTAAATGATTAAATCTGAATTGAACATTGCTTGATCCAATTAATGGTCAATCGGGGAAGATTTTTTTAATGCTGCAAAGCATATATGTGTACGATTCTACGAAGATGGAGTATTTGTTAAGTTTCATATCTATACTTCGGCCTTTTTGTTTCATTCACTGATCAAGTACTTTGCTTTTACCTCCTGTAGCGTTCGGGGTCCCACGTGCAGGGGCACTGATACGCACGTGACTAAGGGTGTATTTGGTTGCTTGTACCAAGTGATATATGTATAAGATAGTTCAAAAAAAAATCATTCACATGTTTGATTGTTTGAATAGAACTATCTCGTTCTAAATGATGTGATGCAAATTTGAGAAATATTCTTTATAGATACTGAACCATTCTATTTACCTAAAACAATAGAACCAAATAATATAAAATCATTCCATCCTATTCAACCTTATCTCACCAACCAAACACCCTGAGCATATTGGAACGCGTAGCAAAGCTAATGCTTTAACTAAAAGAATACGGCACGTGCTGTATACTGCTGCTGCAGCCTTTGGAGCTGAGGTCAACCCGTGACTCCATTTGCGGCTAGCACGTGAATAGAAATCTTTGCACGAACAAACCCGGGGCTGCCACGTGGGTCTGCGTGCTGCTGGTTTACAGCTGGATTCAGCAAGTGACTTTAATATTAAAATCAAGCCCGATTGGGCTAGCGGAGGGGCATGATTAGCGTGTATTCTAGATTATCGCTAGCTACTAGCTTCTTCTTTTGGTAGTACTCCTAGACACCTAGTCGGTAGGAGTATGTTACTCTAGTTAATCAATCTGCTTGATTAATTAACTAGTTAAAGATGCCATGACAGTTGCGTCAGAGTCCAGAAGCGTCTGTTCGGTCTAAAAGATTCGAGTCGTGTGTCGGCCTCCGAATCTTACCGGGAAAAAAGTCCTCCTGTCGCATGCCATGTCTCTAACTCTTGTTTGGAAGGTATTTTTTCGGTTGAGATCTGAGTAGATACATCAGAATTTTAGAGTAAAAGTTAGAAGGTATAGTCATGTACCTGTGAAACTTAATTTACGATAAAAAAATTTATTTGTAAAGATCACTAATACTGTCTGAATGATACTATTTTCTCGGAATGTGCAATGGTTGAATGATTAAATCAGTTCATTAAAGCATACAAATTAGAAGTGGTTAAGGTAGAAATCCACTTTCATATCAGCTGTTCGTGCTAGATCCAACGGATCATGTACACTAGAGAGAATGAACGATCGCCGTCACTTTCTAATTAGAAGTAGTAGAGATGTTATACTGGTAGCGTGTGGACACGTCAATGTTTTGGGCTTAGGCCTGCTTTGAACTTGGTTCTGATTGGTTACAAGAGACGGCCCATGTATACCCACCAAGAAAGCCCATTTCCTCAAAGCCCATTAGTTACAAGCGAGTGCACAACAAAGAGCTCATTTCGTCAAAGCCCATTACAGTCACGGCTGCTAAGTCCCAGCAAGATAAAGCTGAATCTGGCATTTTTTTCTTCCAGATTAACCTATGCAGGAGTGAATTTTTTGCTCTTCTGGCCGAATTTGAAATTTTTTTTACGGATTTAGCCGCGTGTCGCGTAAAATTGCAAACTTAGCCCCTGTACAGTGTAATTCCGTGGACCCAGTGCGCGGAATAATTTTTTATTATTTTTTCCCGGATATTCCGCGGACCGTTCGGCGGAATAATTTTTTATTATTTTTTCTCAGCCAATTCCGCGGATCCGCAGCGCGGAATAATTTTTTTAATATTTTTAATATTCCGCGCCACTCGTCGCGGATTAATTTGTTTTTAATTTTTTAAATTTTAAATATTCCACGAGTAGAACCGCAGAATAATTTCGGATTTTTTTTCGGATTTTTTTTCGCGGTTTTTTTTAATTTCCCGGCGGACCGAACCGCCGGTTTTTTTGACACGTGGGCCCGACCGAATTCTGCGGACGGGCCCGACCGAATTCCGCGGACGTGCACAGCGGAATAATTTCCGTTATTTTTTTTCCCGCAAGCTACAGTACCGACTAGATAATAGTTGTTGCAATTTGTACATGAATCCGACGTTTTTGGTCACGAGTTTAATTAGTTCAAAAGTAGTTTTATCTCTTTTGAAATTTTCTATAAATTTTTATGTGGAGAGATTAAGGTATGTAGTTTCCATTTTCTTTGGTTTCGCTCAATTCGCTACTTTGGTTTTTGTACAATAATTCCTTAAAGTTAACTAGTTTTCAAAATGTTTTTGAATTTTTCCTTGAGAGCAATTGAAGTCCATTATTTTTTAAATTTTGTTTTTCATAAGGATTTGAGCTAAGAATGCTTCTGTAAAAGTTTCAGGTCAAAATGTTGCTCCATTATTTTATAAAAATTCTGACATTGCAGTTTTTAGATTTTCAGAGTTTCTGTTTTTTAATTTTGAGAAGTCCTAAATGACAATATTAATTCCTAATATTTTTACCAGAGATAGATATTTTATTTAGGTTTTCATGATAATTTTTATAGCTCTATTTGTGACTCAAAAATATTTTATAAATTCTGACAATGCATTGTTTTGATTTAAAAGTTGTCTTTTCATTTTGTCTCTTCATTTCTTTATGCATAAAATTTCATTTGCTGGCTAAAATGATTTAATTGAATGATCAGTGTTCTCATGGCAATTTTCTAAATTTTTACTTTTTACATTTTTGCCTTTTCCTCTTTTTCATTCTTTATTTCCCTTTTGTTTGATTTTTCTTGCAACACAAAAAATCCAAGAAAATCCAAATAAAGCAATCAATATTCAAAAAATCCAAAAATATTCACAATCAAATTTAAATATTATATTTTTACTGTTCTAAAATTTTCGGTCATACATGGCAAAAGCTACAATAAGAGTTGTGTTGAAGTCTTTCAATGAAGCCGATTTGGTTTGGAATCAATTTTATATGATAAGCAAGCTGTATTTTTTATATTTTTCTATAATTTGGTTGTCCATATGCTGAAGTATGTTTGTGGGCCAATTTCACCAAAATTTATGTTTAGACGAGTTGTTGTACGCGTCGCTGAAAAGGCTTAAGTGTTATCGAACCTGCGCAGTTTGTGGTCATTTAGGGTATTTGTTGTGAATGGATTCAGATGCGAAGCAAGTTATAAATACAATATTTTTGTAGAATATGGTACTACATATGCCAAATTGTGTTCCAACGCTGGTCGCACCAACATGTGCATTTAGACAAGTAATTGTACAGGCCGCTGAATAGGCTTATTTAGTTTAGTTTTCTACAGCGTTTGCAGTTATAATATATATATCAATCTCTCAAACCAAAAGAAGACATTCTAGCAGATCCTTACATAATCAATCTTATTCAACACAACCATCTTCACATTCAATCTTATTCAACACATCACAATAAGTCCATCACAAGATTCAAGAGTATTACTCCACAACGATAATAGTACCCATCGCCTTCTTGTAGACAATCCGGTATATCGTGCAAGCCTCGGTGAACACATCGTCGAGGTTTCTTGGTGTTTGTTCAAATTCAGCAGCGTTGTAGAGCCTAACTAGAAAGAACTTACAAATTGGCCGAACATTCTCAGATTGTAGCAATATTACTTTGTCTGCTTCATCATATATTCTGCCCAATATGGATGTCGAATGGTAGGCACTATCAGAAACAACTGGATAGATAAGCAGTATCAGGGAAAAAAAACTAGATTGGTAAGCATTATCAGAAACAACTGGACACTAATTAAATCTAATTATGTGAATAAACAAAAAAAATGAAACCTTTTGCTTATGATTTTTGCCTCTCTATCTTCTAATTGCATCTGCTTTTTACGGCGTTTGCAAGTCTTCCTCCATACCTTCAATATCTTTCATATGTTTATCTTTTTGAGATCGTGTACCTTTGATGAGGTTGACAGTCGTGCAATTTTTCTCATAAGGTGTCAGTCGTGCGGCTTTGATGATGGGTGACACGTCGGTGGCTTTTCATCTATCGCTTATTTTATCATCTGAACTTTCACAGATGTGCCCTTCAAATTTTCTAACGTGGTTTGTTTCATTTTTCATTCGGTTCAAACTTGTCGGCCAAATAAGTTTTATCGGGACAGTTGTATTGTTTGAATTTTAAAAATTCTCACATCTTCAAATCATTTGAAATTTTTATAATAATATCAATGATTTATCAGAACCTCCATAAAAATTTCAAAATTTTTCGACGTCAGAACTTTTGTGGTTTCATGGTCATGAAAGTGCCTTTTTCCGATTTTCGTCACTTCCTCACCGGCAACGTCTGGCTATCTCGCCCATACATAAGTGGTAGCTCGCTGCGTTGAGGGTCGCCATTGATTTTTTCCGATTTTTGGGCAGATCCGCTTGTCCCGCTGCCCTCACGAAACCCCCAAGTGGCCACGATTTCGTGGTTTCATGACCGCGAGTGCCTTTTCCGATTTTTGCAACTTCTGCCGAGCAACGCCCGCTATCTCGCCCATACGTAGTAGCACGCGCTATGAGGTCGTTCTTCATTTTCTCGTGTTTTTGGACCGGATTCGCCTCGTCTACGGGTGCATAAAACCCTTAGTGCCCACGATTTCCACTTTGCGGGTCATGAGTAGTTTCAATGCGAATTCCAATCCGCGATAGAATTGCGACTATTCGCATAAAGATGTATGTAACGGTCATTTTTTTATAAAATACAAAAATTCTATCAAATTATAGAATAAGCCCGTCCAATCGAAAAGAAATAAAAAAGAAAAGAAACTAAAAAACCGGCCGTAAAAATCCGGAAAAAACCGAAAAATAAAAAACCGCTAAAAAAATTTCGAAAATATTCTGCGTTGCTGCATGAATATTAAAAATTAAAAAAAATTAAAAACAAATTAATCCGTGGACGAGTGGCGCGAATATTAAAAAATATTAAAATTATTCATTGCCGCGATCCGCGGAATTGGCCGAGAAAAATAATAAAAATTATTCCGCCGAACGGGTCCGCGGAATATCCGGGAAAAATAATAAAAATTATTCCACAGACCGGGTCCGCGGAATTATATCAGACAGGCTAAATTTGCAATTTTACGTGACACGCGGCTAAATCCGTAAAAAATTTTTCAAATTCGGCCAGAAGAGTAAAAAATTCTGCAGAAGTTTGCTTTGCTCTGTAATATGTGTGTATGCTCACCGTGCATGCATCTGTTGCTGGAGTTATCTAGTTGCATGTGCCACGAGGGATCCATGAGAATTGAGGCCAGCAAGGTTGACATTATCTAGAATATGTTCGCTGAATAAAGATTGTGATGAAAGATTCTAGTTGGATGCAAAAGATGAGATGAGCCCACCTCCCTCCTTTGCGAGCTGCCTATAAATAGCTCTGGAACTGCAGGCATTGGCGATCATACCAGCAGGCAACAATGAGCTAACCTAGCCATGCGCAACAATCAATACGAGAAGAAGAAGAAGAAGAAGAAGAAGAAGAAGAAGAAGAAGAGAGCAAGCCTTACATGGTGATAAGGGTAGCTCTGGTAGCCAAGGATGACTTGCCAGTGTCCTCCCTGAAGGCTTAGCAATGCACCTATGAGCCTTTGTGTGGTTCATGGGCAGTCTCCTTGGCTAGCCTGAGTGACTCTTATCACTCATGCTAGGCTTGCATCTCTTGATTTGTCTGTGGATGCATTTTCTGAATGAGAAAAAACGTCAGCTAGCTTGCAGCTGGTTAGCTAGCCTGCATCTCTTGATTTACCCGTGTGCTGATGCATGCATGTAGCATGCCGCCAGTTGCCATATCATCAGGCTATATATGCATGAGTCTTGGCCCCAGTTGCCATATCATCAGGCTATGCATGAGTCTTGGCCCCAGTTGTTAATACACACTTGGTTAATGGCATGCATAGCCGGGCTACTGTCTCAAAGTTGATAAAATTCAGATAGCAATTGGACATTGATTGTCTCGGCATATATATATGTTACTTTTCCCTCCTTATTACGGAGGGAGATGAATATGATCCATGCACTTCGATCTGTGTATCTAAATCTATAATTCAAAGGGAAAAATTAGAAAGGGGGGACAAGGTAGATAGGGGACTACGTGTATAGATAAGATAAGAATTCCTTTCCATGCCAAATAAAGCTGCATGCTGGCCAACATGCATGCGCCGCAAATTAAAGCACTACTACTGCACACCAAGATACTCTGTATTTCCCAAAATAATAAAGCTAGTTAGAGATTCTTTATATATATATATTCCCAAGATACTCTGCGTACCTTGTTTTGCCACGTCGACTCTTTTGCAGATCTGAATACGTATTAGTAATCCTTTTAAAAAACGTCTTAGTAGTAGCAAAACTAGGCTCGCCGAACGAGTATTTGTAAATATTAGTGTATATCATTATACATGTACATGACTTACCTTTCTCAAAAAAAAAAAAAAACATGCACACGACGAGTACGTACGTACATGCATGCTACTGCTGTACATACGTTTACTGTTTACATGTCTGTGTAGCAACATTTGCAAAGTTCTAGTGATATATACCATGCATATATGCGCGAATGTTGCTTTGCCAGCCTGCGTTTTCAGCAGCTACATGTACTTGTGTAATGTTGATCTTAAATTAATTAGTGGAATATGTTGTGGTTACCAGCTTTGTTTGAACTCAATATTTACACGCAATGCAAGTGTAGTGTAGACTTATTTCAGCATGATCAACACTATATATGCATTGTTGTTTAATTCATTTTGCAATTTTAAAAGCTTGCCATACTCGATGTTTTTTCTTTTGGGACATATATAGTAGTGTTAGTCTGATTCTAGTGATGTATATATCGTCAGTGTTAGTCTAATTAATTCTAGCTAGTGGTGTATATATCGTCAACTCTGATAAGCTAGCTGTAGCAATTTTAACTAGAATCTAATATTTATGATTTCTTGCTTGGTTCCTAGTTCCTATGACCAGGGTTTGCATTTTGCAATACCGATTCGGGCTTGAAAATCGCTAGCAGCTTAGAACCGAAAACCGTTGAAAATAGAGCAAGGATCGGTAGAAATCGGACGAGTTTCAATTTCAAACTGATTTGAATTTCAAACCAAAAATCAACCAGTTTGGCCCAATTATCGAATGATATGTGGTGATTTTTTACCAATTTCTACCTAAAATCTGAAGGAATATTGCGGAAAAACTAGGAAAATTGGAAAAAATTGCAGAAAATGATGTAAAATTTGTAAAACCTTGTCAAAGGCCCAAAAAATTAGGAAAGATGTTGGGAATGTTTTTTTTGTGAAAAATATGCTGGTTGTCAAGTTGTAAAGTACACATTTTGCAATAATAGAACAATTGTGGAAATATATTAAAAAATATGAGAAAATTTCGGTATGACCTTTGCTATATTTTAGATAATCTCAAGTTGTGAAGTAGGCATTTAGCAATAATATCTCAACAAATAACATTTCATTTCAATACCATTCATAAATCTATGCAACAAGTCCATATTTTAATAACATTCATTTCAATACCATGGCATATGATATTTAATTTCAATACCAAAAACATGTAGTTTATTCCAAAGTGAGTATCTTTCCACTTGACCAACTCACTCTTAATATGCTTTTTCATCATAGCATGAAGCTTCGATTGTATAGCTATCGAGAGATTCTCCTTACACTCTCAATAATGAAAATTGACTCAGGCGCGATGCCTTTGATTTTCGCTATGGGTGTAGTGATTATCAACCAATCACTCAGTTTTCGACTTTCAGTGGTGATTTTTGCATTGGCAGCAGTCAGATCTGGCCATAGTCGCTACAACTGGATGGGAGAGTGGATGAGCTCAATTATTGTGGCCAAATCAACATTAAAACATGCTTGTTTCAGTCATGGGCCCGACCAGGCTAATGGGCCTCCAGTAGGAACAGTACAAGGCCTGTTATTGTTTCTCCTTTTTTTTGCCTTTCAATTTTCTATTTTCGGTTTTGGCTCAAATACATCTTACAAATTTGTTTTTTTTTTTATAAAATTTTCATTTCAGATGTTACAAATTAAGCTATTAATACTAATTTTAGGGAAATTTAGGATAAATTTTTTCAAATTTTTGAATTTAAATTTGAGTTGGACTGGTTTATCGACCAATTTGAAAAGCCAAACCAACTTGATACGCGTGATTTTTGGTCAAAGTAAACCCTGCCTACGACACCAATGCTTATTTCTTGCTTAGTCAAGTCCCTTGTGAACAATGATTGACTCTATGCAAATAGGTCGTGACCCAGCCCAGAGGGCTAAGAAGAGTGACCAAGTGATAGTTCATCTGTCAGCAACATTTTTTTAAATTAGGTCTTCTTAATTAGTAGGGAAGACAAAGGACACGCAAGAAATTTTAATATGAAGTACAGATCAATATCAGATACTTAAATGGAGTATTATTTTTCACCTAACCGACCAATAGCACCGCACCAAATGCATGTATATATGACGCTGAAATGGGACACCATGGAGTTAGCTAGGGTACCATGATTTCAAATGCGTGAATTCAAGCCAAATTCAAGTATATGTGTTAAAATTTTTAGTTTTAGGGTATATAACTATCTATAACAATTCAAATAAAATGCATACGCTTGAAAAAATATACTCGAATTCAAAAATTTTGAACTAATTTAGATCACATGATTTGCTTATTTATATATATAATCATCACATACTTACAATCAAACTATTATAAAAAAGGCAACTCTAGTTTGAATTTTAGTTCAAACTATTTGAACTAGTTAGTAAACCGGTTAAAATTGATATAAAAAAATTCAAAAATTTTCGTACGCGACGTATAGGAAAAATTAACCATTAATTTTAGATCATGGTCTCTAGGCACCATGTGTCCTAGTTAATTATAATATATACAGCTAAGTCAAAAGTGGGTAAGCCCTGATTCGATCCAATTCTAGCTACAATAACACCAACAAATAAATTATTTAAGCGCATCTAATTAGCTAGCCATCCATATTGAGCAGATATTCCAGCACAAAATCTCCCTTAAGGGTCAACACGCACTCCCATTTCCCAATAATGGAGCGAGGCCGTCGTCCACTACCACCGTACCGCTTTATGAGGAAAAAAAAATCAAGATGATATTATTTTTCCTCTTAGTTAATGCATGCATGGGCTAGCCCTTCGATCAGTCATGCGTGTCTTTGCAATTCTACAGATGCTATATCTGGCCGAATAATGCATGCGTCGCTAGCAATATATATACTTGCTAGCTGTAGATGCATGCATATGCCTGTTGAAAATTGAAATTGACAAGAATATATTCTGAATGGACAATATGATGAGAGATTCTTGAGATATACATTAATTAATTGTAGACCTCTGAGAATAATTAGGTCACCCTGTGCTTCACAGTATGATGAGATATTCTTGAGATATACGTACATTAATTAATTGTGTAGACCTCTGAGAATAATTAGGTCATCTTTGCTTCACAGTATGATCATGAGATATTCTTGAGATATGCATTTGGTAATTGTAGACCTCTGAGAATAATTAGGTCATCCTTTGCTTCACAAGGTGCTATATATAAATAGGCCTGCTTAAGGAAGCTTAAGAGCAGACACAAGAGAGGACAGCTCGCTAGTGATCCATAAGAGAGAGAGAGAGTGCTGTGCCATGACTCATCAGGAAGAGTAGTAGAGAAGAGAGCAAGCCTCACATGGCGACAAGGGCCTTATCTCTGATAGCCAAGGATGACTTGCCTGTGTGTGTTCTTCCTCACCGAAGGCTCAATTAGCAGTGCACCTATGAGCCTTGATGTGGTCTCATGGGCAGTCTCCTTGGCTAGCCTGAGTGGCTCTTATCGCTCATGCTAGGCTAAATTGCATCTCTAATTCTGCAATTTAATGTTGCTGAGTTTTCATCAGCTCAACATCAAAGGTGTTATATAGCGACACTGTCAATCTAGCCGAAAAGCTACGGAACCGCAGAGATCGATATATGCGTGGAATATAATGCAAGTGTCTAGCTGAAAATACTGTACCCGGATCGTGCAAACGGACTGCCAATGGTGAGAGGACGTCACCGTACGTCACCTAGCAGCGCCCGCGTCCAAACCAAATACGGGTTTGATTTTTGAAACGATGCACTTCAATACCGGTCATAATATAAATATTTATAAATACACATATGTTTAATTATATGTACATCAAATTTCACTTATAATATTTAGTAATACTACCAAATATAACATATAATTCAATAATAATATTAGTTGTCAATCTCGCCGGTATAACTCATACTGTATGGTATCGAAGCCAGTATAACACCGTTAAACTTCCATGCATGCATCTATATATGATCGATCAGAAGATAGCTAGGTAGATTCTCTGGCCAATGTCAACGTACGTGTCTAGCTCGCCCGCTGCTGCTACAATAAGCAGGAAATATTCCAAACTTCGCATCCACAAACGCCAAAAAGTTAGCCTCCTAATCTTTACAAAGAACATATTCTGTATGTATGTTTCAGAGGCAAAGAAGGAGAAAAATAAGAGAGGACGACGGTAGTACTGTGATCAGCGCGACTGAATAAGGTCGGATTCCATGTCCTTCATTTGCAGATGGTGTGTCCAACTATAAATAGGTGCCCATGGGCAGTGCCATGTCACAAAGCTATCTAGTAGTAGTACCCCTAGAACAATATGCTGACACTATAGAAAAAGTCATCACACATGGTGATGGTTTTGTGAACAGTTTGTAAATATGTGTTAGTGATGATAGTGGTGTGTGTGTGAAACTTGTATCGCAGGCGGTTCTTTACTAGAACTGTCTGTGGTATACATGTGATATATCACGGATAGTTTCTTATATGGAACCATCTGTGATATTATTTTTCACTGCTAAATATTTTTTTGTTTATTAGCTAGCCTTAGGAAATACTAGTTATGCCCTCTGAAACAAGCAGATTACACACATCACAAGTTGATTATATTATATATTGCACAAACATTTCAGAAATCAACTCAAATATTATATTAACCGATAGATCGGTTAATTATATCACATATTTGTACTTTGCACCGGGTACCCTCTCCGCCAGAGAAATAATAGGCCCAAGAAGTGGCTCGCCCAGCTTTGGAGCCTATGTGGCCCTTTAGCGGGCGCCTGCGACACGCCTTACTACGTAACAAGGCAAACAAGGACACACCCTCGTCACGGGCGAGGAGTCCACGTGGCCCCTTAGCGAAAGGGCACCGCGACACGCCGCCGCTGAGCGAGCGCTCACTGGCGCTCAAGGGCAGCCAGCGAAAGACGCCTTACTCACGGGCGAGGAGTCCACGGGGTCTCTGGCGAGTAGTTCGGCGATCACACTGCCACGCAAGGGTGGCTTCGCGGGCGGTCTCGACGAGTGAGCGGCATTCGGCCCCTTGTCGTGCCACTAAGCAACTAAAGGAATGAGAAGGAGGCTTCGCCTAAAGACTCCCTCCCCTGGCACCCCGTGTCATGGTCATTAATTGTAAAGGATCCAGCTTTCGACACGACGACGGCTCATCTCTCTGACGCCTCTTACCAACCCGTCAGTAGGGTGTCTTGTCCCAAGGATCAAGCGAGGCCTCTCACCGACATTAAATGAGGTTCAAGAACAAGGCCACGGAGGCGCATGTAATAAATGAGTCGTGGGTCGACGTGGAAGCCGGAATGATGGGTGTAATTAATGTTGTAGATATATGGCGCCTTCTTCTCTCCTCGCCCGGTGGCCCGCCTATATAAGAGCCTTGGTGCATGAGGGAGGAGGCCGACATGAATGAAACACATAGGAAAGAAGAAGAACACATAGAGCGCATAAACCGTTGTAAACACCCCCACATTTTCAACAAAGAACAAGCAGACGGAGGCTATTACCCAAACTCGGGCTCGAACTGTAAACCGTCAGGTCCACCAAATTTTGCTAACTTTCGTAATCTATCGTCGAGAGATATTAGGGTTTCGACCACGAAGATGCTCCTCATCAACCATATTTTTCCGTCTGTGTGAGTAGACACCGTTAGCGGAATCTTGTCGTGAAATACGCCGATAGGGGCGCCGCTGTAGGGGCTAGTAGTTGGCTATCCGCCATCTTCCTGGATTTTGGTCTTCTCGTCCTAAAGGACCCCGACCGGTGATGGCGGGTTTACACTGCAGCGGACAAGATGTGGCGAGGCTAGTAGCACCTGCAATACATCCCGCCTTCGCCGGACGAGGATCGCTTCACGCCGACTTCGGCAGAGGGCGGTGGTGCCCCACCGGCGGTGGCCGAAGCTTCCTCTTCGCTTCGGCCGCTATGGAGGCCGCCATCCCGCCCAGAACTCGTGATGCGTCCGTCTCTCCTCGACCACCCGGAACTTGCAGAGACACCCGCCACGCCGTGGTCGCGGGATATTGCTGGCCTCATGGACGGGGCCATCACCAGAGGGATGCCCGGACGGATCGACCGCCGGTACCTTCAACCAAGGGTGCCCATCAGCGACTCATGCTTCCAACCGCCTCATCGAAGCGCCCTGCCGCGGGCCGAGTAAAGGAAAGGGTGTGCAAGAAGAAGGTCCCGCCTCCGCGAGGAGCCGTGGGGACTCGAGGTCCCATTCGAGATCCGCGCCAAAGGCGGTAGTGATTTGCGGATCACCATAGCCGCCAAGGCCGTGACTAGACGGATGGCTACCGGGGTGAGAACCTCCCATGACTCTCACCTTCAGAGCGAGGAGGAGGTCCGCCTCGGACTCTTTTGGGAGTTGCGGTCCGCCTCCCAAAGACGGTTTCGGGCTGTGGTCAGGAGGGCGGCAGATAGGTGAATTCAAGCCAAATTCAAGTATATGTGTTAAAATTTTTAGTTTTAGGGTATATAACTATCTATAACAATTCAAATAAAATGCATACGCTTGAAAAAATATACTCGAATTCAAAAATTTTGAACTAATTTAGATCACATGATTTGCTTATTTATATATATAATCATCACATACTTACAATCAAACTATTATAAAAAAGGCAACTCTAGTTTGAATTTTAGTTCAAACTATTTGAACTAGTTAGTAAACTGGTTAAAATTGATATAAAAAAATTCAAAAATTTTCGTACGCGACGTATAGGAAAAATTAACCATTAATTTTAGATCATGGTCTCTAGGCACCATGTGTCCTAGTTAATTATAATATATACAGCTAAGTCAAAAGTGGGTAAGCCCTGATTCGATCCAATTCTAGCTACAATAACACCAACAAATAAATTATTTAAGCGCATCTAATTAGCTAGCCATCCATATTGAGCAGATATTCCAGCACAAAATCTCCCTTAAGGGTCAACACGCACTCCCATTTCCCAATAATGGAGCGAGGCCGTCGTCCACTACCACCGTACCGCTTTATGAGGAAAAAAAAATCAAGATGATATTATTTTTCCCCTATGGCGTTGATGCCAGCGCTTCTGATCGCCGCGCCGCGTCTTTGCAATTCTACAGATCCCCTATGGCGCTGATGCAAGCCCCGATCGCAATATATATACTTGCTAGCTGTAGATGCATGCATATGCCTGTTGAAAATTGAAATTGACAAGAATATATTCTGAATGGACAATATGATGAGAGATTCTTGAGATATACATTAATTAATTGTAGACCTCTGAGAATAATTAGGTCACCCTGTGCTTCACAGTATGATGAGATATTCTTGAGATATACGTACATTAATTAATTGTGTAGACCTCTGAGAATAATTAGGTCATCTTTGCTTCACAGTATGATCATGAGATATTCTTGAGATATGCGCCAGCCGGTGGTCGAAGTGTGGCTGAAGGTTTCGCCGGCCCCATCAAGAAGGTTGAAGGCACCACCAACCCAGAGGATTTCTCGCAGTCCGCACCACTGCAGGTGCATGCCGCTATGGTCCGGAAAGGCCATGGCCAATTACTTCCCAATGGTCTTGACAGGTCCGCCGTGCCGGCCGTCAGCAGAATCTCCGCGAGATCGGCACTGTGGAGGAGTTGAGCGACTTTGTCGCCAACTTCAGGCTCATTCGCAAAATGGGCGTGGAGGACGATCTCCATGCCCTCCAGTAGGAAAGAGGGAGTCGCTAGCGACTTTATTCGGGCGATTCTCGCCACCGCCGCAACACGATTCCCCTGATTTCGACCAGCAACGGTCGCCATCGCCAAGAGGCGCTCGAACCGCAAGATGCGGAAAGATGGCGACCCACGACATCGCTTCCACCTCCGAACTTCTCTCGGGCGATAAGCGCGTGGCGCAGAGGCTTCGGGGTCGACATCCGCGCGCTGCGAAGACACGGGGGGATGAGACCGACCTCGAGGCCCCGCCATGCAAGCAGAGATCGCGAAGCGCGAGGCGACCGAGACCGTGGGTCTCGACACGAAGCGAAGCTTGAAGACGCCTTACCACGGGCACGCACTGCCGCGAAGCGGGATGATCGCCGAGGCTTGCGTGGTGACCGCCATGGTCGGGGAATAACCGCCATGAGGAAAAGGAGGGCGAGCCCTTCGCCTAATCCATCGTACCAATTTCATGGCTCGATGATTGCCGTCATGAGCAAGATGGTCGAGCGGCGGCTCAGGAGTGCCGCCTCGCGACGACGCACTCAGATGAAGACCCCGCCGCTAGCCTTCCAACAAAGGACCGCGGTTGCGGCATACATTCATGGTGGCTCGTCCACCTATCCCTCCAACGCCTTACAAGCGGTTAAGGAGGAGGTGCACCACGGCGCCGGGTCTGGGTGTGGCTTGATGGTCAAGTGGCTCTGAGGAGCCGATCACCTTCACGGCCGACCACCCGAGAGCACCGCTTGCCAGAGGTCACCTTCCGACAGGGCTTCTCCTATGATCCGAACGTGAGGCTCGGCCGAAAGTGTCGATGGACGGAGGAAGTTCCATCAACCTCCCGTCCTTTGAAGCTTCCGGCGCTCCAGTGCAAACCAGAGTCAGGTTCTCGCTTCGCCTTTCTACGGTATCCTCGGGCTAGCATGGTCCCTCGGCCAAAAGCGCCTCGCCACCTTCGGGAGGAAAACAACTTCCGTGACGGAGTTGGTCGACTTCAAGTCGCCGATTTCGACTCTCCTCGATAATGCCATATTCACCGATCACATTTTGGCCAAGTTTATGGCGGCAACCCATTATGGCTACATGGTGGTGAAGATGCTGTGGTCCGTGGCCCCATAACCATTCGGGGACAGCGAGGTTTTGCGCCGCCACAAGCACGATTTAGACTGCCGGTGCTACCTATGGAAGCGGCCGACGCCGCTTTCCCCGAACCCTCAAGTGCAGACTGGCCGCCTGCCCGCCCGGCGAAGTAAAAATGGTCTCCCGAGTGTGGGGGGCCCGGAAGTCCGTTTTCATTAGCGCTTAGCCTCGCCAAATAGGAAGACGCGCCACCTTCCTCCGCCTAATTCCGACGTGTTCGCCTGCAACCGTCCGACATGACCGGGTCCCCAAGGAGGTGATCGAACACCGATCGCTACGCCTCGAGGTGCGCCTGTTCGCTAAAAAAAATCCGCGCCATAATCGGAAAGGCCAGACGCCATTCGGGAGGAGGTAGAGAAGTCATTGCGCAGGATTATTCGGGAAGTCTCTCATTCGAGTGGCTTGCCAACCCCGTATTTCGCCAAGAAGTCCAACAGAAGTGGCGGATGTGTCGATTTCACCAACCTCAATAAGGCTCGCCGAAGACCTTACCCCTTGTCACAAGATCGATCTTATCGTTGATTCCACTTGCGGATATGAGTCAACAGGTTTGATGCACATCGGGTACCATCGATTAGCATGGCGACGTAAGATGAAGACAAACCGCCTTTTGTAACACCCATGGTCATTTATTGTTATGTTAGAATGGCTTTTGGGTTAAAAAATACCGTTTTACTTACCAAATAGGCCATGCATATCACTTTCCATCTACGATAGGGCACAACTGGAGGTGTACGCCGATTTAACTTAGTCGTGAAAGTGAAAAAGCGGGATTGATTGAAGACCGAGGAAACCTTTGCCAACCTCCTAAGAATTGTTTGAAGCTCAACCCCGAAGTACGCATTCGCGCGTTCTCCGAAAAGTCAGTAGGGTTCCTCGTGTCTAAGCGGGCATTGAGGTCAATCCCGACAAGATAGCTTATCGAACACATGAAGCCGCCTGCTCGACGGCAGTAATGCCCGGCCTGGTCGCTCGCCTTCTCGGCGGTTTATCGCCGATCGAGAGAGAAGCCCGCTTTTTCAAGCGCTGAAGAAAACGAACCACTTCCAAAGGCCGGTCGCCTCAACTCGTGAACCATTGCTCTCAGACATTGCCGCCATTCGCGGATCGTGCGAGAGGGAAGGCATTCAGAAGCCGGTCCACTACATCAGTAAGGTGTTACACGAAGCGGAGACTAGGTACCCACAAGCCCAGAAGATGTTGTACGCCGTCCTAGTGGCGCCTGTGAAGCCGCGACTACTTTCAAGGGCGAAGTCACAAGGTCACCGCCACCCCTCGCGAGAGATCCTCCATAATCGGGAAGCAGAGGGTCAGACGCCAACTAGTCGGTGGAGCTCGGGGAATTTCTGCTTAAGTTTGTACCTCGACCGCCATCAAAAGTCGAAACCGCGGAGTTCGTTGTCGAGTGGACTCACCGCTTCAATAATAATATTAGTTGTCAATCTCGCCGGTATAACTCATACTGTATGGTATCGAAGCCAGTATAACACCGTTAAACTTCCATGCATGCATCTATATATGATCGATCAGAAGATAGCTAGGTAGATTCTCTGGCCAATGTCAACGTACGTGTCTAGCTCGCCCGCTGCTGCTACAATAAGCAGGAAATATTCCAAACTTCGCATCCACAAACGCCAAAAAGTTAGCCTCCTAATCTTTACAAAGAACATATTCTGTATGTATGTTTCAGAGGCAAAGAAGGAGAAAAATAAGAGGGGACGAATAAGGTCGGCTTCCATGTCCTTCATTTGCAGATGGTGTGTCAAACTATAAATAGGTGCCCATGGGCAGTGCCATGTCACAAAGCTATCTAGTAGTAGTACACCTAGAACAATGTGCTGACACTATAGAAAAAGTCATCACACATGGTGACGGTTTTGTGAACGTTTATAAATATATGTTAGTAATAATAGTGGTGTGTCTGTAAAACTCATATCGCAGGCGTTTTTTACTAGAACCGTCTGTGGTATATATGTGATATATCACGGATAGTTTCTTATATGGAACCATCTATGATATTATTTTTTACTGCTGAATATTTTTTTTGTTTATTGGTTAGCCTTAGGAAATACTAGTTATGCCCTCTGAAACAAGCAAATTACACACATTATATCACAAGAAGATTACACACATCACAAGTTGATTATATTATATATTACACAAACATTTCAGAAATCAACTCAAATATTATATTAACTGATAGATCAGAAGCTAATTATATCACATATTACACAACTATTTCAGAAATCAACTTAAATATTATATTAACCAATAGATCGAAGTTGATTATACCACATATTACACAACCATTTCAGAAATTAACTCAGATATTGTATTAACTAATGGAATGCGTAATTATAATTCACGAATTCACACAAGTTTCACAAATTAACCAATAGAATGCTCAAGTTTTACAAATTAGGTAGTGTGGACTATGCCTTTTGGATGTATGACCTGATGCATCAATAAGTCGGAGAGGTATTTTCGAATTGCCTCTAGATGGGCCTTTTCCAACATAATTACATCATTGATCTTTTTTGTACCGATGAGGGTTCGCATGTTATAACTAACGTAGAAGACACATATATTATTTCCCTATCCTAGCTAGGTGCACTGCAAAAATAGAATTAGTTAGTTTCAAGGGTATTATTACGGAGTGTGATATAGGATTATTGTATACTAGCGGCTACTAAAAAGTTAAAATCGTGTTTTAGCTTAGACGTGTCTTTGTGTGTCCCTCTACGAAATATATACACTTTGAACGCCCTATGTGATTCCAAAAAAAGTTAGCCTCAGTCATTCTACGAGCTACAAGAGAGTTATCTATTGAGAAAATATGATTATTTGTCGAGTAGTTTTTCGATAGATCTCAAGTCGTGGTCATCCCTACGTGAGGAATCAACGTAGCTAACCCTGTTATTTCTTGGTTCAAATATAATTAGAATCCAATTAAACCTATATAGGAATGTCGCCATGGTTACTCAGCCTAACTTTGAATTGCGTGTAAAGTACAAATCAAAGTATAGCAAGTAATGTAACACTTACAATAGGTTGTAGGTATAAGTATATACTCTACATAGCGTTGAGTCAGCAATGCCTCTATCACGTAATCCTCGATGTAACAATAATTTTTGTTCATTGTTTGCCTCAAGACTTTGTGTGGGTGAGGAAACCCACCGGTTTTTTGTTTCTTCTCGCTTCAAGGATCATGTATCTACATACACAAAAGCAATGAGTTATATAATATTTATCGGTATTACATGAATGTATAGACTGATATTGCACACACTTACAATGTCCAACATCTTATGAGCACGGTGTCGATGACGTCGAGGTTGAAGAGATTGAATAAGTCGTTGAAGTCAATCACGAAAAAGCCCCCGATGACTAGTTGAAAAGATGCTTATGCTTGAAACTGATCGAGATACTCGTTATGCGTTTTGCTGTCGGCTTTTTGGTTTGTTCTATGTACCAATCATGTAATCTAATGGAAGCCGTTGAAAATTCTTGTAGGCCCTCTTCTGTTACTAAAGGCTCTCCTAGTTTGAATTTTTGGATCAACGGAGCATATTCATATTCCAGATCCTTCGTGATCTACTTAAATTTCTCCTTGTCTCCCTTTTCACTTTTAGTTGTCTTCATAGGAGAGGAGTAGGCACGAAGTATTGTATTAGTCTAACCGATGCTCTGGGCATGATAACTGATTTGGTGGCCCACTTTGGTGCAGTTGGTGGCTCTGGTAGCTTTGCTACAACATGTGGATCATGTTCCGCATGTTGCTCTGGTGCTAGAGGACGGTCGTCGATGAAGATGTCCCTCTTATGCTACTAGATGAATGTGTCAATGACATCTCCTAGTGCCATGATCTCATCATTTGGAGCATCTCCGGTAGCGGGATAAGCTTGAAAGATTCATGTACGTAGTCCATAGTGACCTTCACTGTATAGACAACAAAATGTACTTTCACTTCATAGATAACTAAGGAGGAAGGTTGTAAATATAGAGATTTACAAGCCAAGTACTATGTCGGCTACTCATGTTATCGAAAGAATTCATTTCATCTATACTCAATCTAAACATTATATTCCTCGGTTCGCACTAAATTCGCAAACCTCCTATCAATATTTCTTTATTGGAAAGAATCAATAGGGTGTCTTAGCATTCCATCATTCTTACGCTTTTTCGAGTGCATGTCAACGCAATAGTTTTGCCTCTTTTGGTTTGGCAAATAAATGCTTTAAACGGAGAATTACAGGTAGATACCATGCTACCTTAGTAGGAGGTCCTTGCTTCACCTCGATACCCTTGCCGTCGTTATCGATTGATTCTTACACTTGTACTGGGATGCATTGCACACCGGACATACATGCAAGTTTGCGTACTCATTATGGTAGAGGATATAGTCATTTAGACATGCATGTATTCTTTCTACTTCCATTCCCATGAGACAAAGAAATTTATTGGCTTTGTAGGTAGTTGCCGATAACTCATTTCCCTTAGAAAGTATGTCCGCTAATAGACTTATCAGTGCTGTGAAACTCTTGTCGGATCAATTGTTGCTTGCCTTCAATTTCAGCAGTTCAAGCACGGATAACAACTTTGTGTATTTTGACTTGCAGCCCAGAAAAAAGGGTTTCTCCGAGTCGTCCATCAAGCCCCGAAATTTACCATACTCTATTTCATCACGATTTTCTTCTGCATCATGCAACATCTGATGTAGATTGTCATTGTGCATCATGTCCTCATCAGAAGCATAATCGATATCATCTGAAATATCATTGACTCTTTCGATGATGTTATTACTGCCTACTTCCTGTATAATATACTCTTCATCGTGACTGGTCCAACATGTATATCCGCTTTTAAAATCCCTAGAATCAAATGTACTTTGATCTAGGTTGAGTTGTCAAACATCCTTATATTGTCACAATCAATACATGGACAAGACATAAATTAGACCTCTTATTAAGCATATCCTCCTCTGCAGCTCTTCTAAAAGCATAGACGCCATTAATGTACTCGACACTCATAGGGTTCACAGTGTACATTCAGTTTCGATCCACCTACGATACGTATATAACAATAAGTGTTTAGTAATGAAGTACACTAGGAGTGCACATACATTCTTAAAGTAGAGTACAAATTAACTAGTTAAACCCTACCCTAAATCATAAACTAACTTGCTCAACCCTACCCTAAATCATAAACCATGCTAGATCTAAAGAACAGATGGATCTACAATCTACATATAAGCTACATTTAAACTTACCAACCTAACTTCTTAGATCACATAGAACAATGGATCTTTATGTAAGCTACATTTAAACTTAGCATATTAAATTCTGTCTTTACCTAGCTAGCTACTTTTTAAGTATAATACAATTAAAACCAATTACTACTTTAGATCACAAAGAACAAATGGATCTACTCAAAGCTATATTTAAATCATTTTTAATTCCCTCTTTACCAAATTAGATCTTTAATATAATACAATTAGAACCAATTACTAATCTTAGATCACCAAAATCGATCTCAGAGAGGGTCAAATGTATAATTCTCATTTCACAAAATCGATCTAAGCCTCTAAGGAAATCTTTATTTCCTACGTATGCAATGTAAAGTAGTATGCATGTATGGTCACCATGCCATGGCGTGTTCATCATATGTGACATCTACTCGTGCCTCCAGCAAAGCCATATAAGTTGACAAAGCTAGCTAGAATATATTCTGCTAGCTAAAAAAGGTTGTAATGATATAAAATTCTGGTAGAGCCTACAAGCACCAACGATCAGATCCGGTTCTATACGAGGTATATATAAATAGATGTTGAATGGAAGCACAGCGTACTGCAAACCAAGCAGTCAAGCACTGTAGCAAGTTTAGTGATAAGCAGCTAGCTATCAAAGAAGAAGCCTTATATTGGTGATAAGGGCCTTATCTCTGATAGCCAAGGATGACTTCCTGTGTCCTTGTGAAAGGATCAGCAGTGAATGAGATTTGGATTGGTTCATGGGCAGTCTCCTTGGCTAGCCCAAGTGCTTATTGCTCATGCTAGGGTTAACTACATTTGTTTTAATTTATGAAATTAAGCAAATCAATTGATCGATGTTCATATTCCAAATGATAGAATAATATATATTAAGAAAGGTCGTCATATACCTGCATGGTCATCTTCTTCTCATAGGCACATAGCTAGGTCATAGCCGTGTTTCAATGTGTGGATTATACATTCTTCAGTGACATGAAATGGCATCTAGCTTCACAAAAACATCATCATCATAAAATCCTAGCTCGACCTAGCTGTTCGATTCCTCAATGTGCAATTTTTCACGAGCACAGTTTCTCTGTTAGGTGGTACAAAGGAAGAACTGTATTAGCACTACATATTGGTATCAGGTGCTTTCTCAGTACAAGATTCATTGCACACACACATGCATGAAGTGTTGGAATACAGTCAGGAGAGCATATTCCAAGTAAATAATTATCTGAGTATGTTGCATTAATTAAATAGAGCTGGCTTGGAAACACCCTCTAATTATCGGTGTATTTGAATGAGAAGCTTTGCCCCTATTTGGCCCCCTTACACAATTTTTTCACTTTTGGCTTCTTCCCAAATAAAATTACAAATCTAACCCTCTTCTCGACTATAGAAGCACCGACTGGTGACAATGTCACCTACTGCACTCCCTACCGTAGCAGGTAGCCAACACCATAGTTACCCTTCCTATCAAGCTTGAGTTCTACGGTAGGATCTACCGAGCTTGGGTAACACGATATCCATCTTATCGGGCTGTCCTATCTTGACACCAAGCTCCTGTCATGGTCACCCGAATACCTCAACACCAAGCACCTGTCATGGTCGCTCGAAATACCATGGGCCCGACCATCGGCAACACGGGCGTGGTAGTTGACACATATCACTTGCCACTGCTTTTGTCATCGAAAAAGACATTATTTTTGCAAATTTATTCTTAGAGGAGCTAGATTTAAGAAAAAATAGTGCGAGGGGAAAAAAGCTAAGGTCTCTTTGAATGATTCTAAATTCCTTCCTAGTTCATCCATCTTAGTGGGCTGCGGTCATTGGTTGCCGTTGGGCCGTGCTGGTTCCGCTCGCTGCACTTTTGTTTAGTGGTTCCTTCCTAGTTCGATTGACTGGGTTGGTGTAGAAGGAGAGAAGGTTTTGTTGCTGCTCCTTTGCTTTAAAGGTTTGTTTTGTTTTGTCCGGTGAGCGTGCAAATGTTGGTTTGGCTTGGCTTCCAATTTTGCAGTACTAGATAGAGTGCCTTCTTAGATCTTTGTTGTTCTGTTCCCCGTTGACAAAGTTCCCAAAAAAAACAAGAGAACAAATCGCTAGAGGAAGGGCTTGAACTTTTGACCCTAAGGGCCATACGCTCTAACAAACTGAGCTACTCAGTTTTATCATTTTTTGGCCCCTAAACGTGTGAGATGCTAACTGTTACTCTTTTCTTTTCTTTTCTTTTTATAGAACTAATTTTTTTTCTAACAAGGGAAAATAAATATTGTTGTATACATCAAGCATTAAAAGTATCAGTTGTCCGGTTTTAAAAGTCTGATGAAACAAATAGCACACAAAATATCTCCAAGAAGAAGGAAGGAAGCGGGGAAGAGAGATGAGTTACCAGAGAGTCCTCCCGAGGAACCCTACCCTCCACCAGGCAAATTCTTCATCTCTTCTTGTCATCATCTTCCTTAATCTTACTACTATTCTCTGTAAGTTTTGTATCGAATTTGCTGGATTGGTTCCACTTAAGCAACAAGCAGCCAACCATTCTTGTTTGTTAGGGTTCTCTTGCTGAATCCCACAGCTAGCCAAGCTTAGCTCCATCATCTTGTCTTGTTATTCTTGTTCTTGTGTTCTTGATCTTGGCAAGTTTCTTTTCTGAGTAGTGCCTCAAGATTGGGAACACACTCTGCTATGAACAGAAATCTTTCTGTATTCTCGAAAATAAAAACAAGATTTTCTATGGATTACAGATTTGAAGACTCGAAGCCATAGATTTCTAGCAAATTGATGCTTAATCTGATTTTCTATGTTCAACTGCAAGGTATTCTCAATCTCAGCCATACCATACCCACCTCCATCTGGTGTGTACCCTCCTCCTTAGAGTCATCCACCCCATGGTGTGTACCCTCCACCCAAGGGCCTTACCAACCTCCACCAAGGTACCAGGGCTACTTCAATGAGGGTCAGCACCCTTATTACCCACTGCCGCAGCCACCACCTCCGCCACCGTATGGTAGACACGACGACCACCACCAACACCATGGTGATGAGGGCAGCTGCTCTGGATTCCTCAAAGGATGGTAACATAGATTGTAGATCACTATTTTTAAGTGTTTACACCCATTTTCTATTACTAGAAACCACACTACAAAGTTTGAAGCTTACAAATATCCAATCAAAACTTGCATTTCAAACCGAACCTACATCCAGGAGAAAGAAAACAAAGTAATTGACTGTTGGAAGCACACATAACAAAAACATTACCCGAGCAAGTAAACTAAGCCATCTACCAGCATCCAAAAGCCAGCTTAGAAAGCAAGAAAATTTGCTCTACTAAGAACTCCCCCAAACTTGTCCAGGATCCCTGTGATCAAACAACAGAACAATGAAGCAGAACTTACAACCAACTTTAAAAGCAACAACTATCAACCCATCTCAAGTCTTCTAACTCTAGGCCTCCAACCCTTCTTAGCTTGAAAAATCTCTAATCCCACTAGCTCTATCACCCTTGCTCCTAGCTTGACCGCCTCTCGATCTGTCTCCTTTGTTTGTAACTGTGCCCAGGAGCTCAACCAATGACCAATCAAATAAATGAAACTAATGGGATCATAAGGCAGTTTGTTTTTGAAGCAAGCTTCATTATGAATTTTCCAAATCAACCAAAAAGACAGCTACCACACCAACCATAATCAGCTTCTTAAGTTTACAATGAAAGGATTTCATCCACACACCGAAAAAATAATCCATGTCACTAGGAATATTGGTGAATACAAAAACACATCCCACCACATTCCAAATGAACCTAGCCACTGGACATACCAGAAACAAATGGTTTATACTCTCAATAGCACTACAAAATTGGCAACTAAAAGACTCATTCCATCCTTTTTTCTTCAAATTGTCTTTGGTCAAAATGCTCTTTTTCATCAACAACCAGATAAAACCTTTATTTTCATAGGAATCTTTGTGTTCCATAGATATTTGTGGGGAAAATCCACTCCCCTCATCATCATAGCCAAGTAAAAAGATTTCACTGTGAATTGACCATTGGAAGTTAACATCCAAGTAACACAATCTTCCTCATTCTCTAATCTAAAACTTTCACATTCTTTCAATAACTGTTTTCACATTATTTTGGTTTTACCCCAAAGTGTTCTCCTAAACCTAATTCTACCCCACCCATGATTGTAGACATCAGCCACAGTAATATGTTGGCTAAACATAATATTATACAACTTATATTATTTTTGAGCCAATGACTCATCACACAACCATTTATCCTCCTAGAACCTTGTTCACTCCCCATTCCCAACCTTTTTCTTGCAAAATTGAAAAAAAGTTCTGGATTTTCATTAATCCAAACCAAAAGTGAGAATCCCCATGCTTAAAACTTGTTTGAGAGAAAACTTTATTATCTAAATACTTCTTCCTCAAATAATCCTGCCAAACCCCTTTTCTAGTTTCTAACCTCCAAATCCATTTACCCAACACGGCAACATTCATAGTATCTAGATCTAGGACTCCAAGCCCTCCCTGACCCTTAGGTAAGCAGATAGTCACCAATTCACCAAATGTATTTTTTAGTACCTTGATCCTCTTGCTACAACAACCTAGATCTAAAATAATCCATCCTTTTCCTCACTCCCACTGGGAGTTTATAGAAAGACAACATATATAAAGGAACATTAGTCAGACAGGTATTGATCAGGGTTAATCTCCCTCCAATCGTAAGGATCTTCCCTTGCCAGCAACAACATTTCCCCTCCATTTTATTTCTAGTATTCTTCCACAATTTCCTTTTATGTAAAGGTATTCCAAGGTATTTCATTGGCAAACTTCCAATTTCATAAGTAAATATTTGATGATAAACATCTTGTTTTCCTGAGGCATCTCCAAAACAATACAATTCACTTTTATGAAAATTTATTTTCAGCCCTGACATTTGTTGAAACAAACATAGAATAAACTTCAAATTCTTTGCCCCTTCAAGACCATCTTGAAGTAAAAAGGTGGTGTCATCCGCATATTGCAGAATGGCAAGCCCATTTTCAGTAAGATCTGGAACCAAACCTTGAATTAAACCCTGTTGTTTAGCCCTCTCAATCAGAATAGAAAGGGCATCCGCGTCAATATTAAAAAGCAATGGTGACAAAGGGTCACCTTGTCTTAGACCTTTATGGGTTCTAAAATAAGCCCCAATGTTATTATTTACTTTCACACCCACTTTACCACTAGTCACAATCTTTAAAATCCAATCACACCATTGTTCTGAAAAACCTTACAACATCATAATTTCATAGAGAAATGGACATTTAATTTTATCATAGGCTTTTCAAAGTTTACCTTAAAAAAATTCTAGATAACTTATTTTTGTTAATGGAAGTAAGTGTTTCATGTAGCATTAAAGCACCCTCCATAATATATCTATTATTTATAAAAGTAGTTTGAGCAGGGGAAATGACCTTCTCAGCTACTTGAGCCAGTCTACTCATCAACACTTTTGTAAGTATTTTAAAACTAACATTCAAAAGACAAATAGGCCTAAATTTTTGTTTGTCTTACATCTTTACACTTGGGTACCAAAGTAATTATTCCATAGTTCAACCTCTATATGTCTAAAGCACCTTTGTAAAAGTCATCTAAAGGATTTTTCAATTCATCTTTAACCAATTCCCAAAAGTTCTGATAGAACTCAACCAGGAAACCATCGAGGCCAGTCGTCTTGTATTCATATTAAACACAACCGATTTCAATTCATCCATCTCAAAATCCCTTTTTAGATAATGGAAGAATATATCAACCTTCCAGCCTCTGCACCATGAGATACATACAGCCAATCGTTTATTACAAAGTTACAACCAAAATTTTGTCATCAAGAGACTCATAAAGAAAGACTTAGCACGCATCAATCAAATGAAGAAAATAGTTTAAACAAGCCATTAAAAGACTAATAAAAGCTCTCAATCCGCACACAATCTTGTGCTAAACCTCCATCCATGGCCGTTGAAGAGTTCCCAGACCCCGATCTGTAAAGAGCTGCATGCCACTAACACCATCTCTCGAGTCTCCATGAGCGCAACCAATTAATACACAAATAGATAACCTACAATGGATTAGACATCTGTTTCTTATCAAAGACAACATCATTTCGACATAGCCAAATAGCCCAACATAAAGCGGCAGCCCCAACTAAACATTGAGCCTTTATTTCCTTTCCCAACCCCAATAGCCAAGATCCAAACATATGGGCTATACTACGAGGAAGTGACAAATTAGAAGTCACTTGTATAACACATCATGTGAAACGAGCAATCTGACAATAAAAAAAGATCCCTTAGTAAAAGGTCCTTATCTAAATCGTTAATTCTGTCAATATTATCTATATTGAGAGTAATATTAGACTCATCAGGATGGCCAAACAAATCTTTATAAAAATTGGTGATGTATCTCATCAAATTAGCTTCACCCTCTATAATACCTAGGAGCGGATCCAACTAAGGGACATGGGTGTACAGTTGTACACCCAATTTTTTTTTGCAAAAAATTGATTATATAATATGCATATTAGCTATATATATTAATATTAGGACCAAATCAACCTATATATTCACTTATCAACTAATTTTAGTCTATTTCCATTCTCCTATAACTCCCCTCCTCAACCAGCCAACCTAGCCCATTAGTGAAAAGCCCACTCCTTCCATTTCTCAATCGAGCAAAGTACATTGCACAACACAACCAACCCTAGCCAAAAATTTTCATTTTTTATCTCCCATGCTCTATGTCCATCTCTCTCTCTCTCTCTCTCTCTTGGCCTTAGAGCGTCGACCAACAACGCAGTTCGACAAGCAAGCGGCGACAAAAGGATGAGGCTGAGGTGACGGCCGTGTTATTGACCAAGCAACAACAACACTGTAGGCTACACCGATGCAACAACCAGTCAGGGCCATCGAGCAGATCCTATAGGTTTTCACATATTGTTTTGTTGAATGTTGAGAACTTGAAATATCGATAAAAGGTGAATCAGTGGGATTAATTAGTTGATTGTGTGGATGTAGACCTTAAGAAAATGAGAAGGTATTCTATAGATTGGAAAACTTCGTGGGATCGATCCGAAAAGATACAGAAGACAACTACAACTACTACATCCACATCAAATCCAATATCTATAGAAAGCAAATTTGTTTTCGATAATTAATTTTGTGAAAGAACCAAATAAATATAGTGGATGATCCATATTTTTTTCTATAAGTTAGTGATGAAGCCATACTATCTCACTTCCAAGTTATGGAGTCTCGTGAGTTATTTTTTTTATCTTTTTTAAAATATTTTGAATTTTTCTAATTTATTGTGACATATTTGTTCTAATATGAACAATTTGTATTTTAATTTTGTTATTGTGAACCTTAAACTTTTATATTGAATAATATTTTGTTACCTCGTACACCCATCTTAAAATTCCTGGATCTACCACTGATAATACCCTCATCTTGGTGAAGGTGAGTAATCAAATTTGTCCTTCTTCTCCCATTAGCTTTACCATGATAGTACTTAGTATATTATCACCATCAAAAAATTCTTTTTCCTTAGACCTCTGAATCCATTTAGTTTCCTCCAGTCTAAGCAAACTAGCTAACTGATCATCTTAGAGCCTTTTTTCCTCTCTATCAATGGCATTTAACCCAAAGAGTTCACACCTAGGGGCATATCTGTTTTATCTAGACACTCAATTTAGGAGAAGAGATGGAGGTGAGAAATATCATAGGATATTTTTTTTAGACACTCAATCCGAGAAATATCTTTTTGACTTCTTGTAAACCCTCCATATTCTTCTTACGCCACCTATCCAAGCTACTGACCCTCGGATCACATTCAAATTCCAACCTTTGAGATAATTCCTAAGATTTCTGGAGAAAGGGAACGAAAAACAAATTTTTTTTACGCCACCTATCCAAGCTATTCAAGTGATTACAGGGAGTATTCCATATTTTCTCTACAATTTCCTTTAGTCCTTCCCTCAACAACAAGGCAGTCTCAAATTTAAAAGCATGACAGTGAGACCGACCTAGATCCCCAGTATCCAACACCAAAGGTGCATGGTCAGAAAGGGATCTAACTAGAGCACTAACACTGTAGTAAGAGGATATCTATTCTCCCATTCAGTGCTCACTAGTACCCTATCCAGTTTCTCATAAGTTGGATCTATGTGATCATTATATAGATCACTGTTGTGTTGTCTTATGTCCTGGTTGTTTTGGATGTGTGTATTATCCTGTAATAAGTAGAATTGTCGAATTGTTCCTAGGATTAAGGTAGGATTCGGTACTTCTAGTCTGTTCATTCTAGTTGATCTTTGCTTGAAGTCGCAGCTGCTACTGCCGATTCTTTAGTTTATGCCTGCAATTTTCGTGATTTGGGATACAGAGCTGATGGAGAGTTCATGTGGTAATGTTTAATCTGATATCAAGTTAGCTGTTTTATACTTGGCAGAGGATCTTGTTCCCTGTTACATTGTTGGTATATTTCAACCTACAAAGTGTTGTACCATAGTTACAACTTACATTTATACCATTATCAAGAACAAATGTTGCTATGTCTGCAGAATTCAAGAAATGATAAAGTAAGGCAACTGAAAGGAGCCACACATATCTAAATGTAACTTTTTGTGTGATATAGGATGTTTTTAGCTCTCACTTCACAGTCAGATTCAATTTTTAATGACTGAAGGATAAGCAATGATCTTTAGATCGTGGTACCAACACGTGACTGAAATACAGAGTCGATCAATTTTTAATTTTTTTGAAAGAAGCAAACAAGAGAATTGCTACAAATATATTACATGGTTTGTGGAGGTGTTTTATAAGGATGAAAAACTCTCACAATTTGGCCTCCACCACAAACCACCTAGGACAGAAACTCAAAGACCGACCGATAACCCCTCAAAGATAGCGACTTCAAAAGCGAAAATTACACCATGGACGCCATCTTTGAAACAAAACCCGGATGGTCCTTGATTCGAGGCCACCTTTCAGCGTTTCGTCTACTCCTTGAAAAATACGTTGATTTCTCTCTAGCCATAGATTCCACGGTCCATCTATAAGCTTGTAATCGAGCCATCAAAACTCAGTTGTGACACCGTTCCAAATTCCCCATTGTGATAGCGGGTTCCGGACTGTTTGGCGAAGGGCAATCTTCTTAGAGAGGTGACTTGGTGTTTCAAGAGCCATGTTGCATAAACCGCAGTTGCGATGTTATCTGCTTTGTTAAGATTTTGTTGTATAGCACCGTCCATGCAAAAAAATATGCTTTGTAGTGTATTGACCATCGATGTCGATCTTCCTTTCTTCATCCCTATTTCAAGTTTTTAAACGGATCAATAATGAAATGTTCTTTCTTTTTGCTTGTTTGAAGAGGTTTGGTGCTATGGATTTATCCAGCTTGATCTCCAAAATCCGCCAATTTGCCATTTCCCACGATCGTTGATGGGGACTTAGGATCCTTCGGACATAAATGAAGGAAAAGGCAACGACTTAGGATCGACATAAATTCGAATCGGAAATCGAAGCCTGTACTGGCTCATGGCATGGTAGCCAGAGTTAGGTTCAAAATAGCACTGAGAACTAAGACATTGATAAATCAAACATGTCATCAGTATTTCAATCGCACTTTTTTATGAATCCCTCTTTGTTTGCTGGCACAATGTCAGGTCTCATCTTTGTGATCGAATCGAGTTGATCTTTTTCGTCCTATTTGCGGTTTGGCGCTCTTTCTTCTTTGCTTTTCTTTGGAGGAATGCTGCTTCTAAGCTATTATTACTCCGTAGTCCATAGTCCACACTAGTAGTATCTACTCCCAAGCTATTGGTTCTAGCATTCTGGAACATCTAAAATATTGATTGTGCGTGTAGTTCGCTATGATATTCGGTGGAGAGTGTTCCTGAACTTGCAGCATATTATTACCACAGGATAGCGACCGCACGCTTTGTGTATGCGTGTAGTGTTGTCTCAGAAAATAAATGTGTTGTTTGCTTCAGGCCTCGGTTATATCTTGTCTGCAAGAGAAGTAATCAATCGGAGAACAGTCGAGATGCTCCATGATGAATTTGGTTGCTTCTGTCGCTGCAGTGTGTTCGCGTTAGTGCCGATCGTACTACCCAAGAAAATGAAACAAGCAGTTATCTAGATTTATAGCGTCAGTTTGTGCAAGATGGTTTCGTGGTGTAGTTGGTTATCACGTCAGTCTAACACACTGAAGGTCTCCGGTTCGAGCCCGGGCGAAGCCAGGCAACTATTCTTTCTCCGTTTCTTCTTTATCTTTACTTTTTTTTTTACTTTAAAAAAGGTAGTCATGGTGATTTATCTGGAATCCACTGCCTCTCACAGTAAATTAGCATCGATAGGTGGCCCCTAGGCCAACTATTTCTGTAGTCTCCTGAAACCTCAGCCCACACTTAGACACAGGCTGCTCTGTTCCTCCTTGGAATGCCCCCCTCGGTCCTCGCTCATACAAGCACGCTGACGCAGTGGCCACTCTCCACCCCAAAACGTACGTTCCGCTACCACCATTCCCGCTCAATCCTTCTCCAAACTGTTATTCATCACCGATGGAGCCACCACCTTCGCTAAGCTCTCTAGATCTATCTGGGGTTGAGAGGCTGCGTGGCCATATCCAAATCCTAGACAGGCACCACACCGCCTCCAGTGGATCAAGGCGGGATAGGGTGGAGGATCCATCTCTTGCCACCTGATCATGCTCCAATGATGTCAGATCTGATCTTAAGTGACGCTAGATAACGGTGTAAGGCAAAACGGCCACACCAAGAAGAGGTGTGGCCGACGCATACCGACCTTGCCAATGTTGGATGAGATAGCGGTGCAATAGAGCGGAGATGGCTAGGATAGCATCGAGTGAAGCGTAGAGGCATGGTTGGTGCACTTGCAAATCAGAGGCCTCTCTCCCCTGCAATTTTTAGTTTCACATTGGTAGACGGCAGCTGGTGGTTCGCGAACGTAGCTGCTTGAAGAAACTCTCGACACTTGTGGGTTTGTGCACATGTTGTTTAGCTCTTGTTTTGGACTTTGAAGTTCAATATTGTCTTTGGGCTTGTGCTGCAAAAGTATATATTGCAATCTGTCCATGTTATAGTCTCTCATGCAGAAATAGTCAATAGCCTTGGTGGATTGTGGGTTATGTTATGTTCATGGTACGCTGCAAAAGGGCGGATTGCCTCGGTGGTTCTCGTCGGCAGTCGTTTGCAATACATATATGGGATCGGATTGGGTCCATGAATAGTGTGCGTCTCAAAGAACTCGCTTTGAGTAGTAGATATGAACATTAAGATGAATCCAGCGTGTTCTATCAATTTTTCTGTTTGATATCATTGTTGCAGGTAGCATCTTTCTTGTTCTTTTTGACTTTTAGTTTATTTTTTATGCCCATTTGGCAATTGTCTATGGTAACACTAAGATTCCGTTAATGATCAACGTTCCTTTCTCATCAACTTGATGAATTAATTTTCACGTATAGGACTTCCCTATCAGACATACCTAAACTGCCATTTTTATAGAAAGATCTCAACTGCCATTTTTATAGAAAAGATCTCAATAATGAAACGCTAATGGGACGGATGATGTGAAAAAGCTTTTTTTTTTCTTTGACCGGAATCGACAGGTGTACGGGATACGGGATCCTCACGGACCAAAATCCAGCCCATGATGCAACCATGCAAAGTAATTCCGTTACTTGCTTTCCCTTTTCACCACAAATCCCCTATTTTGGTGTGAATCATAAATTACTGAGCTTGTTTGGATGCCCTGGCACTAACATGTAACTAGGAGTGGCATGATTCAAGCAAATGTTTGCAGCACAGTGAAATCCAAAGTTCCTTCAATACTTTGTGACAAATATGCATGGTTATCTCAATTTTAAACTAATGGTCCTTTGTTCAAGGTGTCTCTAGGGTAGCAACTCACGACAATACAAACAAGTTTAACCTTTGCTGTGAGTTGTGACACTTGTATATTCTAAGCGGTTGATAGCAATGCTTTAGGAGGGATGGACTACTAACTGTTTGGCTCACATGATGATTTGCACCACATCAACACTGTTGCGAGTAGCGGGAGGGATGGCTTCGCTGTGGGCCATAGCTGATGAAGACCAGGAAGAGGAGCTAGAAGAGCATGCCCTGGACAGAGGACGAGAAACTCAATCGATGCATTGCTCATCATTTTCTTTTTGACAGTCATTTAAGGACATAAGCGTTTGGCTTATTATCGATTGGATATTCCGCATTCGTTTAATTATGTAACATAGGTAGGTCATTACCACTGTTACGATTGCTCATCTGGTTGATAAAGTTCATGCTAGTGAACAGCCATGAATGGGAACAATATTGTGGATGCAAATAGAACTCTAAAGAAAACCAATGTAATGTGATATTTTTGTTCCTTCTCTAGGTCCATGATGTTCCTCATCCATTGCTAAAAATAGCTTCGTGTGTATGAATTGATATTATTAGCAAAAATATTGATGGCTTGGTGCACCTTCCAAAGGATGTTATTTGGTGAATGCGATAAAAGAATTGAATACTCTGCTGGAATGCTTTAAGAAGAAGGGGCTATTTGGGGGGTTGCAGCTAGGTTGAAAAGTTATTTTTGGCTTACTAGGCTGTAAAGTAGCTGTAGCTAGTGGCTATAGTTTTTTTGAGAAGCTGGCGGCCAAGCGGGGTAGGGGCCGAGCGGGGCAAAGGCGACTGGGTGGGGAGGAGGCGAGCTGGTGGCGACTGGGCAAGGAGATGGCACGTTGGAGGCAACTAGGCTGGGAGGAAGCGGCGAGGTAGAGGTGAGCGGGGTGGAGAGAAGGCGGCGGGGCACCGAGGCCGAGTGGGTGGGGTGGAGGCAAGCCGGACAGGGATAAGTTGGGGGAGCACCGAGGCGGGGTGGAGGCCGAGTGGGGAAGGGGCCGAGCAGGGCAGAGGCCAAGCGATGCGAGGAGGGAGATGATCGAGCAAGTGAGGTCAAAGCTGAAGAACCTCCCCAGCTGTTGCAGTTTTCGAGGGTGCTTCTGTTATGGATTGGCTATGTAGCCACTTCCTAGTCGCCCCATTATTTTTTTGGGCTGGGGGGTGTGTGGCTAGAAGCCGAAGCAGAGTTAAAGCACAGTCCCAAAAACAAAACCGAAGATTATAGGTCGGTGTGAGACAAAGCTAACAAGGAGCCTTCCAAAAATTATTCTATGCTTGAAATTTCTAACTTTGAAGAAATATATGGAGAGAGAAGAATTCAGTATTTACTACTGGTGCTTTCAAATTTAAATAAAAAAAACCAAGAAAAAGTCTTGTATGAGGTTTGATACCACCACAAAATTGGATGCCCTTTGTGCTTTTTTCTTTTGCATATATTCTGTACGTTGTTTCATGGCAAAACATTAGCTTTGATGGCTGCATATTTTGAATGACATGACAAATTGTTGCGTTATATATGAATTATTTTATTTAGGTGAGTTTCTGGTTTTCTGGATTCGCAGACGCAACGCAACTGCGCTGAATATCTGTAGCAACATGAAATGCTAATGTAGCGTCGGGCGCTCGACCGGATTAACAGTGTGCCGGGCTCCGCATCTGTACTTCGCCCAACTCCATCCATCCACGCGCGGCGCGGATGGCTAACTCGGGGCGGAAACGGCTGAGCCGCTGAGGTTTACGGCGCCAACAGCGCATGAGGTTCGCCGCCCGGGTGTCTGATGCCGCCGCTTTCGCCTCGTCTCCGTCTGCGGCGCCGGTTCGAACGCGCGCGGCGCGGATGCCAACCGTGGAAGGAGGGAAAGAACAGCCTCGTTTCTTGTTCGCGTCCATACTTACACGTAATAATTTTTACAGCACAGCCACATTCTTTGCAGATTAACACTACCCTTGGTTCCATTCAGGTCGTTTTTAATCAAACGTTTTTGTTTCTTACCATCTTCTGCATCATCGATAATCTCGCAGTTGTTAGTAATGTACATCTACCTATTATTGGTGCTGAAAAACTGATCTGCCTGTCCCATAGATGTTGAAGGTGTTGATTTTGAACCTTATTACTCCGTGTTCGAAAATTGCGTCAGACATGCATACAAGTTAGCCGGTACGCAAGGAAGCCGTTTATCAATGCGGAAAATTTAATGAAATTTTGCAGATGAAAGATTCAGTGAATGCGTAATACTCGTATTTTGACAGTAGGACCAGTGTTGGGATTGGACCATTTCCTGCTGTACTTAACAGCTAACACAAATAGGGTTTCTCTTGCCAATATTTTCGTAAACATAATTTATTACACCGTGTGGGTACTCCATGAGATCTCTACTCCACTTGAAGTTATTTCAGTTGCCTTTTCTTCTTGGTGCTGACAACAGTTTTTAAAACTTGATAAACAGAAGTTTTATCAGCATCTTGACTCATATTTCCTCTCCAGCATTCCACAATAATTTAGCAGAAGTCACCAGGGCAAGGGCAACTGCCAGTCAGCAGGGCAAGGGCAACTGCCAGATTACTAGAATTAACCAAATCAGTTCCTTTAAACACTTAAGGACTTAGGTGGTAGATGTGCTTTGTACTTCGAAATAATTTGTGTGCATAATTTTCAGCCAGAATGTCTTCATCTGTTTTGCTCAATACAGTTTCAGGCCTATGCAGAAGTAGAATAATCGCAAGGAGAGCCTATGGCAACACTTTTGGTCCTATTGTTCACTCGTCTTACATGGTTTTTATGATCCCCAGGGCTCGGAGCAAGTATGGAAGCTCTTGTTCTTCAGGAAGAGATGCCGCTGACATCACTGTGATGCTGGTGGACTAGTTGGCAGTGGCACATGGCAATGCACAAGCTTGGCACATAGTTTTGCACAAGCTATTGTTTCAGCATCTGCTAATAGCTGTTCGAAGTTGAACAACTCGTTGGGCAGCAGTTAGTAGGCCGTTAATTGAGGCTCTCTAGTACTGTACCTTCTAGTACTCCAATGCATTGCATGTTACAATCACCTGCCGCTGCCCACCGCCTTGGTCATTTAATCTGCATCTTGCATTACATAGTATATGACTACTGGACCTTTTAGATGGATATGTCAGGCGTGATTGCAGGACCGCAGGAGTGCCATCGCAATAAAAGCATCTGCCTCCTCCCTCAGCAATGCCGATTCTTGCTGTGCCAATATCTTGTTTGATCGAAGGTTGTTATCAGATTAAGACCATCCAAGAGGAAATCGTTTATCAGATTAAGAAGCCGTGTTAGTTTAGCTGTCCTCATAGCTGTTTAAGGACCAGTCTAGCAGTCTATAAGTCTAGGTTACACGCACAAAAATGACAAGGGACCCGGGGCCGGAGCCAGATTGCCAGAGCTCAGCCTAGGCTTGTCATGTTTGATGAAAGGTTGCAAAGAAACAAATCGGCAAAGTACTATACACATTGTTCATATGTGACAAAAAAAAAACAATGATGTGTGATGATATTTCATCAGAAGGTTAACAGTAAGCTTCTCCGAGTGCTGCTCAATTTCAATTTGATTTGCCTTGTACCTTAGCAGAATGCCTGACAAGCATTAAAGCTGAAGAAACTGTTCTCTGTCCGTTGCATACGTGCATGATCTGTTCCAGTGGATGTCGTTCCTTTTAAAGACTGTGTTGCGGTGAGTCCACATTTCACAATCTGAGGCACATTGTTGCTGTCTATTTGCAGCAACGGCGAAAGCGGAATGCTGTTCAAGACAAGGTACTGTTGCGTGAACAAGAACATGGGAATCATTCATGGGGGAAATATAGATTGTTGACATGCTGCTAAAATCTGGCGTCAGTTGGGAGGACAGGATTTGACGATGGCCCATGAATTGTACACAAGGCTCCAATCCATTACAGCCTGACCAACTGGCGACCTTCGCTGTACGCATCTTTCTACCGATTGTTACTGAAAGACCTTGTTTGCCCGTGCTGCGCTACGCTGTGGTGCGCCTTGTTTGATAAAGCTGTTCTTGGACAAGGCCATTCTGTAACTGTTTTCATGACAATAGTCTCTGCTCATCTGCCATACCCCGCTGTGACGAACAAAGCCCAGATCATGGAGTAATAACGACGACCTGTAAGCGATGATGATATATTGATATAGGTTGATTCCATTGGAGGAGAAACGCTGATGTAAACCAAACAGATGCCGGCCAGACTTTTCCAACACCGATTAACTCTGCAAACACCATCAGGCGGGCTAAGCCAATCAAGTCGATCCCTTTCATGTACCAGAAGTTCAGAGATCCAGTTGGCACATCCATCCATCCATCCATCTCTAGCTACCTGAACATCGACTTGAAACGCAGGCAGATTCATGAACAAGCAGTTGCATGCATGCTGACACTGCTGAATGCATGTGTCCACAAGGAGGCTTAATTTGCCATGCATTTGGCTATTATCAGTTGGACCAGCAGGAGGAGGAGCGTGTGGGCCCCGAGGGACCAGTGACCCGGCCTCCTGAATCATGGAGATCATAGCTATCCTATCTAGTTGGGAAAAGGGAGCAGCGAGCGAGGGAGGGGTGTGATCTACCATACGGCCGGCGTGGCACATGCAGGCGGTGGCCCGCCTGCGCCGCGCAGCCCGCCGGCCGGCTCGACCACCGGCGTCTCTGACCAGCCTCATGTGACGGGCTCATGGATGCCCCACCGGCCGGCGGGACCACGCGCCGCGCGCCCGTACGTACGCCTCTCTGCCGCTGCGCGTGTACATGCATTGCGCTGTATGTATGATGTATCGCGTTTGTTTTATGCATTGGCCGTGTATGGGTCAATAGGTCGTGGCCTCCTACTCATGGCTGTGTCTGTGTTCGCAGTGGAGCCATGACCAGAGGCATGAATGCGCTGCGCCGCTCGTGCCTTCGATCGGCGCAGGCAGCCATGGCCCTGCCTCTCTCTCTCTCTCTCTCTCTCTTTGGCTCCGGTCAAAACGATGACAGCCGCCACCAGGTCGGTTACCGTTGCGCCTCTCGCGGTGCGCCCCAGCTCGCGCATGCTCGCACGGAAAGTATGACTAAATTGACCGTCTTTCTCCAACAGAATGTACTTTCGGTTGGTTAATTTCAGATGGAGTTGACTAGTCACTGCATGACACTCATCTAAGCGAGTTGCCCTGTTAACTGGGCTCACTACTTGCGTACACTTCAGTGACTAATGGTAGTAATTAGCATATATAGTGGCTCTCTTGTCGACTCTACCCTCACACAGTCACACTGTATGTCGACGCGAATCTCGGCGCCTACTTGGCGGTGCCCGACCTTCGTCCTTGCTCAAACTGTTTTGGTACGTTCGTGTGCTGCACTGCGCAGAGAGAGAGAGAGCAGTGAAGTGAAGATGCCAAGCTTTGCTTGCAATGCAGGAGCTGTAATGAATTAAAAGCCTACATGCAGCAGCGAGGCTTGCCACCTCCCATCAGTGTCTTGACCCAGCACAATCGAAAGGCTGTGGGACCTGACTAAAGCGACATGGCAATGGCAATGGCAATGGCAAGCGGAACCAAAAGGAGGAGATATTAGGCGTGTGATTAGCACAGACTAAGGCTTCATATATTCTGATAAAGTTTGCAGTGCATCCATCTATCATGGGAAGATGGTCACATCCGCTGGTCACAGTCCAATGATTTGCCAATTGCAACACTGTCAGCTGTAGAGGCACAGATATCGGCACATCTACCTACCTATATCAATCTATCTAGCTGCTGCTGCTCTTACTACCACTAGCTGGAGTAGCATCTCCTTTCTCACATTAAATTTCTGAATCTGACTCAGCCTCTCTCTAGTCTCAAGGTGAGGTGAGGAGGTTGATGGCTCATGAGTGCTTCACAGCTTTTATATAAATGCCTCTGCATCCATTTAGGGCCAGGTTCGCAATATGATCGATAGTCGTTTGAATACCGTAATTATTGACTATATCAAGCTGGTTTAATTAGTATCTAATACCAATGTATATAAATGCCTCTGCATCCATTTAGGCCAGGTTCGCAATATGATCGATAGTCGTTTGAATACCGTAATTATTGACTATATCAAGCTGGTTTAATTAGTATCTAATACCAATGTAACTGGTTAAATTTAAAAAGATGGCACTCAACAGTTTAACGCTTTGTAATGACATATATCGAAAAAAAATTAGAAAAATTTATGCGACATAAATATCATAATAATCTCTGAATATCATTAGATTTTCGATGAATATCGAGTGAAAATCGCTCAAAAAATCGACCGCCAAAAAAGTTACACTTGGTCGGTTGACTATTGAGGCCTATCGAGAGACTATCGGTGAAAATCGATTTTTTTTATTCTTTCCTTCAAAAAGTTTGATTTCGAAATCCTTTGATTTCTACCGATTTCGACCCAATTTTTTCTGATTTTCGAAAATCTCAATATGGTCGATTATTGCGATATCGATATTGTGAACCCTGATTCAAGGTACTCCCTCTGTTAATGTACTTTGACTTTGCACAAGGATTAAGGTTGAGGTAAAATTGAAAGGTATGGGTGAAAATGACTTAGCTACCCCACTTAATTGTCTTGGAAGATGAGATATAATATTTTGTGTGTGGTGGTAATGAATAAATACATATAGTTAAGAGAGAATAAATAGAGGTATGGTAGAAAAAACCTTATTAAATCTGCATGCAAACCTCATATTTCTGAATAAGATCATTCAAACTATGGATCTTATATTTTTGAACGGAGAGAGTACTGTGCTAGTAGCAGTGCAGGCAATGCAACTTCAGTAGTGTTCAAAAGGCCAGTTCAGCCTTGGTTCTTGGAGCTGTCACCATGCACTGTATGTCTGCATCTATCAGCATGGTGGATTTCATTTATAATTAGTTGAGCAGCATCTTTGTTAGTGAGTGAGACTGGGAATGCAGGTGGCCAATGGCAATGAATGGAGCTTTGCAGGATAAACAATGGCTGGTCTCATCTGTGTGAAAATGACTGCTGGAGAGGGCGCGCACTTGCCAGAAAGACGAAACTTGAACTTATTTGAAGACATATACACAGAGGGATCAATTCATGGAAAAGATGAAGTGTCAAGACATGATCTGCTACTCTGCTAGCTGTAGTATCAATGTATAGAGTTTAGACTTTCAAAGAAAGATTAGTTGAAAAATTGCTGTAACTTCTTTTCATTACAAGAGAAGGGGAACATGATATATAGGGGTTAACTAAAACAAATATGGTTTTTATTAAGAGAGAAAAAAACCCATCTAGTAATACGTACAGATTCCAATCCCTAACATACATTATCATAGATGTTCTGAAACATAATCACTCTCTGCTCGGAGTCTTAACAAGTACACTACAAAAGCGCTAACCGAGCATCATTGCCATCTTGATCTAGAATTCAGACAATTCATTCAAGAGGGCTCTAGAGGGTCCGAGGAGATTAATCATCGTCGTCGTCGTCATCACCATTCCAGTCTCTTTTATTGTCAAACAAACTTGCTTCAGACCTCCTCCAGCTAACTCCTATTTTAATTCCCTCCATCCATTTGTTCATTCACTCATTCATTCATGACAAGAAAGGCCATGCTACAAGAAGGCGAGACACCAGCAGCCACCAACATGTGAGCAACAAATGACCAGGCTCGGTTGGAGGGAGAAATGGATACATCAATCAGACAGAGCTAGACCAAGATGGAGAGAGGGAGAACAAATATAATACCTTTCCTAAAGGCTGTCGGCCTCAGGATTTTTTTCGTTTTAGTCCTTTTATAAATTAATTATGAATAGGTTCTTCGTGATTTTTTATGAGTGCAAATTTTTCCTCTAAAATCACGTTTAGGTTCCTCATGCGCCATTTTACAGAAAAAGCATCCCGTTAAATTCAAATCACGAACAAGCCCTTTTCCAATTTTTCAGAATAGCAGACAGGTCCAAAAACGTAACATTCAGGTCCTTGCTCCTTACGTTTAGGTTCTTTCTTTGTTTTTCCCGGGAAAAAATATTTTCGTCACTAGAAATATCTGTGCGACTCTATCTCTGGACTTTTTTCCCAACTCGATTTTCCATCTCGATCTCTAATATTTTTTAAAACATGTATTATTACTCGGTGAGCGCGTAGAGTGTTAGACTCAACAAAAGAAGGTTGTCATCTCTAATAATTTTTCACCCTTTTTCCTCTAGACTTTTTCCCCGCCGCGGTTCTTTAGCTCGGTCTCTAATATTTTCCAAATAATTCATCGAAATAGATATTTTTACAACTCTATCTCTATTTTTTCCCCGTTTCGCTCATTATTTCGACGGTTTAGGAAATAAGACGCCGCCGAAAAAAAGAAAAATTTCCTACGAAAAAGCGATGCGCGCAACGTGTTACGCCGTGAAAATTTTTGTGTTCTTTCAGCCGTTTCGCTCATTATTTCGACGATTCAAAAAATAAAAAAACGACGCCGGAAAAAAGAGAAAAATTTCTAGACTCGGCAAAAGAAGGTTGTCATCTCTAATAATTTTTCACCCTTTTTCCTCTAGGCTTTTTCCCCGCCGCGGTTCTCCAGCTCGGTCTCCGATATTTTCCAAATAATTCATCGAAAGAGATATTTCTATAGCTCTATCTCTCTATTTTTTCCCTGTTTTGTTCATTGATCTCTAATATTTTTTAAAACATGTATTATTACTTGGTGAGCGCGTAGAGTGTTAGACTCGACAAAAGAAGGTTGTCATCTCTAATAATTTTTCACCCTTTTTCCTCTAGACTTTTTCCCCGCCGCAGTTCTTCAGCTCGGTCTCTAATATTTTCCAAATAATTCATCGAAATAGATATTTTTACAACTCTATCTCTCTATTTTTTTTCCCATTTCGTTCATTATTTCGACAATTTAGGAAATAAGACGTCGAAAAAAAAGAAAATATTCCTAAGAAAAAACAACGCGCGCAACATGTTACGCCGTGAAAATTTTTGTGTTCTTTCAGCCATTTCGCTCATTATTTCGACGATTCAAAAAATAAAAAAACGACGTCGGAAAAAAGAGAAAAATTTCTACAAAAAACTTCGCGCGCGGCGTATTACGCCGCGAAAAATTTACTAGTAATATAATATATATCTTATGTTTGAAAGAATTAGAGAGCATTGAGAACACAAGGTATATTTTTTGCGAAAAAGCCTTTTAGAAAATACGAAATCACGAACAGGCCCTTCCTCTAGTTATTTTACAGAAAGAACTCCGTAGTTCTGCAAATTTAGGCGCCAGTTCTTTAAAACCGAAAGATTTAAAATTACGTTTAGGTCTGGTTATTTTATGAAAAAATCCCGTGGCGAAATATTTAAAATTATATTTAAACCCTTCTACCATTTTTGCAATAAAAAACTCTAGAGTGAGATTTGTATGGCGCGGCGTAGCGCGCTATACTATCCAGTACTAGTCATGTGCCGATGCGTTGCAACGAATACTTAATTTACGACAAAAAATTATTTGCAAAGAGCACAAATTTTAGTTATGTTTCAATAGCAGGAAAGGCTTGTTCCTCCGAAGAGATTTAAGAGGGAAAGCTGAGCGTGTCGAATCAAGAGAATGGGAGGTGGTGCGGCGTTAAAGTGGTTTGAGATGAAAGACGTCGTGGCTAGAGTGGTTCGAGCTACATGAGCGCGTGAGAAGACGAGAGAAAGGAATGGGATTATCGGGTTAAATCTTCTTCTATCTTAGTTGTCTATGTCAGATCCAACGGATCAGATATATTAGAAGAGAATGGACGACCGCCACCAACTTCTAATTATAAATAGCATAGATATATGATCAGCCATTGAAGACACTTAAAAAGAAAGAACACTGACACTGCCAACTTGTTGCTCACTTGTCGAGGCTTCAGCCCCACTATGTGCCAAGGCCCGGATTAACCCACAGCTTCTAGACATGGGCACACCATACCCCATGCAGCCCTGCCCTCCACCACTGGGCCATGCCCGGCCCGGCTCCGGCGCGCTGTCGGCCGGCCGGCCCTACACCACCCAAATGCCGCCATCCATGCACGTCATGTCACGGGCAGCCATTTATGCCACTCCCCTCATCCAATAGCAGTCTAGCTACGTGCCACCTCGACTGCTCTGCGGACGAACAATTTCTACAAAGATCGGTACGAACAGTCACTGACAGACAGAGCCCGGCGAATCACTCCGGGTCTGTAGGGCCCGCCTGTAGGTGGCTGATTGCGATTCCGTAGAAGCGATCGTCCCCATCAAAGCCCGCGGCGTCTGGCGGCCGGGAGCTCGGTCGCCTCTTTGCAGCTGCGTGGTGCATGCCTTGATGGTTTTTCGTGTTCGTTGGCTAGCGCTGACGCGAACATTTTTATTGATCCGGTCCAGTTCCAAGGCATGATTCGTTCAATGATTGAACGTATTGATCGATCGATCGCCGATTCGTTGTAACGCCTGCGGGGCTTACACGGTTTTTCTTAATGTGGTGTACTGACGACAACATGTTCTTTGTTCTCGAGTCTTTGGCTTTTCCGAGACTCTCACAAACCTTTTTTTTTTTTTGCAATTCTGAATAAATTTATAAAAATAACCCTCTCTTCGATCGTGAAAGACACGTGTCACCTGCTGCGCTTGTAGAGCTCGATAGCTTTTTGAACAGCTGCTGAGCATAGAGAGCTCGGTAGGAGGCCTGCCGGCGTGAGCTCTTTCTGAGCTAGGGAAGCATGGCACTGAGATGGGCCCAGGTACTACTGCCGTAAGCCCGAAAAGCTACCAAGCTCTAGAGGAATGATACATGTCATCGTTATAATTCTGAGGTCAGACCGATAGTGATGTTTTGTGTCATATTTCTCACATACGCCAAATTATATATCACTATTGATTTTTTCATAAAAAATTGGGAATCAACTTAGATGAAGAGTTAGTGTATATCATTTTGTAGTAGTGTAAGTTACATACCCTGCATGTGGAAAATAATACTGAATTAGACATGAACGAGAGTACACATGACAAAACCCCAAGTCGTGTGGATTACCATGATATCATATCTTGCCACCATGTTCATTTTTTCGGTGCATTACTTGTCCTTTCAGAAGTCCTTTTCTCCGCTTCTTTTTCTATAACAAACGATCAGAATTCATCTCTAGCACCAGCACCAGCGGTAGAATCACTAGCCTTTATACTACTGTATACATTAGACTTCTCTTGGTCTTTGACCAGTGCCCTTTGCCCCTTTGGAGTTCAGTTCATGCATGTCCTACATCTCATCTGAATGGGGGAAGAACTAACCTCTGAAAGCTACATTTCAACACAGATCCGCACGTACGATCGATGCATGTATCTAATTAATTAGGCATCTCACTTTGATCGATCTATCGCCTTTGTAAAATAAGACGATAAAATGAGGAAGTTGTTTTCAGCCATGATAACAAAAGGAGTGGTTTTTTCTGACAAGCTTCACATTGCATTGCAGATACAGTGTAGATCGCAGTACTGTGAGCTACCAATGTATCTTTGATCTTAGATACAAAGTTATGATCCATTTGAACATTAACAAGATAGGACGGGTCCTAGCTGTGGTACTAATAGTCTAGTAGTAGCTAGTAGCTAGGTACATAATGGTCAGGTTTCAGAAGTAACAATGTTTCCCAGGGCAGGTACAGCAGTGCTCACTTTGTGGTTATAGGTTACCTGGATCAAGAGGAAACCTAACATGCGTAATCTTATCATCACCAAGGATCACAGGCATGTATGTAGGAAGAGCAAAGCAGTTCTATCCTGGGTCTTCAGTTCGTCCCCACTACAATTCATGCATGTCCTGTTCATAGTCGATATTTTGCAACAAGATTGGTTGATTGGAACATATCATATATCTCATATTTGTTTCTTTGATAGGCTAATTGGAATACGTAGTGTATGATTGTCTCTCTCATTACTTAAGATTCAGACTTTGGACAGTAGACATCATCTTTGCATATGGATGGATGATGTTTCTGAAGTACAGCTTGGCAATTGGCAGGTGTAACCAACGTGAAGGTAGGTGCGTTCGCTTTTGCGGACAAGCTCATTCAATGGCGCCAAGAACCACCCAATTGGTAGATCGGAATGAAAGGTGTCTGTGTAGGCATTTAGGAAGAAACAAGCTGTTTACATGGTACAAAACAAATGCGAAGAGGAACCATGGCCTACTTAATGAGCAGGGTCCACCGACTAAATGACATGGAGAGTTTGGATACTTCACCATCAAAAATTCACAATCGTTAGTTCATGAGAATTATCTTACTTGGGACATATTTTTTCCTTTTTTTTGTTCCACTGTATGCTGAGTGAAAAGTTAGAAAAATATCTGGAAAAAACTGAGTGGAAGCTACAATCAGTAACCTTGCTATTAAACATATCTAAAAATTACAGTGCCAATGATTGAGAAGCGATCTGCGGAATTCTGAATTTGATGATGCATGACATACGAGAAAATCTGTATCAAGAAGTTACAGTACACTTTGTCATGAATATTAAGTGCCTTTGCAATTGCAAAAAGTCTAAAGGCCAAAACGAACTAGGGAACTAGTCAAAAGAGAGCTGGATGTCAATCCACAGGTTGTTCATGGCCAGCTCAGTGTCAGTGCTCTGCCCATAACTGACGCGGGAGAGCAAGGGAACAAATTAAGAATACATTTAAACTGCCATTACTCTTTGCTTTTGAAATTATTGAATTGCAAAAGCATACATTTAAACTTCCATTACTCTTTGATTTTGAAATTATTGAATTGCAGCACTAGAAGAAGCTGCGTTCTCATATTGCAAAGATTTGCAAATCTTGAGGCTGAAACAGTCACTGTTTGGAACAGTAGAAATAGCTCTCTTCTATATTAACAACTGATCTCTCAAAGTCGGCTACAATGGTGATGGCAATGCAGCCATTGAGGAAATCTTCATGGACAATGCTTAAATGAGGAGCTAAAAATATTACAGGTCTCTGAAAATGTGTAGCAAACTTTACTTGCCGCTCTTCCCTCCAAAATCCTCCTACACTGTAGACTGCCTCCAGACAAGGGGATGGACTATATCCAACATCTCAAACTCATCTGGTGCTCCTACCAATAATTACCGGATTTGCTGTAAACCCGTACAAATCGTAAACTCCTGAACTGGTTTAGGGTATAAAGTTTGTGTTCGCAGTGGAAATTGAAAGAAAAAGTGGCGAACCCGAATCTCATATTACTTGGAGGCCGTGTTTCTGGTAACCATACTCCTACCAATCTTGCAGCATTATTTCCTGCTGTTCAGGTACCAAAAGTAAATAAAAATATTAGAAGAAAACTTTAAATTTAAATTCAAATAGGTACAGTCTAATTTTGAGAATTTTTTTTTAAAATGTAAGACAAGTCAGAGGCAATTTAATAGCCCTCCCAATTAATGAACTTTGCTCGCTGTACCTATTGTCAATGTGGGGTCCTTTTCTTGCTCTCTCTCACTCTTCCCCTACTGGAAAGAGCACATGTTGTTCAACACAAATTGATTAAGCAGCTCCTGTCTTGGCTCCCCCACTCTTTGCATCAGGTAACTGCCGTTGTCCTGAAAAGGATGCACACAGAGTGACCTCAGGTGAGTAAAATTGTTGGATTACTTGAGGCCATGCTAATTTGGGGCTTTGCATGCATGATTTAACAAAAGAAAGGAAGAATACGCCAACCTGAGAGAAAGAGATGGCTCCCTGGCCTTGCAGTGAGTAGGATGTGGTAGAGGTGGTGTCCATGATGGCTTGAGATGGAGCTGGGCTAGCTTGGTTCAGGACTGGAGCAGGCGTTGCAAGGGCCTCTTGGAACATGCCTCCAATCTTCTGAAGAAGCAACATTTTACACAAGACATTTTTAGACATCTTAAGATCAAGGCAGAAATATATATAGTTAGTGCAAATGATTTTAGTTGTCCCATACTAGTGCCTGGTCATGGAGGCCATCACTGTCCAGTCCAAAGCCATATAACACTGGGCTCATGGAAGCAATCCTCATGGAAAGGAACTGCACCAAAGGTAGAACAAGGAACTTGTCATTATATGTAGTCAAAAACTCCCAGAAGTGTAACAATTAAGCATCACTGCTTCTTGATTTGTTTTTTGTTTCCTTTTGGTTTACCTCAACTTGGTTCTGCAGGGACTGCACATAATTGATGATCTCATCCAAAATGAGTGCCTTCCCAGTAACCTGCACAAAAGCACATTTGTTTCTTCTCAAAGTTAGGGCCATGCATGCATTAAGGAGGAAATTACAAGTAACTCAAGCAGTAAACAACTAATTTGACCTTGTCACAGCCAGGAACCAGAGCTTGCAGCATCCTCATCCTCTCACTGATCCTTTCCCTCCTCACCTAAAGAAAAATGCCACCAAGAAGAGGTCAGGAGCAAGGGGCAGAAACAGTGAGCCAAACCACACCACAAATCCTTACTTAAAAGAAATAAATAGCAGAGCTCCTGCTATTCCTTAAAAAAAACACCACATATGCATAAGTGAAGGCAAAGGCTACAAGGATAAAAGTGGTGTGTACCCTCTCTGCAAGGCTGTGGCTATCTGTTGCTTGCCCTCTCCTTGCCCTCACATGGATGTACCCCTTGGGAGCCTCCTCCTCAGTGGTTCTCCTCTCCTCCACCTCTTTGCTGGGCCTCTTCCCTCTACTGTTCTTGCCATCCTTGCAGTCCTAGTTACCAAAAAGGCAAAAAGAAAATTAAACAAATGCACACCACATGAAACAAAGTTCTGGAAAAGTTACAAACAAAATGGCAATGCTGGTTATGTTAATTACTAGTTGCTACCTTGGGGTGAGCAGAGCTAAGTGTGGCACTGTCTTCTGTAGCCTTCCTCTTCCTGTCCACAGATGCACTTCCCCGTGGAGAGGTGTCAAGAACTGCAGAGGAGCTCTCCAATGAGGCATCTTCTACCATGGCTGTCCCTGCTGATGCATTTGCAGTTGTAGATACATTTGCTGCCTGGGCATGGCTTTGGTTGTTGAGCAAGAAGCTTGAGATGTTAGGAAAAAGGTCATTGGTGAAGGCCGCTGGCATCTTGAGGTGGAGAGAGTGGTGGGATGAGAAGTCTGCCATTGTTGAACTATGTGCTGAAAGCTGATAACTTTTGTTGTGTTTGATTGAAAGCTTGGTTTCTTTAGAGGAGACGACTACTTCTTGCCAGAGAGTGGAATAGAGAGTTGGCTTCTTGGTGATACTCATGTTGGCTTATATAAAAGTTGATGGCTTACACAACAGCTGAGGAGGCCAGGAGAGAGAGAGAGAGATGGTAAGACCAAATCATTAATCTCTATTGATGGATAAGTTGGCAGTGAGTAGTGTTAAGAGAGGGCCCCTGTGTCTATGGCCTGCTTGTGGTCAGAATTCAGAAACACTTCTCAACATGCTACAAATCACAAAGGTAATACCTGAAAATTTTCACCGCCATGTCTGGATCATGGTCAGAGACATCACACATAGAGAGAGAATGCAGCAAAATATTTGCCAACTCAATGCATGCTGAAAGGATAACTTTTTATGCATATACAACTTCATCTTCATTGGATCATTAAATTACAGCACTGCAATGTAGTAACAGTAGAAAATCTCCATTTAGGGCATGCATTAACCGAACCTTGAAGACCGGGGAGCAAAAATATCTTTGTGGGGGAGCACCAGTACCACCGGAAAAAAGGCGCTGCTACAGTATATTCCCTATCGAGATGGTTTATTTCACAGCAAATATACCAAGTGGAGCAGTTAAACTCCCACTGAATTACTACTGCACGGTACAATTTGGAATTTTCTCAAGGATGGCTGTGTTGAAGGAAATTGGGTTTTTTCCCCAAATTTCAAAAAAAGAAAAAAGAAAAAAATGATATAGGCTTACTGGCTAGTAAGGCACAATTGGCTGAGCCAACCCAGATGGTCCAGGTGGCCGAGGCTAAAGCACCCTGATTCAGTGCCCTAGCCCTAGACTGCATCAAGGGAGATGATGGATGGAGGCAATTCTTATGGTACTTACATGTCTAATGCTATTTAGAAGTAGGCCCACTGAATCAAATGTTTGGACCCCGTCACCTATTCTTTTATGAGGAAATCAACTAATTTTGCTTCTATGTGAGTATATATATAGTCATATTTAAAAAGCATAAATATTTTGACTATCTATGTATGGATTCTCATATAGGTGCCCCACTCATATTTTATGCAAGTGACCGCATCGGGCTTGCATGCAATGTCAGTTGGCGGCGTTCCCGATTGCCGTTGCTCCATCTACTCCGCTCTTGTGCTTCTTTAAATCCTAGATCCTCGACTATCCGACGTCTTCTTGTGTTTTTTGGCCTCGATCCATACTCAGTATTCTCATGGATCCACTTTTGTGTGTTACCCGAGGTGATTGAAGTAGGGTTGATTTGGCCAGCGACTTGAGGCGCTTTGTGGATGGCGAGGTGCATTGGGAGCTCTCTGTTGCTGGGTCTCTGCACTGACCTTGCTTGCTTGGTCAATTGGCTTGGTTCTGTGGTGGATTAATTGGTACTAGGTTGTGTGGTGCCTTTTGTGGAGTAAGTCCTTCGAGACTTATTGTTCTTGTTCAACGAGGTCTTCTTAGCTAGAAAGTTTGTTCTGTTGTTCTGTGCACCTTCTGTTGTATCTCGAGACTACTTGGTGAATTGCCTCACTCAGTTGTTTGAGGCTTCGTATCTCCGAAGCATTTGCTAGTGAGTCTGTGGCATTACAGTGGCGATATTGTTTTTAGGACATCATCTTTGACCAGCCTAGCTAGTAACATTGACTACAAGTTAGTACTCTATGAGTAATATCATATTTATGTCATTTTCTGTACCTTTTGCAAAGGGGCTCGACTTTGATTGTCTTAGGAATCTTGCATGATTGGGGTGGGTATTGCTATGTGGAGATTGGGCTAAGTGAGACAATCTGTGACAATATAGTCAATCTACCGAAATTTGATTCCAGTCTAGTTATTTATTCAATTGTTTCCTTGTTCTATTCATTTCTGAATATATATGATCTATCCACTATTTTCTCTATCTATATTCAAATCTGTTGCTAGTTCAAATTTGTCTAGTCGATGAGTAAACTCTTACATATATCTATGAACTGAATTTGTAATAAATTGGTGTTGTTTTAAATTAATTTGATAAATTTGAAATCTACTTGGTAAGACTGAATAGAAAGATTGTCACAAATTAGTCTATGATTCTGTCTCTATTGGTGAGGAGGTCTATTAATTCAAACAGCCTAACATCTAAGAGCAAACTTTAAACAACTTGAGCTTTTGTTGCTAGTTGATTGCCACTGTTTGATGTCATTGCAATGCTTATGTACTTGATTATCTTGAACTGTCTTAGTGCTTTGATATTTGATAATGTCATGCTTCAATCCTCTTACATTTATTATGGGGAGATTGGCGCCAACGACACTCTTTAAAATTCGTGATTCACTTTATGACACCCTAGCCCACTGTCATACACTCAGATGGATCCACATGTCATAGACACATCACTAAAAACCAACGAATTGAGTGTCACTGGACTAATTTTTCCATTTATTATGACATTGTTATTATGTGGTTATTAATAAAGTTTAGAATTAAAGCAAAAGAAAAATGCTAATACCGTATTTCTCCCAATAATCCAGAAAACAATATTTAATGGCTTCTCATGTTGATGTCGTTAAGCCTAAGATTTTTTACGATGTGAGCTTTAAACGCTGGTAGCCTAAAACTAGACTTGGCTAATAGACCTAAAATTGTTTTGGGTCATTTCTAATCCCCTAGATATTCCTTTGGAAGAAGAGATGCATAAGTGCTGGGAGAATGCAAATCATTTAGCCTTAGTTAGACTATTGACCATCATATCCAATAGGTTTTTGATGTCTGCTTGTACTACAACTCTACTAAGGTACTTTGGGATGAGCTCGAATAAAAGTTTTCTAAAGGAGACAATGGGAATAAGTCAATTTCAGTTGAGAAATATCTTAATTATAAGATGGTAGAAGGCAGGTCTATATTGGATCAGCTCTATGAGCTTTAGCTCTTTCTAAGGGACCTGACTCAATACAACAACATTCTGCTAGAGAGCTTTCCAATCAATGTGATACTGGCTAAGTTACCATCTTCTTAATGTGACTTTGTGACCACTTGAGGACATACAGAGGAGCTATTGACACTCTCTGAGCAATCGACCGCTATCAATGTCAAAGAGCGGGCAAGTGCTAGTAAAAAAAGACTCCCTAGTTCTCAGGTTTAGGCTCATCATGTTGAAACAAAGATTGTAAGTAGTGGCGTGAAGAAGATGATCAAGAACTCCTCCTAGACCAAACCAAGGCAAATGAAAAAGAAGGATAAAATTATCTGTTAGATTTGCAGAGTTGTTGGGCATACTACTCGCATATACAATGTAGGATCAAGGATAACTGACTAGAGCGAGGGTGAATATGAGGTTTCTAGATTTTTTTGATTCTAATTGAAATTAATTAAATCATTAAGCAAAAATTGTATTTTTGATAATTAACTACTAAGTTCTCTAGTGATCATTATATTCTCTTACAATTCAAGAACAAGCTAAAAATAATTCTAAGCACAAGTGATCTACTCAAATAGCTATAATTGCACAGTTAAGCACAAGAATGAGAAATGCAAACCACAATGAAATGAGAGACACAAATTTTATCCCGTGGTCTCGAAGACTTGTCGGTCTCCCCTAATCCACGTTGAGGTAACTTGAGCAACTTCAAGACGGCTCCAACCTCTTGAACCTTCCTCGATCACTAGGGTAGTTCTTCTCCGCTCCGGGTAGGCTAACTCGGCCTTCACAACTTGTCGGGGCTTCTCACAACCTCTGTTGAGAAGCTCACCACACACGAACGTCTCCAAGCTGTCTAGCAGTCAGCAACCTCCAAGAGTAATAAGCCTTGACACTTGCTTGAAGTCAAATTGAGTGTCTAAATACTCAATACTAAATGCACCACTCAATTTTACTCCTAACTCTCTCAAAATATGAATTGAATGCACACAAGAGTATTAGAGACTAACTAGAGTTCAAATATCATCAATGAGGATCAAGAAAAGTTCAAGAATACAGGTGGGGGTATTTATAACCCCCACCAAACAATTATGGCCGTTGGCCAAAATTGCCCCGAAAGGCCGATCATATATACCACTCTAGGGCTGGTATGACTGGCCAATAGTCGATACAGTGCATTTAATGCCCTATTAGTGACTGTTGGTCACATGGCCGGTATGACCGAGATGACCCTGGTATGACCGGACACCTCGGAGAGGAAAGACCCCTTCGTAAAAAACTCAAGTGCCTCGTGTCATTGAGTGCCTCAAGTCGTTTATTTAGCCACCGATCATAAAATTTCATCTTCATCGACCATGTTTATGTCGGACCGACTTTTCAGTCCGCTATACACATAACTATCTTAACAGACCAAACTCTGCCCATCTATGACGGACCTATTTTTCGGCCCGCCATACACATAGCGTCCTGAACTTGCTGATTTGGTCCGTGATACACATGATCAGTATCGCTAAAAATATTTTTTGGTCCGCTGTAAACGTGTTTTATCTCTTTTTTTTATCCTGACACGTTGCAACGGTCACTGTGGTTGGTACAACGGCTATATTTCTCAGAATTGAGTATATAAACATTGGTTGTGCTATCTGCCACAGAACTTTTTGAACTCCTTCACATTTTAGCATTCAAAGCTCTCATTTTCTCAACAAGGAGTCGGTTTTTCACCGGATATTCAAAAATCATCTTTCTTCTAAGTGTTTGAGCTCCAAGTGTGTCTAGCTGTGTGTTTTTCGAGTGTAAACCAAGAGACAGAACTTGTGAGAAGTTTATTACTCTTGGATCATTTCGATCCTAGACAGCTTGGAGGAAGTGAAAGAGTTAGACCTGTCCAGAAGGAGATTGTGGAAGGCTACTCTTGTTGTGAAGGGTCTGGAGCTCACCTCACTGGAGTTGTGAAAGAGCTACCCCGAGTGTGATCCCAAGCTACTGCGACTAGTTGTGGGAGAAGCAATACTCCGAGAGGAGTGCTTCAACGAGGAGTAGGAGGAGTGCTCTGAACCTCGGGATAAAAATTCCTGTCTCACTGTCTTTATTGTTGTTATCTATTTTTGCTTTCGCTGCTATTGTTGTTATTGTTATTGTTGTATTTAATCATTTATTGATTTGCTCTCAGTAGCATCAGTAAATTGGTTAATTCTGATTAGAATCGAAGAATTGGTAAGATTGCCTATTCACCCCCCCTCTAGGCCATCTCGTTCCTTCAAGTGGTATCAGAGCCCGGTTTACCTTGTTAGCTTAACTAGCTTTGGTAAATGGCCGAGGGAAATGGTTCTGCTACTGTTAGTATAGGTAGAGTACCAGTGTTTGATGGTACAAATTATGCTTACTGGAAGATTAGGATGAGATGTTATTTAGAAGCTGTTGGGTATGATGTTTGGAGGGTTACAGAAAAGCCTCTGCCTCCACGTATCATACCCGAAGGGCAAACTACATATGGTGAACCCACCCCTGGTGAGATTCAAAATATGCAATATGATGCTCAAGCTAGAAATGCCATCTTTTCTTGTCTTAGCTTAGAAGTTTTTGATAGAGTTAGTAATCTAACATCTGCTTATGATATATGGACTACACTTCAAGAAATTCATGAAGGAACTTCTGATGTTAAAGAGGAAAGATATTATGTCATTAGAGAGAAATTCGATCAATTTAAAATACTTCCTCAAGAAAGCGCTAATGATATGTTCACTAGGCTTAATCCTATTGTCAATGAGCTCAAAGGCCTAGGGACTAAAATTTCTGATGTTGAGGTTTGCAGAAAATGATAAGAGTACTTCCCGAGCCTATCATAGCCTCGATCACCTACTTATCAAATAGTGGTGATCTCAAGAGGCTCACTCCCACCGAGCTACTTGGGAAGATTTCAGCTCACGAGCTCACTTTGGCTGAAGAAGATGCACCTAAGAAGAAATCCATTGCTCTCAAAGCAAAGGAAGTTGTGCAAGACTCATCTGATGAGAGTGATGATGAGTCAAGTGATGGTGATGATGAGGATGTGAAGAAGTTAGCACTGCTGATGAGAAGAGTGAACTTCAAGGACAAAGGAAGGTCAAACTCTTACTCAAAAAAAAATCCTTTCACTAACATTATTTGTTTTGAATGTAATGAAAAAGGACATATTGCTGCTCGGTGCCCCAACAAAAGCAAAAAGAAGAACATGCATAAAGGCAAGGAGGATGAAGATGATGAGAAAACTCATGACAAATCAAAGAAGAAGTACTACAAGAAAGGTTATTTCAAGAAATTCTCAAAGAAAGGTAAAGGAGAGGCTCACATAGGAGAATGGGTCACTGATGAAGAAAGCTCAAGTGAGGAATCATCTTCTGATGATGATAACTCAAGGTTAAAAGGACTAGCTGGACTTGCTTTGGATGAGTCAACTCCTCCACCACCCTCATTTTCCCTGTGTCTGATGGCCAGAATAGATGAAGAAAAGGTCAGTGACTCACCTACTTATGACGAGCTAGTTGAAATAGTTGAAGAATTGAATAGTGCTTTGCATGCTAAGACAACTTCAACTAGAAGTCTTAAAAAGACTATTGCTGGCTTAACTAGTGACCTTGAGTTACTAAGAGATAATCATGGTAAGCTTACTTATGAGCATGCTAAGACTGTAAAATTATATGATGATCTGGTCTCTAGTCATGCTCTACTTGCTAAAAATCATGAGGATTTGAAGAATAAGTATTGTGAGTTAGAAATTGAAATTGAGATGATTGCCAACAAGTCTGATCATATTGCTGTCAACAATATATCTATTGCCTGTGACTTGTTAGTAAGTGAAAACTCTGTCTCTAGTTCTTCTAGTACTTGTGATGAAAATTGCAAATACGCTTCCTGTGCTAAAGAACTTAAATCTGAAAATGAAGAGTTAAAAACAAAGATAGCCAGATTTGATAAAGATCTGGAAAAATGCTTTTCAGGGCGCTACTCTTGACAAAATTCGTTGAACAAAGACCTAACTTGGGCAAAAGGGTTTAGGTTACCAACCTAACCACTTGCTTAAGAAAAATGGTTTAAACAAAGCCAAATGATTTTTGTCAAGAAAAGTTCTCATTGTTATTATCGCCATAATTCTAATCATGAATCTAAAAATTGTGTTCTTGCTAGTACTCCTTATGCTAAAGTTGATGAAAATGTATGGTAGATGCCCATTACATGCTGTTCAAGAATTTTAGGGCAATATGAATGTTAAGTATGTTGGTCCTTCTAATCTTGATAAGAAACTTAAGGCTATTTGGGTTCCCAAGACTATGTTATTAAACCCTTTTAGGCCAAAGATGATTGAGACTAACATTAAAGGACCCAAAAGTATTTGGGTACCTAAAATCAAGAAATGACTCTACAGGTAAACTATAAAAGTGGTGGCCGGCATTGGGTGATAGACAGTGGATGCACCCAGCACATGACAGGATCTTCAAAAATGTTCAAATCAATTGAAGGTGAGAGTGATCCAAGCCATAAAATCACATTTGGTGATAACAGCAAAAGAAAGGTAAAAGGGCTTGGTAAGATTGCTATTTCGAATGATCACTCCATTGATAATGTACTCCTAGTTGATTCATTAAATTTCAATCTTTTATCTGTAGCTCAATTGTGTGATCTTGGATTCCATTGTAACTTCTCGATTGATGGGGTAACAGTGTTTGATAAAAATGAGAAGCTTATTTTCAAAGGTTTTAGATTTCAAAATCTTTATTTAGTTGATTTCAAATTTAACTCCTCATGCATTTCAACTTGTCTGTTGGCCAAGGTATCTCTTGGATGGCTTTGGCACAGATGACTTGGGCATGTAGGTATGTCTAATCTTAAAAAGCTTTTCAAAAATGAACTAGTGGTTGGGTGAAAGATGTGAAATTTGAAAAGAATAGGCTATGCGTTGCTTGTCAAGGTGCAAGCAAGTAGCCAATTCTCATCCATCCAAAAGCATCATGTCCACCTCTAGACCACTTGAGTCACTGCATATGGATGTGTTTGGCCCTACTTCATATGCCAAAGATAGGTGGTAACTCATCTGTTTAGTCATTGTTGATGATTTTCCGGATTTACTTGGGTATTCTTTTTGCCTAACAAAAGTGAAGTTGGAAAAATCTTCAAATCTTTTGCAAAAAGGGCTCAAAATGAATTTGACTATCCCATCAAGAAGATTAGAAGTGACAATGGATCTGAATTTGTTAATACAAATATTATTGAATACTGTGATGAATTAGGAATTAAGCATGAATTGTCTGCTACTTATACTCCTCAACAAAATGGTGTAGTGGAAAGAAAGAATAGAACGTTAATTGAAATGGCTAGGTCTATGCTAGATGAATATAACACTTCTGATGCATTTTGGGCTGAAGCCATTAATACTGCTTGCCATGCTGTTAATAGACTTTATCTTCATAAATTACTTAAGAAAACTCCTTATGAATTGTTGGTTGGTAGAAGACCTAATATTTCATAGTTTAGAGTTTTTGGTTGCAAAGTATATATATATAAGAAGAGAACACATTTGGGAAATTTTCAAACTAGGTGTGATACTGGTATCATGTTAGGTTATTCTTCTAAGTCAAAAGCTTATAGAGTGTTTAATAATTCAACTGGCTTAGTAGAAGAAACCTATGATGTAAAATTTGATGAATCTAATGGCTCACAAGGTGAGCATGAGAATTTAGATGATGTAGGTGAAGATGAATTAATACAAGCCATGAAGAAAATGGAGATTGGTGAGATCAAGCCCAAAGAAGATCAAGAACAACCACCTACTCAATCAATGGTACCACAAGATGGATCTCTTGAAGAAGATGATGAAAAGGAACAAGAAAGACCCACTTTGATCAAGAGTCATCATACTATAGCTAAAGATCACCCTTCGGACTTAATCATTGGTGAAATAAGTAAGGGTGTCCAAACTCGTTCTAGACAAGCTTCCTTTTGTGAACATTACTCGTTTGTTTCTTGTGTTGAACCAAAAACAGTTGAAGAAGCTCTAGAAGATGCTGATTGGATCATTGCTATGGAAGAAGAACTCAACAACTTCGAAAGAAACAAAGTCTGGAGTCTTACTGAACGGCCTAAGGATCACAATGTCATTGGCACAAAATGGGTGTTCAGAAATAAACAAGATGAAAATGGAGTAGTAATTAGAAACAAGGCAAGATTGGTAGCTCAGGGTTTCACACAAGTGGAAGGACTTGATTATGGAGAGACTTATGCTCCTGTGGCACGCCTAGAAGCTATTCGGTTTCTTCTTGCCTTTGCTACTCATTTTAATATCACTCTTTTTCAAATGGATGTAAAAAGTGCATTTCTTAATGGTTTTATTGATGAAACTGTTTATGTTGAACAACCACCTGGTTTTGAAGACTCAAATATGCCTAATCATGTTTACAAATTATCTAAAGCTCTCTATGGCTCTAAAACAAGCTCCTAGAGCTTGGTATGAACGCCTTAGAGACTTTTCGATAAATAAGAACTTCAAAATTGGGAAGGTTGATCCAACATTATTTCTAAAAGACATCAATGGAACATTAATGATTTGCCAAATTTATGTAGATGATATCATTTTTGTTGTACTAATGATTCTCTCTCGCAAAGAATTTGGTGACATGATGGCCGTGGAATTCGAGATGTCAATGATAGGAGAGTCGACATTCTTTCTTGGATTTCAAGTCAAACAATTGAAGGAAGGAACCTTTATTTCTCAAGAAAAGTACATCAAAGATCTTCTCAAGCGCTTCAAAATGGAAGAATGCAAGCCAATAAAGACTCCCATGGTTACAAATACACATCTTGATCAAGATGTGGAGGTAAATCTGTTGACCAAAAGCTTTTTAGGTCTATGATTGGTTCATTATTATATTTGACAAAGATCTAGGCCCGATATCATGTTTAGTGTATGCATGTGTGCTAGATTTCAGTTGCACCTAAAGAAGTTCACTTAAGTGTCGTGAAAAGGATTTTAGATATCTTAAAATTACTTCTAGTATTGGTCTTTGGTACCCCAAGGGTGCCTCTTTTGAGCTTCTCGGCTACTCGATTCTCGACTATACCGGTTGCAAAATTGACCGCAAAAGTACTTCGGGGATGTCATTTGCTTGGTAGATCTTTAGTTTCTTGGTGTTCAAAAAACAAAACTCAAGAGCACTTTCAAGCGCCAAGTGAATATATAGTCACGGAAGTTCTTTGTGCTCAAATTCTATTTATCAAACAAACATTTCGGATTTTAGAATCAAGTTTGATAATGTGCCTCTGTTATGTGATAATGAAAGTGCGATAAAATAGCAAACAACCCAGTCCAACATTCTAGAACTAAGCACATTGAAATTAGACATCACTTCATTCGTGATCATGTTGCTAAAGGAGACATTGTGCTTAGTTATGTCGTAACTAAGGACCCGCTATCGATATTTTTACTAAACCTCTGGATGAGGCAAGATTCTCAAAATTAAGAAATGAATTAAATATAATTGATTATTCAAATATTGTTTGATGATGTCACATTAAGGGGGAGCAAAATTGCCTGCTATGCAATATCTTGATACCTTTGTGTGAATATATAAATTCAAAAGTGCTGAATGGGTCAAAATGTTTTCTTTGTAATACTCACAAACTTATAAATAAAAATGCTGCTAAAAGTCTCATCTTTCTATGTTATATTGTCTAATTACCGCGAATAGTGAAAATCTTGTCGGTTTTCAAATTTCAAAAATCTTAGTTTCAGCACTGGAGTATTTCATCCAAGTCTTACTTGCTAATACTAAGACTTATATGAAAAACTGCTCAAACATTCCCAAAACAAACGTTTCTGCAAATTTGAGCTTGTTATTGTGTTTTTTTTATCTTATCTTAGCTATGTCTGTAAATTTCAAATTTTCTAAATACATACTGTTATGACAGATTATAATCTCTGTGCTGCAACATAATGTATTTGCATTTGACAGTACTTTCTTGGAAAGCTTATGCATGACGGACCTAAATTTCAATCCGTCATACATAAGATTTCTAGGTCTTGAGATTCTTCAGGATTTTCATATACCACGGACCGAATTATTTGGTCCGTGATAAATGTGAAGTCTCAAATATCTGTCAGTGCAAATAAAGTATGTACTCCACACACTTAAAATCATAAAACAGTCTGTCATACAAAATATTTCGTTTCCTTTCACTTATCTAAAATTCAAAATGGATTTAGTCTGATTATAAAAAATCTTTACTCCTTATCTGATTTACAAAATAAATTCAAAATCTTAACTATTGCTTTAGGACTTATCTGGCTAAACCTACCCTTGTTTTCGGATCCTAAGTTTGAACTCTACTCGCTTCACGGGTCCCGCCACTTCTTTAACCGAGTCTTCGACTTCTCAACTACCCACACTTTAATGGCGCCGCTACCAAGATTCCTTTGCCAACATCAATCATCGCAGCTTTCTCAGAGAAAACTCCATCATTTTTGTTCCGTTTTGCGCCCTCTCACGAAACTAGAGAAATTTCCTCTTCATCGCCAAGGTGTTCCTAATCGGATTTCTGCAACGGTGCTCATCTGGTTTTCGCACGCAAGAACATTCTGCAATCTCAGTAAGTTGCCCTAAAACCCTTTCCGATTATCTGCTAAAACCCTAGACCTAGTTCTCATCTTCTAGATATTTTTTTGTGTTCTAGGCGCGGTCTGTGTGTCCTTGAGAAGGTTCTGTTTTGAGTTGTTAATCAGTCTAGGCAGTATCACAATGGGTTCTAGCAATCCTGACAAAAGAGGACTATTTGGAAAGATTGCTGATAAAATAAAAGGCAAAAAGCAGAAATTGTCAGATATATCTCCTAGTATTTCTCTGTCAAGACAACCTCAAGGTCCTGTTGTAATGCAAAATGTGCACAACACTGAAAGAAAGAACAGAAAGCAAGTCACATCTCATCCTGGAAGAAGAATAGATAAAGATGTAGTGGAAAATGATTCATCTGAGGACAGCTCCTATGAACCAAGTAGTGAATCATCTTCAGAAAACACAGAATTAGTCTCTGAAATTGATACTTTGGGCACTAAAGAATTGTCTGCTTTAAGTGGGAAGAAGTTAAGGTCTGTGAGATTAGTCAGTGAAAAGACCTGGTTTCCAATGACAAGATCATTTACAATGTTTACTTGAATAAGTCTCTGAAATTGATACTTTGTTTCCATGCTTCACAAGAACATTTACAATGTTTACTTGAATAAGGTTGACAGTAGAGGAAAATCAACTCCAGCTCTGTCAAATCATCAGTATCTTGACTGGAATCAAGTGAACTCTGTTATTGGATCAACTAAACTTTATGAGTGCATAAATTCCACACCGGTTTGGTTAATATAATAACAAACAGCTTCCACTCCTTGGAGTATTTCTAGAACCCTAGAGTTCTATGCTTCATTGCTAGTTGACAAGCAGAGAAGATTTGTTATGTTCACTTTTAATGGAAAAGTTAGAAAAGTGAAAGTCTTCACCTTGAGTCTCGCAATTGGTGCATCAAGCCCTCTCATAAAAGTAACAAGAGTGTTTGAAAGGTTGTTTCCCAATCATAGATGGAGATTGGTGGGTGACATGCCGATATTCAAGTGTCTCGCACATATTTATAAAGACATAACCAAGATCGATTTCAATCCAAGCAAAGCATCATGTCTTTCGAAGAAGCTAGGTAATGTCTTTGGTTCTAAGGCACACCATATACCCAAAATCTGGATACAAAGAGGGTGTGACACCATCTCTAGCCTGGTCGCTGACTTGATATCGCCCTGCACAACCATTTGACTTAGTGATTATCTCTTTGGTGAAATGGAAGAAGCCATATATAGAAAACTAAGATGTCCACCGCCTTTTGCTCAAATAATCACTCAAGTTCTTTTAGTTCAAGGTTTGATTTCTCAAGATGACCTTAGAAAAGAATTTACCTGTTTTCCAAAGAAATATTGCATGCGCATCTCAACTGGTCAAAACTTAAGAATTACTGGTTTTCTTCAAAATTTACAAGCAAGTCAACCGATAGTAGAAGAAGAATCAGCTCATAATGATGAAGAAGATGATGAGAATGAACCAAGAAATGAAGTTGTTTTGGAATATGGTTCATCAGACAGTGATGAGTCAGATGAAGAATCTGAAGACAGATATGACCAAAATGCCTCAAGTGAACACATTCAAACTCATAACAGTGGAAGTGACAATTATGTGTCACATGGCAGCTTAAATGTCAGTCATGGAAGCCTTCATAAAAACCCTGAAGCTTCCATACATGCAAGTCAAGGTTACAGACAAGAACAATCTGCCCGAGGTCATCAAGGTTCAAGCAGGAACCATTCTGGAAATGAAAAGGAGTCTAGTGCTCACAGTATGCACATGAGCAAAAATGAAAGAGAGCTTAGTGATAAACCTGTCAGCAAAAGCCAGAGTGGAAATAAAGACCATATGGATGATAGCGCCGCTAATGTTCTGTCAGATTCAGTTGCTCAGTCTATGAGTGCAGAACAGCAAGTTCATCATCTACAAGAACTAGCAGCAGCTGCTCAGTTTATGCAAGATCAGAGTCTTGGGGCTGGTGCACATGATTATGAAGCTGGAGGATCTGGAATGCCATAAGAATTTGAAGCCTTCTATCCTCAAGGAGCTCACCAAGACCATGATGTCAGAAACACCTTTCCTGGCTCGGAAAGTTTGTTTGACTATCAACATCAGTCTGTTAATTCATGTCATGAGCAAATGCAGAAGAATCTAATCCAAGACCGGAAATACTTTTAGCTCTCAACCTTCATGGTTTACATCCTTTGAGCAACAATATTATGCTGATCAAAGGAATTTTCAAACTGCATATCTGAATGATCAACAATTAGCGGTTCAGAGGCATGAAGAGCAGATGAAAGCCTTTCAACAGTATGATAAGCAAGTTCAAAAACAAATGAGAAAACAATATGAAGAGCAGCTCAAATTCAAAAATGATACTTTTACTAGATTTGGAGATATAAAGAATTGGGTCACTCAGCTTGGCACAAATCAGAACCTGATCAGGGACAGATTATATGATATGAATCTTAAACTGGATACCCAACACAAGCACCTGCGAAATCAAGTTAAAGCTGCCCGTGTATCAGCAGATAGTCAACTGTTGGGACTCAATCACAATCTAGCATATTTTCAGGAGAACACTGAAAATGCCTTTTATGATTATGGACAAATTGTCGATTTAACATCATATAGACCTACAAGACCTATCTATGTCAGTGGATCAGCTACATAATTCCATGGACCAGCTTCGTCATGATTTTCATCACTTGGTCCTTCAACCTGGAGATCCAGATTATCCCAGCTGGCATGATCAAGCAATGGCCCAAGCATCAAATCAACCAAATCCACAACAGCCAGAAAAGGAAGATGAAGTGAAAGTAATGTCTCCTCTGTCAAATTCATGGGAACCTTTTCAAGGCGCATAGAGGATCCCTCCTTTTGGTAATTGATGCCAAAGGGGGAGAAGTTGGAAGCCTAGATCCTAGAAGAAGTGTGTGTCGTTAAATATACTATGAGTATATGTGTTATGCTGAATGTGCTGTTTTGTTTGTGCCTGTTGCTCTATTGATCTATTACTCCTTGTCATACTCTGATAGTGATTACAGTACTTTAACGTTCTTTATATGATCTGTTGAATGCTATTTATGAAATTTCTAGATAATGAAATTTTTTAAGGATCTAATATAGTCCTAAAGATCATATACTTTACATATTCAGAACATGCATCTATTAAGGGGGAGCATTCTCATGCATAATAATCTATGTATATTATGTCAAGCTAACCCTGTTTTGCAGAATCTATGAGATATTATTAACTTAAAAGGTATGTTGTCATCAATCACCAAAAAGGGGGAGATTGATAGCATCTAGGCCCCCTCAATTCTTGATTATATACTGCTTATTGGTTTTGGTGTTGATGACCAAGTTAGATAATACTCTCATACTGAAATCATGGATGGAACATACTGGATCAACAAGATTAAGGTATTTTAATCTTATAGTTTCTGACTTGGGAGTTGGTTCAAGTCAAACAAGTTAGTTTTTTTTTTCATTCTTGTCAGCTGTACTATCAAGAGGGACTTAGCACAAGTTGGTATCGTGGTTTATTAGGAAAATATTTCTCTAGGCAGCTTGGAGCTAAAACTCTTTATTTCAATCTAAACCTTGAACCAAAATTACTACTTTAATATTTTGATAAACATACCTTGCGTTTCAACAGACCAAATTTTTATGGTTTCATATCTTAAGTCTGTTGCAAAACTTGTAATAGTTTCGGCATATTCTCTCTCCCATCTATGGCGGACCTAATTTTGGTCCCAAGATACATGTGGCATTAGCAAAGACAAAGTTTCAGAATCTTACATCTATGACGGACCAAAAGTTAGGTCCCGCATACACTTGCCTTTGAGAAGTATTCTCAACTCATCCATTGCCATCTATGACGGACCTAACTTTAGGTCCCAAGATAAATGCCTTTATAAGCCTTTGCTATTCCACTATCCGAGATGCATTCTTTAAGTCTCAGATTTTACTTCAAAATTATATCATCTCGTTTAAATAAAAAGTACCTCAAAAGGCTTTTAGACCAAAAATCAATTTCAAATATTTTATGTCTAAATGTCTTCACTCAAAAATCATCCTTAGCCACCGATCATAAAATTTCATCTTCATCGAGACCATGTTTATGTCTGACCGACTTTTCAAACCGCTTATACACATAACTATCTTAATGCACAAACTCGCTTCATCTATGACGGACCTATTTTTCGTCCGCCATACACATAGCGCCCGAACTTGCTGATTTGGTCCGTGATACATGATCAAGACGCTAAAAATATTTTTGGTCCGTCAGAACGTGTTTTATCTCTTTTTTATCCCGACACGCTGCAACGGTCATCGTGGTTGGTACAACGGCTATATTTCTAATTGAGTATATAAACATTGGTGTGCTATCTACCACGTAACTTTTGAACTCCTTCACATTTTAGCATTCAAAGCTCTCATTTTCTCAGCAAGGAGTCGGTTTTTCACCTGATATTCAAAAATCATCTTTCTTCTAAGTGTTTGAGCTCCAAGTGTGTCTAGCAGTGTGTTTTTCGAGTGTAAACCAAGAGACCGAACTTGTGAGAAGTTTATTACTCTTGGATCATTTCGATCCTAGACATGTTTTGGAGGAAGTGAAAGAGTTAGACCTGGCCCGTAGGAGATTGTGGAAGGCTACTCTTGTTGTGAAGGGTCCGGAGCTCACCTCACCGGAGTTGTGAAAGAGCTACCCCGAGTGTGATCCCAAGCTATCATGATTAGTTGTGGGAGAAGCAATACTCCGAGAGGAGTGCTTCAACGAGGAGTAGGAGGAGTGCTCTGAACCTCGGGATAAAAATTCCTGTCTCACTGTCTTTACTGTTGTTATCTGTTTTTGCTTTTGCTGCTATTGTTGTTATTGTTATTGTTGTATTTAATCATTTATTGATTTGCTCTCAGTAGCATCAGTAAATTGGTTAATTCTGATTAGAATCGAAGAATTGGTAAGATTGCCTATTCACCCCCCCTCTAGGCCATCTCGTTCCTTCAGTCATACCGACGGTCGGTATGACCGAGGTCACTCCAGTCATACCGCCCTCACAACCTTTACAACTGATTTTTCATGCAATTATTGTTTCTCTTTAGATGCAAGAATATGCAACTTTTCAAGTTTTATATATTGAGCCTCTAAACACTTTTTGATATCAATCAAGCGGCAATGACCCCTCTTAATAGTACAGGCCTATTCTAACAATTCGATCTTTTTCCTCCAAACTCCGAGATTGGCAAAAAGCTATGAAAAGTCCTTAAATTGTATACCTTAGCTATCTTGTCTTCGATGCTTGCTTTTCTTTTTCACCAATTTCATGCTTTCATGTTCGTCAAGATTTAGACCAACCTATTCTCAAAATGCTCAAATCGAAAATGTTAGTTATTTAACCACAATTATCATTAATTACCAAAATCAAGTCAAGTTAAGAGCCTAGATGCTTTCATACAGTGACTGTAAGGGCAAGAGACCATCAAGTCAGTAGAGTGACTATAAGGCCAAGGCAAATGTCACACTTGCCTTAGCTAGTTTAGACGAGTATATGCCTAGAGCCTTTATGGCTAATCCATCAATTGATTGGTGGATTGATATTGGTGCTACACACCATATATGTGCTAATTGTTCTCTATTCTCTTGTTTTGAGGGCCAAGGAGGCGACTCCATTTTGAAGGTCAATAGTGCATCAGCAGCAGTATGAAGAATTGGTTAGGTCTGCTTGAAACTTACTTCAGGCAATATGTTGTTGCTTCGAGACATGCTCTTCGTGCCAACTATGAGTCAGAACCTCCTTAGTGGATCCACGCTTTGTAGCTACTAGTGTAATTTTCATTTTTATTGCATCACTAAAATAGATTTACTGCAACATCCATATGTGTTTGATGCACCCATTATAAAATATTTACTACAACCTCCTTCTATGTTTACATCACCGTTACAAGAGATTTATTGCATCTTTATTAGAGATTTACTGCATCTTTATCGGAGATTTAGTGCATCAAATTTATAGCCAGATGAAATAATAAAACCATGGTGTGATGGCATCTAGATACATATTACAACATTGCTCGGTGTGATTTCCATTTTTATTGCATCACTAAAAGAGATTTGCTGTGATCTCCATATGCATTTCGTGAACTATTACAAAAGATTTACCACGGCCTCCTTTTGGGTTTACAGCACCGATACAAGAGATTTACTATCACGCCGAGCACGGAGGGGCGATGGAAAGTGAAACGTGGGTTGATTGTAAATTTTGAATGACGATATCTCCTAAACTATCTGTCCTATTTACAATCTATTTAAAGTGTTATGCTTGAAAAATATGCTTCACAAGAAGAGATCTATGATGAATATGTTTTAACATTGTAAAAAGCGATTACTGCCTCCAAAGTTCAGATTTACTATACATAAGCCAATGAATTACATCATCGTTTGAGCATAGAAAAGATGGGTGAAGACGGACATAGATTGAGTGATCGAGGTGGGTGTTGAAGAGTTTTTTTATTAGGCTTTGACATGGTGGGATGTGGGTGTTGTCTCACGAAAAGTGATGGATAAATGTAGAATAATGTGTGTGTAGAGAGAGATATGAGACTACATATATAACCAGGGTATAAAATTTCGGCAAATTTCGATGATTTTTCCAGTGAAATCTCGGATTTTGGGACAAGGCGAATTTGAAATAATCGGGCGAATTGAATTTTTTTAAATTTTTTTGAAATTTCTATAGTAATTTCAGAAATTTCAAGAATTAAATCCGGATTTTGATGTTTTAGGGCCGGATTTGACCGGATTTAGTCCAATAACCCTTAAGAAAGTCATCTTCCATGAAAATTTGTTGAAAAACTGAATTTTTGATACATTTTAAAATTTAGGCAGAAATATTGTCAGATTTTTATAAAATTGTATAAGCTTGATAATGATCTAAAAATTTTATGGAACTATCTTTAGTAGTGTAGGATCATACAAAAAAATTAAAAATAATTTAACTTCATTTGTTATCTTTAAAAAATCAAAAATAGAATGAACATAATTGGGATAGTAACCTTGTTAGATTTTTATAAATTTTCTTGAGTGTGATCATGATCTAACATTTTTATGAGAGATTAAGAATTACCTCAGTACCATTCTTTAAAATTTTAAAAAATTTCAACTTTGTTTGTTTGGTCAATCAAATCTATGCAAGCACTGAACTTCATTTGTTATTATATTTCAAATATCAAAAAGAGAAAGAACATAAATGCTACTGTTCCTTGTAAGAATTTTATAAATTCACTGGAGTGTGATCATGATTCCAAATTTTTATGAGATGTTTATAATTTTCTTATCACCCTTTTGTAAAATTTTCACAAATTTTAAATCCTATTTTATAGCTAAAGCAAATCTATATATTGATTATCGGCTTTTATCGGCGTATCACTGTCCGAATTTTTGGAACTTCTTCAAATAGGATAATCATATGAAACTTTTATAAAAATATTAGTGATACATCAGGACCTTTCACAAAAATTTCCAAAATTTTCCAACGTGGTTTAAACTATTTTTCATTCTGTTCAAATTTGCTGGTAAGACTTTTATCAGGACAGTGGCACTTTCCGAATTTTTAAAAATTCTTGAATCTTGATCACCATCCCAAAATTTTATAAAAACATTAGTGATTCATCAAAATCATGCACAAAAAATTTTAAAATTTTCTAACATCGTTTGTACCATTTTTCATCCGGTTCAAACTTGCCGGTCAACATTTCATCTAGATAGTACCAATGTTTAAATTTTTAAAATTCCACAGACCTGATAATCACCTGAAAATTTTATGGGAACATCTCTAATGGGCGCTATCCGAGTTGCCTTTGCTATTGCCAGTGGTCAAGACCAAGATTCCGTGTTCCAGATCCCTCGATATACATGACAGAAGCATGTGTAGCATTAAGAGAGGTACTGCCCTAGGAGAACTCATAAGCAAAGCCGCTTTGATTCTGTGGGATGAAGCTCCAATGACACACAGACTGTGTTTCGAAGCCGTGGATCGTACATTACGTGACATCTTAGCTGTCGATGACCCATCCAACGCCGACAAACCGTTCGGTGGTAAACCATTGTTGTTAGGCGGTGATTTCAGGCAGGTGTTGCCTGTCATTGAGGGCGGTACACGAGCCGATATAATTGCGGCTTCCATTATTAAATCATCCCTTTGGAAATATGTTGATGTATTGCGACTCACAGTTAATATGCGCCTGCTCAACCCCGCATTAGGTCCAGAACAGAGGAGAAATATGCAGGATTTCAGCCAATGGATCCTTAACATAGGAGAAGGACGTGTGCCGACTCATTGTCAACCGAGCAGCCTAGAAAAACATGGATTCGTATTCCCGATGACCTTCTCTTGAAACCAGATGGCCATAGCATAACAGCTATAGCCAATTTCGTCTACACTGATTTCCACAGCTACTACAGCGACCCTTCTTACCTAGCTCAACGAGATATTGTCTGTCCTACCAATTCCGTTGTTGATGAGCTCAATGCCGCTATGCTTGTGAAGGTGCCAGGAGATATTAGAGACTACTTAAGCTATGACACGATTGCTAATACAAATGAACAACCTGCTGACATAGATATTTTATACCCACCAGAATTCCTTCATTCCATCACCATAAATAATTTCCCACAGCATAGACTGTCTCTGAGGATTCATGCTCCTGTTGTGCTTCTTCGAAATATCAACCAGAATTTAGGGCTTTGTAACGGCACGCGTTTGCTTCTAACAAGACTTGGAGACCGCGTGCTAGAAGCCCGAATCATGACTGGCACGCATATTGGGGAAGCCGTATGTATACCCCGCGTTGTTCTTTCTGGAACAAGTCCAAAATGGCCATTCACTCTCATGCGCCGCCAGTTCCCAATTCGACTTTGCTATGCCATGACTATAAATAAATGCCAAGGACAAACTCTATCTAGGGTTGGTGTTTATCTCAGAAACCATGTTTTTACCCATGGCCAGTTATATGTTGCTCTTTCCAGAGTCACTTCGAAAGAAGGATTAGCTGTTCTGATAGAGAATGAAGATGGCACATCTACTTCAACTACAAAAAATGTCGTGTACAATGAAATCCGTCCATACCTTTAGTTACTACTCTATATCCAGACACACTACGCTTTTCTTACTAAACAACATCTATTCTAGGCTCCATTTCGATACTCTTATCTTCCTTGCCCCAACAATTTCTATTGGATATACTTTTCTATACCTATCGGAAACTCTCTTGTTACATGCCTACTTACTAAACCGCTTTTGTCTCGTGGATGTTTCCGGTTTACCTATAGTTTATTCACTATATATAATCGCTTATCGAAACCGTGTAGCAACCTCCACATATTACCTGTCTATATCATTACCTTCTATGGTTTTTGATATCACCATCGATATACTGTGCTGCATATCGGCCTGGGCATGCTATCTCTCTTCGTCATACCCTTTTGTGGCTTTCTGTATCAACATCAGTATATTGTGTTCTATCACACTGATTTCACAGTACGTACTTTCCTTTATTCCCCTGAGTATCTCCTTGCTGCCTTTACTTTCTAACATGTTCAAGGTTTGTTCCTGCCATTAACCTAACGTCTTTTTCTACACAGATGCAGTATACTCTCCTCAAGGACATCACACAAACCTCACATCGATGGCGAATCCGTGCTAGGATGACACGGTTCTCGGAATACACTGATCAGAACAAACCTCACAAGACACTACGACTCGACCTTGTTTTCCTTGATGAACAGGTTATTCTACCTATATGTTCATTATTGCTTTTCTGTGCCTCAAACGCTTGATCCTATCGTTAATACATTAACTTCTTGTTTACAGGGAACCACCATGGATGCTCAGATACCAGAGCAACATATCCCACGATTTGCTGCAACGCTCAAAGAAGATTCTCAGATACTATGTTCAAGATTGAGGTTATTGATGTCCTACCAATTATCGCCTCGCTGACAATGTTCTTATGGCTAAATTCATCGTGATACACCAATCGCATCGAGATCTCCCCGTGTCGACAACTTCGATGTACGCAGCGGCGCCTAGCATCATTCAGTGTGCTCAGGACAAGAATCAATGATAGACTACTACTATCAGGTATGTCTTGATCCTTCCTAATACATGTTGAACCACCGCTGTTACATAGCAACAACCTCTTTATTTCAATTTGCTTTCATTCCAACTCACATTGTTACTCTGCAGATACTATAGGTGTTATCACAAGTATCTCACACACAAAGGAAGTATCTGTCAAGGGCGTACCCAAACCAATTCGAAACATCCAAATCAATGATGGAAGGTATATTACTTAACACATGTATGCCAACGAATATTCACGACATACCATACCTTATATAACTTCCATAGGAAAACCCTATGGAATCTGCTTGGTATTCATATGTGTTCCCGCCTTTATATCCCTACCAGTATCATCCTTCTATATACTAACACACTCTGCTCTTCTATAAACAGTGAAAACGCAGAAATCACATTGTGGGGACCTCATGCGCTTCAATTTGACGCCGAAACAATTCAGGCTGGATCTCATCATGGTCCGGTTGTTCTACTGTTAGCTGGCCTCTTGGTTAGACTGCGTCAAGGTGCATACACAGCTAACCTTATGTTCTAACACCCCGTATCTGAAATAGGTTGAATTTTAGCGGTTTTCTTCATCTCCTGATTCTTCCGTATTGCTTTCCCAATTCTAGGACAATTGTCTCTACAAGGAAGCACCATCTGTAAATGGTACACCAATCCAGCTCTCCCAGAAGTGGCTGCTCTCCAGAATAGGTGCTGCTTTTCTTTGCTACACTACACATACCCCACTATACCACACACACGCTGACCCACTCACTGTCCTCCACTGCTTCGATCATAACACCTAAAGTAATTACGCCACTTGCTTCGTTACCACAACAATTGTTTTCACATAGCGCACCTCCCGTATCTTACTTCCTGTTAATTCCATAGTCCCTTCTACCATACAGCTCGCTGCGACAGCACATATTAAATTCCTATGTTGTTACTCCATTTGTTCAGTGTATCTGATATTGCTCACGTGTTTCAGCTGCATTACATAGTTTCTATTCCACTTACTATGTAGTTGATCATGTGTAACCGCACTTTTGGTCTCATTAACGTCCTGAAGACACATATGTTTATCTTTCGCTATGGTTCCCTAGGTTTGCATCGGTTCCACATAACATTAAATGGATCGGCGAACTGCCACTACAAAAACCATTAATTCTCACTTCAGTTCCGGAGATTTATAATTTGAACCCACACGATGTATTTGTGAGTTTGATTTTTCTACCTAACCTGTACTCACCCAAAATCCTTATATTCCACAGCTTTTCCCTTACTCATAGGACATTCTTCAACATTTCTCTCTACAGGGCACCAACTACAATGTTGATATCGTTATCAAAGACCTCGCACTGGACCAACCATGGTGGTACCTAGCATGTACTGTGTGCAAGAAAACAGCATCACATGAAGGCGAATCTTACAAGTGCTCTAGGTGTGGCCTCACCACAGCTGCTCCCAGGTTTACTTCTATGTGCTACACCATCAAATTTACCTGTCCCACTCCTCTATCCATCTTACATCTTTCTTCCATGCTTTTCTGCTATAGATATCGACTCACCGTCCAGGGCATTGATCCGAAAGACATTGCCAACCCAAATCCTGCAGCAGCTGAATTCATATTCTTTGCTGAAATGGCCCAACAATTACTCGGATGCCCAGTCGATTCACTTATCACAGATAGCCAAGACATACAGGGTTACATACCACCACAAATCACCAATCTATATGGAAAACAATATAGTCTGAAAGTCTCTATCACACGTCGCGCCCTACAGCGCACAAGAATTTCATACCAGGTCGACTCTATTTCACTTCCCCTCCTTCCCCCCGCATCCACTTCCGAAACCCCACAACTAGAATACACACTTCAGCCTACTCCCACTGATTGTACTTCCATCCAGGAAACTCACCAGTATCCCCAACCAATACCCTCCAAACAGTTATCACTTGTTATCTCTGCTGGCACTCTTCCTGAATCTACCAAAACAGGCTCACCTCCATCTCACGAAGAGAGCCACTTCACAGAAACAGGCCATGCAACGTCACCAGCAACAGCCTCGACTCACAGAACAGCAGATCTTCCCATATCTACCAAGGTATATTGTCCAACACTGCTCTTACCCTTACATTATATCCATCCACGTGCTTATTTACCTTTGATTAACTCCTGCCGTCATCCCGAACTTCCTGACCCACTACCATTCTGATATACTTACCTCTACTTCAGACCTAAAAAAATACATTCTACCTGAAACCTAGATGAAACAGCATGCCATTCCCGCCACTGTAGCGTCACTATTCGCTGATCCAAACTAGCAGAACCCCGATCGAGTTTATACGCCACAAAATACCACTGTCTTTCGTTGATACTCTTATGTCTGTAGAAACTTCGCAACCAGCTACATATAACACTGCTCTTCACAAATTTACTTCAACTGTTTACATTCCACACTGTCTACACCAGTGTTAGGTCAAGCTACACTTACTGTAGTATGACTTACTTTATCGAACCTGCCGCGAAAACACAAACCGTGTCTGTCGCGAATGTATAGACCGCACTGGGCCTGCGGTGTTCCTTTAATACCGAGATTACGTTTATATCTATGTTTTCCGTATTTTGGATGCTTCTTTCGTTCACTTGCTCTATTGATTTTGCAGGGTGAGCACAACGAGCCTACTCATCTCGTGCTCCAGACCACACCACAGCATCAAGAGGTTATTGCTCTCCTCGTTTCACGACTCAGTTCCAGGTTTTTTAATATACCACACGTAATGACATCTCACCGTGCTCTTCTCTGACCTACAGCTTTCACCACGCCTGGAACGCACGCTCAAGAGACCCATACAGGACAACGACCCTGCCATCTCCTCCTCCCAAGACCAAACCACGTTTCGTGTTCCTTAAACTTTTCAGTTTACTTACTCCACGATGATATTCCACTCTATAATACTAACCATCACTCATATCCTATTAATTTGTTACAGCACGGCAGAACAAACACACTCTGCTAAGAGAAGATTGTTCAGTGATAGAGCAACTGATTAACAACAAAACAGGTTCCTGATGCACAACTATACAAACCAAAACCTAGATTCATATTTACACTACTACATTACACCTTATACATATATATGTTTGTTGCAGGCACCCGACGACCCCACCGACTACCCATACTAAACACCTAATCACAGAAAGCAACACCGTAATCCGTCTTTTGCCCCTAGGTTGCCATTGTACAGAATGCCCGGCCGCCTTCCGATGAAGTTACTCTCTTTTGTATGATCAGCTGTTTTACTCCTCTTGTCTTTTCTATTGTGCATTGTCGAAGAAATAACTCACATTATAACCTTGCCTTACCCCAGCAGCCGCTTTTGGACCTATCACTTCTTATACCAAACTGCCCCTTTCCTATGTAAGATACAGCGTATTGATATGGATAAACTGCCACTGTTCCCTACTGTACAACCGTTCGCACTTTACATTTTACCATGTCCATTCAGATGCTGCCCCGATTATATACACCCTTTCCACGCCGCTCTTCTCTCTATACTCATACGTCATCACACACGCCTAAAAACATTTGAACAACAGCAATAAACACCGACCACTTTCTATCGCCGACTTCGCCGTTCTAATCAGATTTCCGTTCGACGCAAATTGCCTCTACATACATCACAACGTTCGTTCTTGAACGTTAGTTTCACACGTAGAAAACATATATAACACAGATTCATATTATACACCACAACCAAAACAGGACTGGCTTGCCTGCCACACAGCCCTATACACAGGACATTCCAACTTACACATAGTCTCCGTGCATACCACCTACGACTTCACGCACATGAGTTTAACGATTATAGAATACCTGTAGCACATATGCTACTATAACAGATACAAACTTACGATACAGATACCGCATACCACTTCCCCTATGTCTATAGAACTGCCATACAGATATATACTGAATATACATAATAGGTTTACATATCACCTATTCTATAGAAAGCAGCAGTCGAATCCATTTCGTGTTCCTCAATCCATTGCCGTAAACAATGGATATCATAGAATACAGTCGACTCAGATGTAGCGCCATTGTTCCCCCTCATGCTTCCAGCGGCAGAACAACATAAATCTTCGCATGCTCCTTCAATAAACATCAGCGTGTTTAGTGTCTCCGACCAACCGTGTAGAGCAGCAATCGATTTCTTCGCTGCAGCACTCTTTTCGTGCATAGCAACAGCTAGCTTTTCTTTCAGACATGAGATACGCTCCTCTCCTTGAATTCTACCGTTCCAATTCGTATCGTCGATTTCTATATTTTTTAGCTTCTTTATTTTCTCAATCATCACTGCAGCCGCGCTTTCCTCAGCGGTCTCCACAGCGACAGTTGCGTAGCCATTTGCCTTAACTATCTGCCCCTCCACCGTTCTCCCTATACCCGGAAACCTTATCTCCACGCTCCCAATAATACCAGTTACTCCAGAACGCCAGCTGTAGCTAGGCTCACACCCACCCAGACTCTTTGCGATTTCACGAAGGATTACTTTCCGAGGAATACAGACCATCCGAACTCCATCTTCGTTACCAACACATAGAAAAAAAATATTAGCCACAGCAATTACATCAAACCATTAACGCATTAACCCACACACCCGTTCTTACGCAGCCTCAATCGATTTCCTAAACCCTACCCATACCCTTCTCTACGTTCCTATTCACCGCACCACCCCTCCTGGCTTCCTTCTGTAAACCTACTACAAAGAACTCGCACTGATATACTGTGATCTACACATAGGTCCAGGCAACAACACACACACTTCAAATCGCCTCGAACTCACGCCCAGATAGAGCTTCCACGTATCAACGACAACATACCGCCGCTTCTCTCACTACTGCCCAATGATTTGTTCTCGGTGTCTTCAATACCAACTCCCGGACCATCTTCCACTGTCTGCCATTCCAGAAACTCCTCACCGTTTACTCTCCAATACTCTACCCCCACCTTACCAACCGATATTTAAAACTTCCAGCACTCCCACACAGCCCAAGTCTTGAACCGTATTAAACACCGCACCACCCTGTATTACTTCCTTCACCTACCAAAAAGCCACCGTGCCAAACACACAAAACTGCACACACCCTAAACTCACTTGCCTATACAACCACCTGCCCCACCCTTCCAGACACATCAACCATTATTTACGACAAACACTCTCCTGTACCGCACTACATAAAAAAAACTCAGCCACCATTCAGACACATAACCCATACACAATTACACAACATCGATTCCTATCCAATTAGCAGCACATCCATGTCTCCACAATGCACCCTCCCCATCTACACAGATGCATGCATCCACACCCATACACACCGACAGTAAAAAAACAGATTTACCCCTTTTGTTACCTTTATAATACGGTTCCCAGATAAATATTCGAATTAAATTTGACCACCTACACGGTCTTCTACATAGAAAAAAACCACACCATCATCAAAGATATATAACAGTACAGAAATTTACCGATACAAACCCTACTATTCGAATAATTTAAAACAGTTTAGAACCATAAGTATATCCAGCTATTGTTTTCGCTTAGAAAAACATATCGATGCTTCCATACATTCCATTTTTCTAATAAAACTTCAAACGGATTATCAGACATCTAAGAAAAGAACGCCGATCCGATCTAGTATATATAGGCTTGCCAGCCACCATTTAGGTAGGGGGCCGTCTATATATAGGGTACGTCTCGGGCACGTGTGCTTTAGGGGCACAACGGTTAGAAAAGAAAAGAAAAGAAAAGAAAAGATACTCGTGAAGTCCAGGTGAGGTAGCGTTCGGCCTTGCGGCATTCAAAGAATTAGGGGGGTTTGATTAATATGTACAATTGATAAAATACTATCTGCTATATCAGGATTCGTATGCCAGTGAGATATCACGGGATATTTTATTAATAACATAAGTAAATAAGGATATTTTATCAATTATTTCCAAAAAGGGTATTTGATCATGTCCTATTTTACTTGGTGACAAATAGATTATTATTTTTTATTAAAAAAATATGCACGACAGGTAAATAATTACTTTGAAAACTTTGCTGGAGATGGAATGCTATACACAATATATAGCACATCTTTTTTTATCTTTACTAAATAGATACCCCTCCAGAAATTCTTACGTTAATCCTAGAGGTAAAAAGCTATAGTTCTTACATTAATCCAAAATAAGTGAAATTGCTAGAAACTCTCGCGTTAATCAGAGAAAAAGAGAAATCCTGATGCATTCAATTGATAGATCTGCCCATAACATAGGCTCAGATTTAAAGGCACCCGCAGCTTTGTTTTCGTTTTAAGCCGTAGATCGAAATCTCTGTTAGTAACAATCATGGAGCCTTTCTAGGCTACCGTGGCAAGTATGAACTATCATGCAAGTAGCATACGAGTATACTACCAATTCATCCAAGCCTGCCATCACTACAAGATCTCGTTAATTAACGCTTTTGCCAAAAGCCGACGTAATTAACGCAAATTATTAATTCGACGCTTTGGCCCACGATAGTTAATCGACGTTAATTAGCTAATTAACATCGGCCGCCGACGTTAATTAGCAATTAACGCCGCCTAACTCACCGACGCATCATCGCATGAAACCCCATAATTAACGCCGCCCCTGCTAGTCGACGAAATTAGTGATTTTGCCGAGTTTTGTCGACGAAAATACGGCGGGGTTACTAATTAACATCGGCTATGGCTCGCCGACGCATTACCACTAATTAACATCGGCTAAACCTTCAGCCGGCGTTAATTGTTTAATTAACATCGGCTATGGCATGGCCGATGATAATTACCGCTAATTAACATCGGCCGACTCATTCGACGTTAATTAGTAATACCAGGACAACTTTTTCCCTATTTTCATGTTTCGCCACACAATTCAATACATAATATAATCAACATTGACAAAGAATTCACACATCAACACATATAATTCACTTAATATAAACAATCCAAAGACGTAACATGCATATAATCAAGTTATCGATCCATCATAATGTCCAAATTATCATAACATCCAAAAAGACCAAAGTGACACAACTACAAACACATCCAAAGTTCAACTCGAATCATACACATCCATCTAAAGTGACACAACTATCAAGCAGTCTACAATCTGCCGCCGCCATCCGGATTATTGGAGTTTCGCCGCTTGATCCGGATGCAAAGAGCGATTGACAAAGTCATTGGACCGCGGTTCCTACACAAGAAAATGCAAGATTAGACAATAATATAAGAATGAATGTACCATAAAAAACAAGTAAGAAACGAATCACGGATCTGCAGTGCCGTAAGCGTTGGAGGCGAGTATCAGAAAACGGGACCCATGTGCCGTTGATCCCTACATAAGGCAACAATTATAGCTAGATTGATCAAATTTTACTAGATTTACAAGTTTTGACTAAGTTTAGCTAGAAATGTTATAAGTGTAGCTATATTGAGTAAATTTAACTACATTTACAAAGTTTAACTAGAACGGACCAAGTTTAGCAAAATGAACTAAATATCGTTAAATTCATCAAACTTAACTCTAGAGATACTTAGTCTTGCTAGATTCGCTATGTCTCGCTAGAAATGACTAAGTTTAGCTAGATTGACTAAATGTAGCTAGTTTGAACAAGATTAGGTACAACAAACTAATATTATCTAGATTGACTAAGTTCAACTCGATTCACAAAGTTTAGCAAGAATACCTGAGCTGCAGGAGGTGCCGGAGGATACATCCCCATTGTGGGCCATGGGTGGAATGTTGGAAAGACAATGTTTTGCCCCATCGCCTAGAACATTGCCTACAAATACAATGTATAAGTATTTTGAATTAATAGATTCTCTAAATGCAATAGATTGAAGACTCGGACTTACTTGAATCGCCGATTGTCAAGCAGTTCGGTATGAAGCGTAGTACTCTTGTCGCCTTGCATAATCATCACGTTGGCGCAGCCTCACGCATGACCTAGTAACCTCCAAGTCCTCTACCGAGGAGCGACGGCTACCAACCCCGAGCCTGGGACTAAGAAGATCCCTCACCAAGACCACCGCCGAAGTCGATCACTCCAAAGGAACATGGAGTACCTTCAAAATACGTGACCACAAAAGCTTGAGCACTTGAAATTATGACTTCATGAAATTTTAGAAGGTATGACATCTCACCGTCCATGGGCCTTGCCGCCTCCACTAGCATGCACAGCTACGCCGTCAAGCGGTTCCTTCCTCCAATCATAGTATTGACCATGGCGCTTGACCATTTCCTCGCCATATTTCTCCTACATAAACAAATCGATAATTTAAATGGGAACGCAAATCAAACAACTTAATTTGAATTGATCAAAATTATGACCACTAACCACCGATCAATAGTCATGTCTCGTCAAGATACTGTCAGGTGTGTCGGGTCTCGACCTTTATGACCTTCCACGACACTTCAATATCACTCTACCAACACCGTCCGAGCCTCAGAGACATAAGTTAGGTGCATACATATATTTGGTAACATGTATTTTGCAAAAGATTGCTACTACGGACTTACCATGCGCTTAGCTTTATGCATATGTCCATCGGCGCCATACGTGTGTTTTGATTCTTTACCTCGCGCCTCGGTTCTTTTTGACTTGGCGATGAACTCAGTGAAGCCCAACGCCGCAAAAGAGCCCGGTAAGCATCTGGACGGTCCCCCAACCATGGAATCATGACCTACACAAATATATTAATACATTAAAACAACATTACCAAGAAACGTTAAACTCAAATAACTCCAATATTTGTTGTTTTACCTGCATGTACTGTTCCTCGGTCAAGTAACTTTCTGATCCCAACTAGTAGCAACAAATTGCTCGCCATTGGCCGCTGTGACCAACCCGGTAGTGCAAACGGCAGAGGTTACCTAGCATGTAGTTAACCCGCCTATGGTGCCCTCTCCGCCAAACCCCGAGTCATCCCATGAACTGCAAGACATATAAATGATATAGTTCCAGTTCAAAAGAAATGAAATAAGACATAGTTTAGAAAATACAAACCTATCGCCAACAGTGTGATCACAACCTTGTCCTCCTCCCGTCGGGCGCCGGAGGGGGGCGACAAGATGGCTCCTCCTAAACCTCAAGCGGGCTCCTAGAGAACCCTCGGTCAGATCCCCACCCATTGGGTCCTCATCCCTTGGCCCACATCGGCCTCCCCGATCCTCATCGATCTCAGCTACAACAACAATAATAATGAATGAATAAAGAAGATAATAATCAAATAATTAAGAGAATATAACATTCTAGTATACTGCACACAACATCACCTCCCGATCCTCCTCGATCCCAGCTACAACAACAATAATAATGAATGAATAAAGAAGATAATAATCAAATAAATTAAGAGAATATAACATTCTAGTTTACTCAAGATCAACATCCATGGCAAGCACCACTTCTTCCTCCGCTGCCTCATCCTGCGAAATAATACAAGACAGCTTAGATTTATGTCATATTTATGTTTTGACATGAAGTACACATCAAAAGCTTAGTTACCTCACCACTCGCAAAGGAATACTACGACTCGAACTCAGCTCCATCGACTCAACAAAGCACGCCGTCTACTTGCGCTTGAAGCGCTACCTCAAACAAGGCCTCTCGTCATGCGAACCATCGACTTCCTCCTACCACTGAGGAATCCCTTCGCCAGCTGCTTGATCGATCGGAGCATCCTGTTGAAAGAAAAATATCAAGTTAGTACAACAACAATAATAATGAACGAATGAACAAGATAATAAACACACAAAATTATTTGTCAAAATTCATCAATGTCGCGATGATGTAGTCTCCTTCTTTCTAAGGGACGACTTGTTACTTTTTTCTTGATTGGTTGTCTTTTCCGTAACTCAGGAATCGTTATATCTCCACGGTCTCCGACTAAAGAATCGAGACTGGACCGCCTCTATATCAAAAGTGCTTGGCAATTCTTCATCTTGAAAACCTCAACAACCTCCATGGCCTTCACCGCTATCAAGATAACCAAGATCACCAGAGTATGTAACCGCTTCTCGGGATTCACTTTGTACACAACCCACCAAGCACTCGGCCTTGTGCATGGATATGGCATATAATACACCGCTCAACTTGGTGAGCAAGGATAAAATTGTCATAGCCATGTAGCATTCGTTGTGTTTGACTTCTACCATCCCATACCGGTTTTGATGAGTCCCATGTTTGCTATCAAACCAAACACAATCGAAAAAGACTACTTTGAGCTCCTTATTCCTCGCAAACTTGAACTCGAGGATGTTTTGAATGATTCCATAGAAATTTGTTTCGATCCTTTGTGCATCGATTGCCCTAGTTACAACTCCAAGATTTGTTGTGGCCGCAAGGGACGACTCACTTCAAATTTGGTTGAACGGAACCGAAACCCGTTCACGTCAGACGCCTATAGCTTTTAACAAATACGCGCCATAGGATAGTCAAGCAAGTCCTCATGGACGCTCCTATAATTCACGACCGCCAACAAAATATGATTCGAAGTTGTATAAGATTTATAATATATTGAAACGTAACATTACGAATATTATAGGATGTGAAGGTGTTACATGATCTCGAACCAAGTCATGAAATTAGGGCCCCATTTATTCCATCCCGACGCATCGTATTAAGTTGCTTGGCGCTTGGTTGACTTAATAGACGCCCGATTCGCTTATCGAATTCATCGTAAATGAAAACGTAAATGGATACATAAATGAATGATGTCTTCGGCAAAGATAGCTTGATTGACATGTACAAAGTAAACGCTTACGTGAAATATTGTTCCATCTCTTCCATATTGGAGTACATGTATAGCAAAGCGCACTTCTTTTCTTCCAAGTGTAATAGTAAGCAAAGGCAACTACCAACGGTAGTACCTCTCCATTGGAAAATCAGAGGTCACTACAAGGTGTCTCTTCATCTACATGGTACCGCATCGTGGGAGCATTGACTTTGTGTTCCTCTGCAAAGTATACACTCGAGAAGCACGATATCTCTTTTAGAGAAAATGCTTCGCAATGCACCCTTCAACTCTTGCCTTATTGCCAACCATAGCTCAAGTTTCTTTAGAGCTCTTTCAATGTGATACATCCACCTATATCGAATCAGGCCACCTACCTTAGTTTCAGAAGGTAGATGAACAAGTAGATGTTGCATTGGATTGAAGAAACCCGAGGGAATATTTTTTCATCTTGCATACAAGCATCGTATCTCTTTCTCCAACCTCTCCATCATGTCTTTCGATATTTCTTTAGCACATAATTGTCTATAGAAATAACTTAGCTCACTAGCACCTTCCACACATTATCATTAAGATACCCACGAAACATTACAGTGTGAGTCTTTCCATGATTATGTGGTAATCGTGGCTCTTCAACCCATTTAGCTTTCCCGTATTCACATTCACAATTGCCTCAATCCCGCCACAGTAACCATCGGAAATTTCAATTTCTTCATCCACCTCAACACTTCTTTCTTTTCTTTAGGTTTAAGGCAAAATGGAGCGTGGCTTACCCCCGCCTTGGTGAGCTCAAGTGTTGGCTTACATATCTCTCGCTAAGTCTCTTGGGCCTTTAGGTTGTCTTTTGTCTTGTCCGTCATATCCATGACCGTGCTTATAATGCTTTCACCAACGTTACGTCCTCGATGCATGACGCCAATGTTGTGCATCGTAATCAAAGCCTTCGTGATATGGGAGCTCCCATAATCCACAAATGTGAGTCCGCTTGTGCTCCTCTCCAAACCCTTCAAACCCATCTTCTTTCTCCACCAATTTACTCAAAGATATCGAATTTCGCCCGATTAGACGTTTGGCGGACCCTTTTCGACAACTGTGTCCTTATGGAAGGCATTCCTCTCGAACCTAAAGGCGTGTCTCGTAAGGTGAAACGCCTATGGCAATCGGCAATGATCTTTCCACCATTTACAAGGCGAAAACAATCGGTTCCGAACCACGATCGGACATGTCAAATTTCCATGACAGCTCCAACAAAGAAAATACCATAGGCCATGAAATCATGGATGCAGACCACAAATATGCAACACGAAGGTTGAATTGCATTTTTGTAGCGATCATACGCCTCTACCCCCGTCCATAATTTTTTCACTCTTCGATCAAGGGTTTGAGCATCACATTGAGACGCTTTCCGTGATGTTCGGGCCGTATGATGAGGCACAGAACATAAACTCATATTTCATGCAAAGGGAAGGTGGAAGGTTGTATGGAATAGCAAAGACCGCCAAGACGAGTATGATGCGGCGGTTGTGTTGAAAGGCGTGAAACCATCGGCCGCCAACCCAACGCGAACATTTCTCGATCCTCGCGAAATCCTCGTCAAAGCTATCTAGAGCCTTCCATGCCTCACTATCTAACGGGTGCACCATTACTCGTCGTTCTCACGCACACCTTCTTTGTGCCACCTCATGTGCCTCGCACATCGCTTTGAGATAAACAACCGCTTCAAATTTAGGTGTGAGAGGCATATACCGGGTTGCTTGTGTGCAACATCGGTCGTTACCTTTTCACCTTCTTTGTTCACCACCTCGACAAATCTTGGTTTTTGCACACTAAGCAATGCTTCTCTTTCTCATGCTCCTTCCGTAAAAGCATGCGCTTATCCTTGCACACATCAATCTTCTCATACTTCATACCGAGACCGCATAACAACTTCTTAGGCGGTACATATCTCTAGGCATCTTATGATTCACGGCAAGATATCGTAGATCAATTCCACGAGATCATTGTAACAATTATTGGAAAATAAATACTTGGACTTAATGGCCATGAGCAGCGCCACAAAAGCAAGTCGGGTCACTTTAGGTGTTCGTGGCAATGACTCTTGAAGCTTTAAGTAGCTCAAAGAACTCCCGAACCTCACGTGTTGGCGGATCCTCCGAGTCTACGTCAATCTCTGGACGCAAAGCTTCTAGCATCTCATCCATCCTATCATCGCCCGCCCTATCATCTTCCTCTTCAACCGCAACTTCAGGTCCTTGAGCACGTGCCTCACCATGATGTACCCACAACTCAAAGCTTGGCATGAAACCGAACCGACACAGGTGCAGAGACATCGATTTCTTGTCCTGGGGGTGGAAATTACGGCACTTGTTGCATGGGCACTTCACCTTAACAGGATTAGACATAGAGAATGCACTACGACAAAAGCGGTAGCCTTGACCGTCCACTCAGTCGAGTGAGCCCCACTTTTCTCCCAACCTTCATACATCCATCGGCGGTCGTCACCCATACTTGAGGCTATATAGGTTAAATCAACAGTTATAAGATTCATTTTGTTTCTACATATCACGACCCTACATCTATAGGAAAGGATATGTCCTAAACTCATTTAAGAGTGGTCGACAAAGCGGATTTATGACGAGCTCAGAGTCGAATGAAATTTCGGCAAGAAGATAACCTGCTGTTCTCCACCGCACGCCCGGATATGGTGCGGGAGAACAACAGGTTATGACGCCGAATTTCATTCGACACCGTGGCTCATTATAAATACCGACTTTGTCATCCACTCCGAGGCTGTCCAAAAAAGGGATAATTCCGGACCAGCACATATCACATGTCACACATGTGAGACATGCCGATCCGAAACGGGTGACGCATAGGTTTCGTGACACTATGTGATTTCAAATAAAAATAAAAATCCGACGATAATCCATTACTCAAATATATATTTATAAGCACAAAATGGACTCCAATTAGAAGGTGGTATCGATCAACAAGGTAGCCGCTACATAACCCATACAATTAGTGCATGCTAAACAAAAGCTGCATATCCATTACTCGAGCATAAAAAGCTAGTCATACAAAACTGATCCATTTCCCATCAAGATAGCACATGATATATATGACTAATAATCAGCACTTACCATCTCCCATCAAGATAGCACATGATATATATGACTTTTGATAGCACATCGCACACCCATCGCAATCAAGCAATCCACTTAGGATACCGTGGCAACTAACAACTAACTAATCCATCATGCAAATGAAGACACAAAGCTAGTAACAAAGAAGCAAGCAAGCATGCGATACTAATCATGATCCTGCTCGTAAAAGGAAAATATCCCTAACACTAGTTCTCATTAGACCGAGGGCAGAACTAGCATATAATATACAAGACATTGGCATCCATGCAGCTAGCATTAGCGCTTAATTACCGTCGGTCAGGGTTTTCAGCCGACGTTAATTAACTAATTACCCATTACCTAATTACAAAGCATTCCATAGAGCCATGCAGGAGAGGAGGAGGACGCAGGGACACTGACCTTCAAGATTGTGGCCGCCCGAGAGAGGAGGAGGACGCCGCGGGGACGAGGTCGCCGATGGCCCGGATGGAGAGGAGGTCGCGGTAGCGCCGGAGGCGCGGCGGCGTGCGGGGGCGGGCGGGCGGGGCGGGTGGCGTGTGCGAAGGGCGGCGGGCGCAGAAGGGCGCGGGGGCGGCGGGCGGACGCAATGAGCGGTAAGCGCGAACGCGAAATGTTTTTGTCCGGCGGATTAGGCGCGAAGCGAACGCCAACCTTATCTCACAAATTAATGCTTACCGTCTTTTGGCCGACATTAATTACTGAATTAACGTCGACCTGGTCTTTTAGCCGACGTTAATTACCTAATTAACGTCGGTCCAATTTCAGCCGATGGTAATTACTTAATTAACATCGGCATATTCCTTGGCCGACGGTAATTAATATGGCCGACGTTAATTTCGCTGTTTCCTGTAGTGCATGTGTTCCTTACAAAAAGTTAAGAAAGGCAGAAAATAAAGGTAATAAGAGAACGCATGATTCCTTCTACATGGAATAAAAATTTAAATTCCAAATCGAAAATTAAAAATAGCCCAGATCCAAATAAATGAAAAGGCTGTGGCGTACAAAGCTAGCAATTGATCTACCTATTACGCATCACATCAAGATATATGTAAACAAGGAATTAACAAATATATATGTGTCATATGATGTCCCATGAGGATATATGTAATAAACAAGGAATTAAAATTTAAAAATAAGAACCCATCTTAATCTTAGAAGGTAAAAAACCAAAAATTATCACATTAATAAAAAAAGAATACAATTGTGATTGCTGGTTTAAGTAAAGTGCAATTGTGACGGTCAGTTTAAGAAAAATGTGTAGAAGTTGTAAAGATTAAACAGCTTCACAAATTAAGATGCCTCGAATCACAAGATTGGGAACATACGTGCTCAAAGCATGTAACTACATATTAGTTCACAGCACGCACATACAGCAAGCAATGCAACACGAACACACATTTCCCAAAACGAAAGTGCTTCTTGTTTGAATTGGTCTTATAAGGTTAAAAAAAATAAGTTTATTATACAAATTCTGAAATTACATAACAATTGTGGCATCCAAATATAGGTAATCACCGAAAAAAAAAGATCATAAAAATTGTAGCATCCAAACATAAGTAAATTCTAAATTAAAAAATACAAAAGATTATACACACGTATGACTATAATAGTTAATAATTAAAAATTTGGTCATAAAATATATAAAAAAAAGTTGGAATTGCATTTTGAAAAAATTGTGCTGCCCAAGTAGATATAATTCATACCTAAAAAATTTAAATAAAGTATGGTGTCAAATACATATGAATTCAGATTTAAAATTTACAAGGAAGGTGCAGTATCCAATTATATATAAAAATACACAAATATAGTGGGAAATTATGAATTTTAAAAGTCACAACATTCCAAATTCATAACTAAAATATATTTATATACACTTAATATTAAATTTCTAATAAAATAATGTATTAAACATGTAGCTTGTGCAGATGCACGAGTTGATGACTAATACTATATAGATGTACATATACGATATACCACTAGGGGTGGGTATCTGTACACCAAAACTGAATTAACCGATTATTTTGATTTTCATATTGGTTTTATTTTGGTGCTATTCGGTTTTAAACTCCTATACAGGTTCACTTTACCGTGAAAATTGACTCGAAAACCATGAAAACAGTCAAAATAAAAAACAAATTCAAAAAAATAAAAAATTATGTCACGTAAATCGGTCAAAAATTGGTGAAATTTGAGTGATTTTTCGAGAAAACTGATGAAAATCGCTCAAAATATTGGATGCGAAAAAAATCGATTCGCTAGTCGATTTTTGATTTTTTTTCTAAAACATTTGATTTCGAAACACTTCGATTTTTAATGATATCACAGTAAACTGGTACTATTGGGACTTTGATTTTCAACTCGAAAACGGTTTAGCTAACCCTGCTCCTATACACCGAATAAGCCGAACAACCGATCGCCTAAGGCCTAACTGCCCAAATGCGGAGATGGCCTTAGGACATTGTAACATCCTAAAAATTTAAATAAGAATTTAAAATTTAAAAATGAAATTAAATAAAATTTTCAATTAAAATTGAGAGAATGAATTAAAATCTTATCCTTCATCTTAATACCTAGAAATCCAACCTTATTCAAAGGATGAGCTGCAAAATAAAATTTCAAATGAATCAAAATATTAAAATGAGTTCAAAATAAAATTCAATTTGAAATTTCATTTGATCATAAATTTTCTTGAATTTTGGTTCTTAAGAAATCATTTAGTATAAACTCTAATAATGGATAAAGAGAGGAGCAAAAAAAAGATTACAATAATAAAATAAATAATTTTTTTTCTAAAACCAGGAAAACTCCAGAGACTCATTTATGAATTTTAACATGTCATGTCAAGCAATGATGCATGAAATGAAAGCCTAATAATGTGTCTTGACTAGCAATAGTAAAATGTCAGAATTAAATGAAAATATTTCATCAACATTTAGACCAGAAATTTTTATATTATATTCACTATGAATCATTACATAAACAGTAAAAATATCATGGAATAATGATTACATTTGTTAATTATAAAAATTCAAAAATAGAAAAGTGAAAATTTGAAAATACAAATATCAGAATTTTAATAAATAAAATGTAAATAATTTGGAGCTGAAAATTTTATAGGAGACTAATATTCCAATAAATAACATTTAAAAAAAGTTTTAGAAATTATTTATGAGATATAAACTTGCAGAAAATTTATAAACAGAAAAATGAAATTTGTGCACAGTATGTTGTCCGCATTTTTATAAATTCTACAGGCATTATCTGATGCTGAAAATTTGTCAGGATAATATTCCTTATCCGTAGTACGCTCCATAAAATTTTCATTAAATTGGTGACAAGATAGCTACCTAAATTCCATGAATCATTTTGGCTCATCATTGCCTACGCAGGAAGAAGATAAGCCTGCTATGTTTCAAATCAATAGATTAGAGCACATGATTCCACATGGCAGTGGTCAATCTCCTCTCTGCCAAGGCAATTAAAAGCCCATTATTTCTCTACCATGCTGTTACTTCATCTGATCTTCTCTTCCCTACACATAGAACCTCACCCCTGCCCATCTTCTGCCACAGCAAGCATTTTGATTCGAAATCGCTGCCATGGCAATCATTTCTCATCAATTTCCCTGCCATGGCAATCATTGCCAATCAATTCTCTGCCATGCCGTTGCTTCACCTGGTCAAGGAAGTTTTGTTTCAAATCAGTAGAACAGCGCTGATGAACCACTTGGCAGGATCACGGTTCTCCTCTTCCTCCCCGTGCTGTCGATTGGAGCCACCTCTACTGCCGATTATTGCTGTGACAGAAGCTTGCCAAATCAATTCCAGCCACGACAAGCTTTCAGAGTCGCCCATGCCCTGCCATCCCCAGTTCCTACACTGCTCAGCCACGCCCTACCTCTAGCGCAACCCATACTCCCGTTAAGAAATAATTAATTATCCTGACGAGATAGAATGATGTACTATAGATTCTAGGGTTGTGGCGGTGCATAGATTAATCGTTGTAATACTTTATCTTGGTGTTCTGTTCTATTAAGTATGGACTTATGATATTAGCCTTCGATCAAGTGGGAGAATGTTAGTTGTGATCTTTAGTTAAAACAAAAAGTCCGAAAATTAAGGAAGATCCGAAATTCCTGGGATTGACCCGCTTATGACGCGCTCTGATCGGGAGTAACAAAAGATTACTTTCTGGTTTTGGTCTCGATAACCAGCGCCACTTTTAAAAGGAGGAGATCGGCACTCAAGTGATTGATCTTTGATCTTGAGTTTAGCCATCCACCTGAAAACCCCTTCCGATCAAGGGTTTGGTACAAGGTTACCGAAGGCCCTAACCATCACCATGAAGATCACGGTGCCCTCATCTTTCTTCATCGCGCATTTGTGCAGCCCTCACCAACACCTTTTTTTAGAAAAAGGAGTTGTCTCCGGCCTCTGCCAAAGCACACAGCTCATTTTATTACAGAGTTTTCAGCTAATCAGCTGATCTAATGCGAAAGAAACCCCTCACCAACACCTACACCGATATTAACCTTAATGGCTTCATTCTCATCACCGGGTCAGTTCACCTAATCTCCTTTAGTTCCGCATTATTTTTGTGATTATACTTAAGGCTAGTAGATTATGTTTATGCATCAGTTTTGCCTTAGTTTCTAACAGTGTGAACTTTGTAGCAGACGCCAATCCCCCTATAAAAGATGTGTACTACTCTAAGTCAGGCTGAGTAAACAAACTAGTGGGGGAATCTACTAGGTTGGTCAAATACATGTGCAAAAGCTGAAAAGCGCATGGAGGCTAATGGGGATGTCCGCAAATTCCAGTTTCAGCGATTCTGCCGATTGGTCATTGCTCCAACTGAATGTTTCTTTGTCCTAAGTTCCAAACAATGGAAGTGGATATATTCGAGAATGCTTATTTGAAAACCTGACCGGTGTCAGATGTACTTTGCGAGCTGAATTAATCGTAGACAGTAGACATTTGCCTATGTAGCTCACGTATTCCTGAGAGGGAAAACCGAAAAGCATTAGAGCTTGCTCCATCATGGAGGTTCGCCAACGGAATGTTTGCTATCGTATGGTCGTTTGGCCTTTTGCTCACCGCAGCGCGGAGCTGGAAGGAATCGGAGTTTGTCAATGGTCCTGAAGATCATACTATGAGAATTTTCTTAACTCCAATCTCCACCTTTTTGTGTTACTTTTGACTGTTAAGCACTTCAGTTGGTCCGATTCTGAGTTCCTCCTTTATTCTACATAGGTTGGCTGCGTGGCCTCATCGCCGATCGACTATGATGTGTTCCACTGATCGACGGTGCTAGTATGCACAGGAGAGTTTCTTACATACCACATGACACTGACAGTGTGCCGAAAGGAATTCCACGACGCCTTTTCAGTCCTAATCCATGGCCCCCTGGTGCATATGACAATTGGACAGTCATCAAGGTACTTAAATCTGAAGTATTCAGGTACTCCGTGTGAATAATAATCATATCAGAGCTCATTTTGAACCTACAACTAGTGTTTATTATGCTTATTTTGAGATCTGGTTATGTTCGGTTGTCCGAAAAAACGAATTAACGTTCGGTTAGTTTTTCGTTTTGACGAGAGAAATTTGGTTGACACTTCTTATAAAAAGAATTGTTTAAAAATTGAATGAATCGACGTGCCACCACCGGTCCTATATATCTCTGATCTAATCGAAGCTTGAGGTGCAATGCAATCGACGATCTTCTTCTCCATGCGCGTTTCATCAACTCTGATGTCGTACATGAAACGTACGAACCGTGCATGGACATGAACGTCGAAAGGAGATGAAGAAACCGGTTCGCTCGTTCCGTCGGCGATCGATCGAATAATGCCTCTCCTATGGGTGGGAGTCGGCTCAAAAAAAAAATTCGCATTTAGATCTCTCTAAAAATTCGTAATTACGTATAAATTTTTTTTACGGTTTTTTACAAAGAGAGCTTTCTGATTCAGAAAAATCGCGGATCTTTCGTGAGAAGTCCTTAAATAGATACAAAAAAACGTAGTGACGTTTAGATCATTCCGGCTATTTTACACGAAAAGGACCATTCGATTTGGCGCAATCTCAGGTGTACTTGTATTCTTTCAATCGTTTCTCGCGTTTCCTCAACGATTTTAGAAAAACAGATGGAGAAAGCGAAATTGTTTCCGCGAAAAAAAACGCGGCCGGCTGGCTCGGCACGTTTTTTTCCCGTTACATGTGTAGGTCCCTAAAAAATACATAATTATGTGTAGGTCTTTCGCGCGGTTTTTTTACGAAGGTGACCTTCTGGTTCAGAAAAATCGTGAATCTTTCGTGAAAGGACCCTAAATAAATACCGGAAAAAATGTAGTGCCGTTTGGATCGTTCCGGCTATTTTTCACGAAAAGTATCTTTCGATTTAGCGCAATCGCGGATGTATTTGTATCTTTTTAACTGTTTCGCGTGTTTCCTCGATGATTTTTTAAAAAACATTGATAGAAAAAAAATAAAATTATTTCTACGAAATAAACAACACACGCGACATATTACGTCGCGCAGACTATTCTAGATGATCCCTATAACGCGGGAATTAATTGACGCCTCTCTTGAGCACTCCGCCGTAACGTACGTAACGATATATACCATGCATCGATCGTCCTTGCCCGGTACGTGTGCCTCCTTCACACGTGCAGCTAGAAGCTAGCGCTACTAGCTTCATTCACTGTGATCCCATTTTTCGCACGTACGAGTCATGTCCAGTACGTACGTACTTGCTCCTGATCCATTTCCAATATATCGATGAACTCCATGACAGCACACTCCATCGATCACCAACCAGTTCATGCATGCATTGACTAGCTAGTAATTAGTCTAATTAGTCCAGTGGAGATAATTAATTAATGTGCGTGGTAATTAGTAAAAACTTAATTTATATTTGTGCTCAATTGTTCTCGTGGACACTGTCTATAATTACTCCCTTCGTGATGGATATGATTTAAACCTTTAATGTGATCTCTCTAGTTATTTGGTTTTGCGTGTGCGCTGAATTGGATATATCATATATACTAGTATATGTTGTGGTAATTTGTCCCATTTGTACGTGTCCGTATTTACTTTCCAGCTTGAATTGCGCCTTAGCCAATTACCGTTTGTCCTTTGGGAAATAATGCAGCATTGAAAATGCGATGAGCAGGTGTATCTTCCAGTATCCTTCAGTACACGAATAACAGTAGAATGAATTATTAAACGATGAGCAGGAGTATCGATCTTCCAGTATCCTTCAGTACACAAACAGTAGAATGAATTATTAAACGATGAGCAGGAGTATCGATCTTCCAGTATCCTTCAGTACACGAACAACAGTAGAATGAATTATTAAAAGAACAACATTGCTGCAATTCCGAGGTACTAAATTAAAGCTAGCTCATATCCTAACCAAGGAGAACTGTTCACTTATGTGCCCCTTCTCTCTACCTATCCGTGCAGTGGACGGAGCTAAAAAGTTCAAAAAAGGGGCTTTAAAAAAGAGACATCTAAAATCAACTACTATAACTATCGACATATTGTAAAATAGTTGAAATTTAAATTGTATGTAATATAAGTATGTAGTCTCTACTCTCTGTGTTACGTGCCTACGCAGGACGCAGGAGTCTTTTACTAATTGCTGAGCTAGTGGGCTGGTAGGGACGGAGTGAGCTCCAGCCCCACGAGTGCCTACGCCTCTGTATCCGTGGTAGCCAGTCTCCCCACACATCACCACTCCGGCCGTGCGCCCCCTCTATGGAAACATCACCTTCCACGCCTCAGGGCTGCTTCCGTGCTCAGCATCTTTTCCGCATCACCCACTTCCCGCACCTCCCATATGCGGCATATCAGCCTCCCACGGTTCCCTGGCACGGAGGTTGCTAGGTATTAGCCCTTGGTCTTTTCGCGGTGGGAAGAATGCTAGTTTTGCAAAATAATTTATGGGGGAGCTATTTTTGCAAGAGAGAGAGGGGGGACCAAAACAGTGAACATTTCAACCAAGGAATAGCAGCAACTTTCAGTATATATATACTTGAAATGAGAGGTAATTAATCCCAACCGGAGGGAATCCTATGTGAGATTACAATTACAGTTGCAAAGTAAAATGGGTAATATACGGGATGGAAATTTGGTTCTCAAAACATAATTTCGCTGGTTCATAGCTAGACAAGTACCTGAGGAGTAATGAGCCTTGCTTCAGTCTATGTGGAGTTGTAGGACGTGTTAGCACCTCCACCACACCTTACCGTGAATTAACTAGGGACAACGTCGTACAATCGCTTTAAGAGCCTCGCGGTTTTTTTTTTGACGGTTTAGGCCCTTTCGGAACAACTTTTGATTATGCAGATTCTGGATTGCAGTCAGCTATCTAGAGAAGCGGCTGTCTGAAGAATTTGCTGGTTTGAGAATCTGGTTGTTCGGCAATCCTGATTGTCTGTGTTGATTATTGATCAGCGTCGGTGACGGATGAGCAGATGAGAGTAGTGGAGGGGCCTAGGGACGACGGCGAAAGCTCTTGTGCCTGCCGACTCGTGGGAGGCGGAATTCACATAATCAGAGTCAGAATCCGCAGAATCAGGTGGGTGACAGTTTCTGATTCTGTGTATAAATCAGATTCTGATTTTTAGAGAAATTGTCTAGAATCCTACTGTTCGGCGCACAATCCGCTTTTATTTTAAACAGAAGCTATATTTAAGCTGAAACAAAGGAGCTCCTTGTTCAGTTCCGATCTAAAAGGCTCTTGCCTGCACCGACGTTGCTGCTCCGCCGGCCTCCCATCCTTCAATTCTTCACGCATTTGTTTCCAATCTCATCAACGAGATGACAGTAAACACAAGCGGTCTAACCGACGGAATCTCCTACCATGTGAAGAGAAATAGGCCATGCTAGCGAAAAAAGAATACAAGATGCGCATGCCAAAATTGTGGAGGGGAGGTAGCTAGGCTGCCCATCACGACGGGTCAGCGGCGCTGCACCACCCGAGTGGCATTCGGCACGGCGGCGAATTATCCCGACGTTGTTTCTCTCGCCTGAATGCCTGATAAGATCAGGAGCACAAGAAATCGGCGAGGCAAGGAGACCAATGGCGGCGGCGAACTCGTGCCGGTTCGCCTGATCCGCCCCATCCTGCAGGCAGGGCAATAAGAACAGTGCATGTGTACCCGGTTCATCTGGAAAGCTAAGTTATACTAGAGGGGGAATTAGTATCGAATCTTATTTTTGGTATGTTAGTAAGCAGGATGCGGTTCTTACAATGCTGATCTAATCGGTCTATATAAATATGGCGTGCATGTGAGTAAATTTTGCAGCCAACCCTGTCCCCAGAAATGATTAAACATCTTTATTAGTTAGTTAAGAGGTTTGGAACGACTGTGCCGCTAATATTCAACATGAGCAGGGAGAGGGGTGCTGGGCGCGACGGCTTGCTGGCACATCCCGCACACGGCCGGGCGTGGTCGTTGCTGTCACTACTACCGGACACGAGATCACTGTCGGATTCACATCAGCATCACTATCGGATGTAGACCTGGTACTACCTAAGTGACAGTGATAATCGAGAACTATCATTGTCGGATATAAACCGGCATTGATAAGGTTTATCTTTACCAAATGGCAGTGCTGCAAGTTGTGGCCTGGGCCTGACGTACATTGCAGCATAATGCTTCTTAATTATTAGACCTGCCACATAATTGCCGAAATTACTAATTTAAAGGCGTCCTCTTATTATAAGGACATCCTCTAGTTATGACATGGAGCAGTACCTTATTCCTTCCCTCATTTCCCTTCTTCCTTAAAGACTCTCTCATTATGGCATTTGGCAGCACACTTTCATCCCATTTTTATTCCCCATTCCCTTTTCCTCAATCTCAAAAAAGTTTTTGTTTTAAAATTTTTACCGTTTTTTAAAGTTTTTAATCAAAATTTTTTGAACTAAAATTTTTTTAACCAAAAAATTTCGAACCAAAAATTGTTTCAAATCAAAATTTTTGAACCAATTTTTTGAACAGTAATTTTTCAAAACAAACATTTTTTAATCACAAGTTTTTGAAACAAAAGATTTTAAAATTCCTGTTTTGAAATTTCTTGAATTGAAATTTTCCTAGTTGAAAGTTCTTGATTTAATTTTTCCGAGTTGAAATTTCCCTACTTCCTGAATTGAAATATTCTAAGTTGAAAATTTGTCGATTGAAATTTTTTCAAGCGATTCGAATTTTTCCAAGTTAAAAATTCTAATTTTAATTTTCCAAAGTTGAAATTTTGCTTAGTTAAAAAAAGTTGAAATTTCTTGAGTTAAATTTTTTCAATTCGAAACTTCATGTTTAAAACTTTCAGAGTTATCATTTTTTTAATTTGAATTTTTTGTGTTAGATGGTAAGGATGGGGGTGGGGAAGTCAGCAGGGTAGAGGAAAAAGGAGAAGGATGGAGCTGGAGAAGATGACATATCACATATGTAATTCTAGAAGAGTATCTTTAAATATTTTAGTTTGAGGATAACCTTAAACTAGTGATACCCCTTAATTATTAGACCTGTTCAAGCCTCGAGTCTGGCTAGACCAAGTTTGGGTTGACCTTTAATGACAAAAATATAAACATTGTTTTGAATATTGATAAATCTCCAAAACATAAATATGACAAACCAATTAATCTGATAAAACTATAATATTACAATGGTTTGGTGATACGTATTCTTCTGCACGAAAGTAATTTTTGAAATGAGGAATACTACCGCTATAGGCCTATGGTGTCACCTGGAAAAAAATTCTGTGGAGGAGGTATACAAATTTAACTCTGTACATCCTCATTCCGATGGATGCCACGTATTCATCTTGCCAATCTCAACCATTCATTTAATTTCTCACTCCTCCTATTAATAACACTATTGATTTCTCACTCCTCCGATTAATAACACTGTTGGTGAGGTGGTATTGAGATTTAACTAAATGGACACGTGGCATCCATCAAAGTAAGGATACACATAATTAGATTTGCATACCTCCTCTACAAAATTTGTTTCCGTGCCACCCTCGGCGTTGGAATTCCATTGCGTCCACACGCGAGTTCACGGAGGAACACTCCAACGGCTTCCCCAAACCGCTCCGCGGTTTCATGGAAGTCACCGTCTCCGACTGCATGCCGCCTGATCCGCCGTTGCCACCGATGAGTTGGCAGCACGCGAGGCAGAGCTCCACCTCGCACGGCGGGTACTGGTACGATCGACCACACATCTACGACGTCGACGTCTCCTTTCCGTCGGTGGTGAGAGCTGCGTGAGCTGGTGCCGTGCAGGTTCGACGGCGTCGTCAGATGCTGCGGGAGCTTACAGCAGCGCGGGTGCGCGTAGAAACCGCTGCACTTGTCCGTCTGGTTGCAGCCGTACAGGAAGACGCCCGGCGCGGCGAAGCGGTCGGCGCAGAGGCTGCACGAGAGCTCAGGCTCCGGTCCACGCGGGCGAGGGTGAGGCGGTGGCTAGGGTGCCCGAAGAAGCCGGCCATCGCCTGCGGGTATCTGTAGCAGGTCTGCAGGTGTCGTGGAGAATGAAGCCGCACGCCACGCAGCGGTGAGCCGCCGTGCCGTGCTCGACGGCTTGCTGGCACATCCCGCACACGGCCGGGGCGTGGTCGTTGCTGTCCACGTACGCGCCTGACGGGGTGCTCGTGGGCGACGTGGCTGCTCACGGACTCGGAGAAGAAACCCACCATGACCGATCGCGTACGTGCTGATGAAGCTAGCTTACTTTTTCGAGTAGCTAGCTAAGCTAATTTCGTCTTCCGATCGATCCCCGGCATGCTATCGCTGTCGCGCCTGTGTACAAATCCTGCAGAGACGTGGACAGCACTGCGATCAAGATGCCAGTTTTTTTTTACCCGATCGACCTTGGCATAAATTTGGCGTGTCGAGAATCGATCGACAACCTGCAGCAACCTGAACTTGCCAACTCGAAATCGATCAACCCGCATGCTGTGATCTGCACTGATAGTGGATCTTGCTGCATGCAGAATTAACGAACTATGCACTGCTGTAGCGCCGTAGCAAGTAGCAACAGTGGTATATATGTATATAGTACCAAGTTGCCATATAGTCCCTCCAGTCACAAATATCCCTCGTCACAAATAGTTGTCATTTTAGATATTAATATGGCCTCCACAACACATCTTTTACAACTAATTTCTATTATGATATATTTATAAAACCCAATAAAATTATAATATTATAAAAATATTTTTTATACAAATCTACACACATTATTTTCATATATCTAATTTAAATATTTATAAAGATATTATTTTAAAAGTTTGATTATACTTATATTTAAAACGGTAACGATTTGTGGTCGCATGGAGTAGCGTATAAAGCCATATACAAATCCATGCTAGCTCGAACCGGGGCTCGGTTCGGTGCATCAACGAACCGAGTCCGAGCCTACCGTCTGCTCGATGCTACAATGAGCCGAGCTCGAGCTGCTCATGCGAGCTCGTTGGCTCGTTAAGCTTCGGTAAAATTCAGATATTCAGAATCACTTTCACTAATCACTAATCATTAATTGATTATCCAATTACATGAGGCTTAATTTTAATACAAAATTAGCCACATCCCTGAACATTCAATCGGCTTGGTATTCATACGGTCATATTGAACAAGGAACATACAATGAACATACTTGAGAGTTGGACGCAATGAGACGGGCCCACATGCAGCGGCTCACGAGCCGGCTCGGCCGAGGCTCGACCGAGCCCGAGCCGAGCCCGGTTTTAGCTCGACAAAGACAATGAGCCGACGGCTCGGCTCAGAACCGACGAGCTCGATCGGTAAATGGGCCTACCGATTCCACCCCACCGGTGATCCATAGAATATATCAGCTTGGGAATCATCCTCAATTAAAGATTGCAAGTTTCACGAGATTCTCTGCGACCACGTGTCGCCATACACACATTTGCGAAAAACCCCTATCTGTTTCTTCAAATTACGGATAGGTTCCTATAGATTACTGAATAGATCCTTCGCGATTTTTGTGAGGAGAGGATTTTTTTCTAAATCGCGTTTGGGTCCCTCGTGCGCCGGTTTACAGAAAAAAAAACTCCCGTTAAATTCAAATCGCGAACAAGCCCTTTTCTAATTTTTCAGATAGCGACAGTCCAAAAGCGTAACATTCAGTCCTTGCTCTTTACGCCTAGGTCCTTCCTCCGCTTTTTCTCGGGAAAAATGTTTTTCGTCACCGTAAATATGTGTGCAGACTTTTTTCCCATCTCGATCTCTGATATTTTTTAAATCATGTATTATTACTCGGTGAACGCGTAGAGTGTTAGACTCGACAAAAGAATATTGTCATCTCTAATAATTTTTCAATCTTTTCCCTCTAGACTTTTTCTCCATCGCGGTTTTCCACCTCGGTCTCCAATATTTTACAAATAATTCGTCCAAACAGATATTTCTATAACTTTATCTCTCTATTTTTTCCCCGTTTCGCTCATTATTTCGACGATTTAAAAAATAAAATGGCGCCGAAAAAAGTAATTTTTGACTTAAAAAAACGCAGCGTGGCATGTTACGCTTGAAAATTTTTGTGTCCTTTCAAAGTTTCGCTCATTATTTCGACGATTTAAAAATAAAACGCCGAGATAAAAGAAAAATTTTCTCATGAAAAAAGCAGACGCGCATACACCGCGAGTCTCTAATATTTTTTAGACATATATTATTACTCGGTGAACGCAGCAGAGTGTTAGACTCAACAAAAGAATGTTGTCATCTCTAATAGTTTTTCTCCCTTTTCCTCTAAACATTTTTCCCCATCGGTTTTTCCATTTCGGTCTCAATATTTTCCAAATAATTAAATCGAAAGAGATATTTCTACAACTCTAGCTCTCTATTTTTTCCCTATTTCGCTCATTATTTCGACAATTTAAAAATAAAACGTAAAAAAAAAGAAATTTTTCTAGAAAAATAACAATGAAAATTTTGTGCCCTTTCAATGCGTTTCGCTCATTATTTCGATGATTTAAAAATAAAACGCAAAAAAAGAATTTTTTTCTCTTAAAAACGGAACGCAGCAACGTGTTACGCTAAAAATTTTGTGTTCTTTCACCGTTTCACTCATTATTTCGACGATTTAAAAATAAAAACGCGTTAAAAAGGAATTTTTTCATTTAAACATGACAAGATCGTGTTACGCCCTGAAAAATTTTCTAGTATATACTATATATATGTGAAGTTGTTTGTGTAAGTCTTCACGCCTAGACAAATTGCAAGCAAGCTAGCTGTTTCATGTACCAATTACCAACCACTACTGATCATTGAAATGTTGTTTAAGCACGTATGACAAAAGAAATGTTATTTAGGTAGTTCCGTGGAGTGTTGGCCACAGAGCATAACGAGTTATTATCAAGATTTTCATAAATTAACATAGTTCAATATAAAATTATTTTATTTATTATTTAAATGATTATTTTAAATTCAATCTAACAAGCCACTATCGTGCGAGCCCCATTAACTCTTTTTTTTGTCTCAAATAGACTCATTTCAATTTTAAACCTATTAACTACTGTAATGGAAGTAATTTTAATTCGAGCACTAAAGAATTTTGCTAGTCCTAGGAAGTTTTTATTGTTTTAGCCGTGATCGCTTTTTTGAATTAGCCGTTCTCACGATTTAAATAGCGGATTTGGCCCCAGCACACAAATTAAGCGATTGAATTCCACTGGAAATTTTTTAAATTTCTTTTCAACGGTTCCGTCCGCTGAATATTTTTTTCCTTCTAACACCTTGCAGATTTTTTCATGAAATCCAGTGGTACCAAACCGCTGGATAATTGTTTTGGCGGCGAAATAATCCAGCGAACCGTGTCAGCTGGAATGGCCTGATTCCCCACGCGATGATATGTTTTGGGCGGCGAAATAATCCAGCGGACACGATCCGCTAGAATGGCACGAGCCGCCCTCCGCTGTTCGATTTTTTTCGGAAATTGATCCGGCCCGCTTCATCCACCCAGACCCAGCGTGCGAGTAGAAACAAGTGCTGCGGAGCCTCGCATGCTGATCTCAACACAACGCAACACAACAAGATGACAGGAGAAGCAGCGGACACGATCCGCTGGATTATTTCGCCGCCAAAACAGTTATCCAGCGGTTCGGTACCGCTAGATTTCACAAAAAAAAATCACAAATTAACAAATTATTTCATGCCTGTCGAAAGAAATAAAAAATATCCAGCGGACTAGAACCGTTGAAAAGAAATTTTAAAAAAATCCCAGCAGAGTTCATACCTGAATTAGGTGCCGAGGCCAACCGCAATTTTGTCGCAAGAATGGCTAATTCTAGGAAAAAAAACATTCAGGACACTAAAACAGAAGGTTATTTCCAGCAGTATAGTTTCATTTCACGCTTCCAAGAGTGCCATATCACTTTTGTTTAGGTAGCACAGTATCTCGGTTTCATCTAAATGAAACTCTCTCACCTCCTATAAAACTCTCTCTCTCTCTCTTCATAATTACTTTGCATGTCACCAAACATAATGATGTGTGTCATGTCATATAATGAGAATGAAACTCAAACTGGGGAATGGCCTAACAAATTCTAGTCCTAGCGAAGGACATATCGACAGGCAAGTTGATAGATACCTAGGAATTCGATGAGATCCTGTTGATGATATCATAGGCGAGGATCGAAAGTTTGGTAGAGTTTTATTCTGCGTCGCGTCGCTTCTGGCTTTTGTATGCCGCATTGCCGCCGCACGAGCAGAAATGCAAAGCCCGTAGTTGAATGAATCAGGCTGAGTATGCAGGCGTAATCGGTGTTATGCTACATGCGCTTAAGTGGTTCTATGCTTTCGTTCTTGGATAACCGTCTGTTTGGATGCTGTAATCTAGACCAACTCTCGATCGTTAAAACACCTCTCACTCCCAGCAAAGCAACCTGTTGAATTTGTCCCGTGGATCTTGAAAAACAGGTAGAGCTGTACAGAAACTGGAATGCATTTGTTCCTTGAATGTGAGTGAACATGTAAACTGGAATACAGCGGATGAAGGAAAGCATTTTAGTTGTAAGTTGTCTGAGTGAACATGTAAACTAGGCCGGCCATGAAAAAGTGAGCTTGTTTATGAGCTGTGGGGACCAGTGAGCAAGGTTCAAATCCCAGTAAAATTTCAGAAATTTCGGTCTAGATTTGGAGTTTGGCCAGGACAAGATTCAAAATCCTCGTTGAATAAAAATAATTTGAAAAAAATAAATAAATTCTTTAGTAATTTTAAAAATTTTGGTAAATTTCACCAAAATCTCGATAATTTTGAGCGGATTTCAACTTTTTGGACTGGATGCAGAGAGTTTGGCATGCATGCAATGGCAACACAGAGCACAGGTTGACGAATGACGAGCTCAATTGCAATAAGGGCAAGCACAATAATAAAGCCAGCTTGCTTACTCAATCTTCCATCCATGTCATCTAAAATAAGCGCTAAACCTAGTTTGTACAATAACAATCTCTAAAAGATGTCTCTAGATGTCGTGCATTAACTATCTCTTCTCTCTTATATATGACTAATCTACCTATACTCCGTGCAATGCTTACTACTAAGAGCAGTCTGTGAGTATAGACGGCAACTGTCTGTAATATATTTCTATGTCATCTATAGACAACACTAAAAATAAATTATACAATGGATCATCTATATAGTTGTCTGTAACGGTCTCTTATCTAATTAACTGACAATCTATACAATGGCGCACAAAATAGAAAGCCGCCTATAAACTGTCATTAAATAGTAGACATCGCTTTTTCTCTCCTCCGTATCACCTAAAATCTACGTACATAGTTTTATAGACAGTGACATGTATCATTATATCTTTACTATATAAAGTGAGAGTTTCTTCCCACGCCACTTCATCAAAATTACCCACCTTTGCCATCGCTATTTAATTACCCACCTTTGCCAACGTTAGTGCTCTTAATTACCCACCTTTGCTATTGCTCTTTAATTACCTACATTTGCCAATGTTAATGCTCTTTGTAAATAAACATTTTGTCGAAATTGGGTTTTTGTTGCAACGCACGTACATGACTAGTATGCCCTAAATAAGAGTTAGCTCTCTTCTCTTTCTCACTCTTCCATATAAGATAAAACCGACGTGAGACATACTAAAATTAAACTAAAGTGATCTTATTATACATTCCCTAGGTACGTGGCGGATGATGCCCTCTGCAGTTAGCATTTCAGTCTTCATTGTAGAAAGTGGCGTAGCCACCAAGTAGCGAGGCTACATTGGTCCTGAGCCCGCACTCCGCTGACATCAGCAACCTGCATGAGGTATCTTTATTGTATTTTTTCTTTCTTTTTGTTTCTTTTCAATTCGTATATGAATTTAAATGTACACCTGCATGAGGTATCTTCATTGTATTTTTATCTTTCTTTTTGTTTCTCTTCAATTTGTATATGAATTTAAATGTACACGAACTATGTTTACTATGTTTGTATATAAATTTGCCAGATCTCCACTGTTTATACACGTGGGGAAAATACGCACACGGTGTGTCCTGTGCTTTCTGCTGTATCCGTCCGTGATGGATACGATGTAATTGACAGATCGAATTACAAATCAATCGTTTCATCCTGGGGATCCCATCAAATGATCGAATGTTGATGATGTGCCAGCTGCGGGCTTAAAGCTAATCTGCAGTGGCCATTCAATGCCTTTTGTGCTCATACAATTCATCATCTACTAGTAATAACTAGGAAATTTTTCAGGGCGAACACGCCGTATGCGGTTTTTTCGAAGGAAAAATGTTTTTTTCGGCGGCATTTAATTTTTTAAATCACCGAAATAATGAGCGAAACGGGGAAAAATAGAGAGATAGAGTTGTAGAAATATCTCTTTCGATTTAATTATTTGAAAAATATTGAGACCGAAATGAAAACCGCGGTGGGAAAAAGTCTAAAGGAAAAGGATGAAAAATTATTAGAGATGTCAACCTTCTTTTGTCAAGTTTAGCACTCTACGTGTTCGCCAAGTAATAATACATGTTCTTAAAAATATTAAAACTTCATGGCGTAATACGCCAGACGTGTCGTTTTTTCGAAAACGGCAAGGGAAAAAAGTCTAGAGGAAAAGGGTGAAAAATTATTAGCGATGTCAACTTTCTTTTTATCGAGTTTAACACTCTACGTGTTCACGAGTAATAATACATGTTCTTAAAAATATTAAAACTCACGCGTACACGCCGCATGTCGTTTTTTTCAGAAAAATTTTTTTTCTCGGCGTTTTATTTTTAAATCATCGAAATGGGGAAAAATAGAGAGATAGAGTTGTAGAAATATCTCTTTCATTTAATTATTTGGAAAATATTGAGGCCGAAATGGAAAACCATGGCAGGAAAAAGTCTAGAGGAAAAGGGTGAAAAATTATTAGAGATGACAACCTTCTTTTGTCGAGTTTAACACTCTACGCGTCATGAGTAATAATACATGTTTTAAAAATATCGAGATCGAGATAGGAAATCGAGGTGGGAAAAAAGTCTAGAGATAGAGTCGCACATATATTTCTAGTGACAAAATATTTTTTCCGAGAAAAACGGAGAAAGGACTTAGATGTAAAGAGCAAGGACTCAATGTTACGCTTTTGGATCTCATCGCTATCCTTAAAAACTAGAAAAGGATTTGTTCGCGATTTGAATTTAACGGGAGGTTCTTTCCAGAAATGACGACGAGGATCCGAACAGTGGTATATATGTATATAGTACCAAGTTGCCATATAGTCCCTCCGGTCACAAATATCCCTCCATCACAAATAGTTATCGTTTTGAGTATTAATATGGCCTCCACAATACATCTTTTAATTTACCACTAATTTCTATTATGATATATATATATAACCCAATAAAATTATAATATTATGAAAATATTTTTAGACAAACCTATACACAAGATTTTTATATATCTAATTTAAATATTTATAAAGATATTATTTTAAAAATTTAATTATACTTATATTCAAAACGATAATTATTTGTGGTCGCATGGAGTAGCGTATAAAGCCATATACAAATCCATGCTAGCTGCTCGAACCGGGCCGGGAACGTTGGTTTTCGCTGGCGGGAGGCCGCTTTGCCGGAGAAGGGAGAAACCGAGAGTAGTAGCGCATTGCGGCCCGCGCGCTTGAGCTCGGGTTAACGACCGGCCGGCGAGGTGGCTGCACTGCATGCGCTCGCTCGCGGGGCACGGACACGGAGACTCGCTAGAATATATGAGTGAAAGGTAACGCAATCTGAGTGACACGGTATAATTCCACCACAACATTTTAATCGTCACTACTCACTGGTGATTAGGGGTGGAAAAATAGCTCGAGGCTCGCGGCTCGGCTCGGCTCGGTGCGGCTCGGCTCGGTTCGGTGCATCAACGAACCGAGTCCGAGCCTACCGTCTGGCTCGATGCTACAATGAGCCGAGCCTGAGCCGGCTCGCGAGCGGCTCGTTGGCTCGTTAAGCTCGGTAAAATTCAGATATTCAGAATCACTTTCACTAATCACTAATCATTAATTGATTATCCAAATTACATGAGGCTTAATTTTAATACAAAATTAGCCACATCCCACAGACATTCAATCGGCTTGGTATTCATACAGTCATATTGAACAAGGAACATACAATGAACATACTTGAGAGTTGACGCAATGAGACGGGCCCACATGCCAGCGGCTCACGAGCTCGGCTCGAGGCTCGACCGAGCCGAGCCGAGCCCGGTTTTAGCTCGACAAAGACAATGAGCCGACGGCTCGGCTCGCAAACTGACGAGCTCGATCGAGCCGGCTCGGCTCGATTCCACCCCTACTGGTGATCCATAGAATATATCAGCTTGGGAATCATCCCTCAATTAAAGATTGCAAGTTTCCTGAGATTCTACGCGGCCACGTGTCGCCATACACACATTTGCGAAAAACCCCTATCTGTTTCTTCAAATTACGGATAGGTTCCTATAGATTACGAATAGATCCTTCGCGATTTTTTGTGAGGAGAGGATTTTTTTTCTAAATCGCGTTTGGGTCCCTCGTGCGCCGCTTTACGTAAAAAAAACTCCGTTAAATTCAAATCGCGAACAAGCCCTTTTCTAATTTTTCAGATAGCGACAGTCCAAAACGTAACATTCAGTCCTTGCTCTTTACGCCTAGGTCCTTCCTCCGCTTTTCTCGGAAAAAATGTTTTCGCCACCGTAAATATGTGCGTTGACTTTTTTCCCATCTCGATCTCGATATTTTTAAATCATGTATTATTACTCGGTGAACGCGTAGAGTGTTAGACTCGACAAAAGAATATTGTCATCTCTAATAATTTTTCAATCTTTTCCTCTAGACTTTTTCTCCATCGCGGTTTTCCACCTCGGTCTCCAATATTTTACAAATAATTCGTCCAAACAGATATTTCTATAACTTTATCTCTCTATTTTTTCCCCGTTTCGCTCATTATTTCGACGATTTAAAAAATAAAATGGCGCCGGGAAAAAAGTAATTTTTTGACGAAAAAACGGCACGCGTGGCATGTTACGCCGCGAAAATTTTTGTGTCCTTTCAGCCGTTTCGCTCATTATTTCGACGATTTAAAAAATAAAACGCCGCCGAGATAAAAAGAAAATTTTTCTACGAAAAAACGGCACGCGCATACACCGCGAGTCTCTAATATTTTTTTAGACATATATTATTACTCGGTGAACGCGCAGAGTGTTAGACTCAACAAAAGAATGTTGTCATCTCTAATAGTTTTTCTCCCTTTTCCCTCTAAACATTTTCCCCACCGCGGTTTTCCAGCTCGGTCTCCAATATTTTCCAAATAATTCGTCGAAAGAGATATTTCTACAACTCTAGCTCTCTATTTTTTCCCCTATTTCGCTCATTATTTCGACAATTTAAAAAATAAAACGCCGCCGAAAAAAAAGAAATTTTTTCTAGAAAAAATAACAGCGGAAAATTTTGTGCCCTTTCAGTCGTTTCGCTCATTATTTCGATGATTTAAAAAATAAAACGCCGCCGAAAAAAAAGAATTTTTTTCTCTGAAAAAAGCGAACGCCGCAAGCGTGTTACGCGCGAAAAATTTTGTGTTTTTTCACCGTTTACTCATTATTTCGACGATTTAAAAATAAAAGCGACAAAAAGGAAATTTTTCACAAAACACCGGACGCTTGATCGTGTTACGCGAAAAATTTTCTAGTATATACTATATATATGTCGAAGTTGTTTGTGTAAGTCTTCACGCCTAGACAAATTGCAAGAGCAAGCTAGCTGTTTCATCATGGTACCAATTACCAACCACTACTGATCATTAAAATGTTAATCGTTTAAGTACGTATGACAAAAGAAATGTTATTTAGGTAGTTCCGTGGAGTGTTGGCCACAGAGCATAACGAGTTATTATCAAGATTGTTCATAAATTAATATAGTTTAATGTAAAATTATTTTATTTATTATTTAAATGATTATTTTAAATTCAAGCTAACAAGCTATCATCGTGCTAAGCCCCATTAACTCTTTTTTTTTCTCCGAAATAGACTCATTTCAATTTTGAACCCATTAACTACTGTAATGGAAGTAATTTTAATTCGAGCACTAAAGAATTTTGCTAGTCCTAGGAAGTTTTTATTGTTTTAGCCCTGATCGTTTTTTTCGGAATTAGCCGTTCTCACGACGAAATAGCGGATTTGGCCCCAGCACACAAATTAAGCGATTGAATTCCACTGGAAATTTTTTTTAAATTTCTTTTCAACGGTTCCGGTCCGCTGAATATTTTTTTTCCTTCTAACACCTTGCAGATTTTTTCATGAAATCCAGTGGTACCAAACCGCTGGATAATTGTTTTGGCGGCGAAATAATCCAGCGAACCGTGTCAGCTGGAATGGCCCGATTCCCCGCGCGATGATCTGTTTTGGGCGGCGAAATAATCCAGCGGACACGGTCCGCTAGAATGGCACGAGCCGCCCTCCGCTGTTCGATTTTTTTTCGGAAATTGATCCGGTCCGCTCTTGTTCATCCACCTAGACCCAGCGTGCGAGTAGAAACAAGTGCTGCGGAGCCTCGCATGCTGATCTCAACACAACGCAACACAACAAGATGACAGGAGAAGCAGCGGACACGATCCGCTGGATTATTTCGCCGCCAAAACAGTTATCCAGCGGTTCGGTACCGCTAGATTTCACAAAAAAAAATCACAAATTAACAAATTATTTCATGCCTGTCGAAAGAAATAAAAAATATCCAGCGGACTAGAACCGTTGAAAAGAAATTTTAAAAAAAATCCCAGCAGAGTTCATACCCTGAATTAGGGTGCTGAGGCCAAATCCGCAATTTTGTCGCAAGAATGGCTAATTCTAGGAAAAAAAACATTCAGGACACTAAAACAGTAAGGTTATTTCCAGTGTATAGTTTCATTTCACAGTTTCCAAGAGTGCCATATCAGCTTTTGTTTAGGTAACAGAGTATCTCGGGTTTCATCTAAATGAAACTCTCTCACCTCCTATAAAACTCTCTCTATCTCTCTCTTCATAATTACTTTGCCATGTCACCAAACATAATGATGTGTCATGTCATATAATGAGAATGAAACTCAAACTGGGAATGGCCTAACAAATTCTAGTCCTAGCGAAGGACATATCGACAAGCAAGTTGATAGATACCTAGGAATTCGATGAGATCCTGTTGATGATATCATAGGCGAGGATCGAAAGTTTGGTAGAGTTTTATTCTGCGTCGCGTCGCTTCTGGCTTTTGTATGCCGCATTGCCGCCGCACGAGCAGAAATGCAAAGCCCGTAGTTGAATGAATCAGGCTGAGTATGCAGGCGTAATCGGTGTTATGCTACATGCGCTTAAGTGGTTCTATGCTTTCGTTCTTGGATAACCGTCTGTTTGGATGCTGTAATCTAGACCAACTCTCGATCGTTAAAACACCTCTCACTCCCAGCAAAGCAACCTGTTGAATTTGTCCCGTGGATCTTGAAAAAACAGGTAGAGCTGTACAGAAACTGGAATGCATTTGTTCCTTGAATGTGAGTGAACATGTAAACTGGAATACAGCGGATGAAGGAAAGCATTTTAGTTGTAAGTTGTCTGAGTGAACATGTAAACTAGGCCGGCCATGAAAAAGTGAGCTTGTTTATGAGCTGTGGGGACCAGTGAGCAAGGTTCGAAATCCCAGTAAAATTTCAGAAATTTCGGTCTAGATTTCGGAGTTTGGCCAGGGACAAGATTCAAAATCCTCGTTGAATAAAAATAATTTGAAAAAAATAAATAAATTCTTTAGTAATTTTAAAAATTTTGGTAAATTTCACCAAAATCTCGATAATTTTGAGCGGATTTCAACTTTTTTGGACTGGATGCAGAGAGTTTGGCATGCATGCAATGGCAACACAGAGCACAGGTTGACGAATGACGAGCTCAATTGCAATAAGGGCAAGCACAATAATAAAGCCAGTTGCTTACTCAATCTTCCATCCATGTCATCTAAAATAAGCGCTAAACCTAGTTTGTACAATAACAATCTCTAAAAGATGTCTCTAGATGTCGTGCATTAACTATCTCTTCTCTCTTATATATGACTAATCTACCTATACTCCCGTGCAATGCTTACTACTAAGAGCATGTACAGTAGTATAGACGGCAACTGTCTGTAATATATTTCTATGTCATCTATAGACAACACTAAAAATAAATTATACAATGGATCATCTATATAGTTGTCTGTAACGGTCTCTTATCTAATTAACAGACAATCTATACAATGGCGCACAAAATAGAAAGCCGTCTATAAAACTGTCTGTTAAATAGTAGACATCAGTTTTCTCTCTCCTCCGTATCACCTAAAATCTTACGTGCCATAGTTTTATAGACAGCTGACATGTATCATTATATCTTTACTATATAAAGTGAGAGTTTCTTCCCACGTCACTTCATCAAAATTACCCACCTTTGCCACTGCTATTTAATTACCCACCTTTGCCACTGTTAGTGCTCTTAATTACCCACCTTTGCTATTGCTCTTTAATTACCTACATTTGCCAATGTTAATGCTCTTTGTAAATAAACATTTTGTCGTAAATTGGGTTTTTGTTGCAACGTACGGGTACATGACTAGTATGCCCTAAATAAGAGTTAGCTCTCTTCTCTTTTCTCACTCTTCCATATAAGATAAAACTGACGTAGACATACTAAAATTAAACTAAAGTGATCTTATTATACATTCCCTAGGTACGTGGCGGATGATGCCCTCTGCAGTTAGCATTTCAGTCTTCATTGTAGAAAGTGGCGTAGCCACCAAGTAGCGAGGCTACATTGGTCCTGAGCCCGCACTCCGCTGACATCAGCAACCTGCATGAGGTATCTTTATTGTATTTTTTCTCTTTCTTTTTGTTTCTTTTCAATTCGTATATGAATTTAAATGTACACCTGCATGAGGTATCTTCATTGTATTTTTTATCTTTCTTTTTGTTTCTCTTCAATTTGTATATGAATTTAAATGTACACGAACTATGTTTACTATGTTTGTATATAAATTTGCCAGATCTCCACTGTTTATACACGTGGGGAAAATACGCACACGGTGTGTCCTGTGCTTTCTGCTGTATCCGTCCGTGATGGATACGATGTAATTGACAGATCGAATTACAAATCAATCGTTTCATCCTTGGGGATCCCATCAAATGATCGAATGTTGATGATGTGCCAGCTGCGGGCTTAAAGCTAATCTGCAGTGGCCATTCAATGCCTTTGTGCTCATACAATTCATCATCTACTAGTAATAACTAGGAAATTTTTCGCGGCGTAACACGCCGCGCGTGTCGTTTTTTCGAAGGAAAATTTTTTTCGGCGGCATTTAATTTTTTAAATCATCGAAATAATGAGCGAAACGGGGGAAAAAATAGAGAGATAGAGTTGTAGAAATATCTCTTTCGACGAATTATTTGAAAAATATTGGAGACCGAGCTGGAAAACCGCGGTGGGGAAAAAGTCTAAAGGGAAAAGGATGAAAAATTATTAGAGATGTCAACCTTCTTTTTGTCAAGTTTAGCACTCTACGTGTTCGCCAAGTAATAATACATGTTCTTAAAAATATTAAAAACTCGCGGCGTAACACGCCGCACGTGTCGTTTTTCTGGAAAACGGCGGCGGGGAAAAAGTCTAGAGGGAAAAGGGTGAAAAATTATTAGCGATGTCAACTTTCTTTTTATCGAGTTTAACACTCTACGTGTTCGCCGAGTAATAATACATGTTCTTAAAAATATTAAAAACTCACGGCGTAACACGCCGCGCGTGTCGTTTTTCTGTAAAATTTTTTTTCTCGGCGGCGTTTTATTTTTTAAATCATCGAAATGGGGAAAAAATAGAGAGATAGAGTTGTAGAAATATCTCTTTCGACGAATTATTTGGAAAATATTGGAGGCCGAGCTGGAAAACCGCGGCAGGGAAAAAGTCTAGAGGGAAAAGGGTGAAAAATTATTAGAGATGACAACCTTCTTTTGTCGAGTTTAACACTCTACGCGTTCGCGGAGTAATAATACATGTTTTAAAAAATATCAGAGATCGAGATAGGAAATCGAGGTGGGAAAAAAGTCTAGAGATAGAGCTGCACATATATTTCTAGTGACAAAAACATTTTTTCCCGAGAAAAACGGAGAAAGGACTTAGATGTAAAGAGCAAGGACCTGAATGTTACGTTTTTGGATCTGTCCGCTATCCTTAAAAACTAGAAAAGGATTTGTTCGCGATTTGAATTTAACGGGAGGTTCTTTCCGTAAAATGACGCACGAGGGATCCGAACACGATTTAGAGGAAAAAATCTTCCTCTTACAAAAAATCGCGAAGGACCTATTTGTAATTTATAAAAGGATCAAAACACGATAAAAAATTTTGAGCCGAGCCGGCCGGCTCGAGCCGAGCCTCGAGCTCGGTTCAAAGTGACGGGAGGTCGCGATTCTTTCATTAGTCCGATTCTTTGTAGGAACTACCCGTAATAACGAGCTTGCAAAATGGATCTGTTTATCATAAAGAGATTCGTTGTTCGACCTGCTTCACCTTAATTGTTATTTGAACAAAAGATCACAATAAACTTTTGGTAAAAGTTCTGTCTTGGTCGGAGTGGGGATAGCATTTCTCTTCGCATGTCTATGGAGTTTTGCAAAACCCAAACACCTCGAGAGATAGATATAGAGGTAGGAATTTGTCGAGCGAACCACACTCCTTCGTGAGACGTCGAGTCCATTGATGAAAAGGGTGGGAAAGCTTGAACCCAAGTCCTACAATGATGGATATAAGCGCAATTGAAATTCCTGGCAGTCTGATACCACATTGCTATGGCATCTTTCATCTCTCTTTTTTGATTTGACATGGGAAACATCTCCCATCCTTTCTTTGACTCTTTTTCTTTCTTTATATGGGAAATGATCCCAAATGACAAATGAATAGGTGTGGAAGTTATAATTGTAAATAAACCACGATCGAATCTATGGAAGCATTGGTTTATACGTTCTTTTTAGTTTCGACTTTAGGGATAATTTTTTTCGCGACATTTAGGAAAGGTAGTATACAAATGACAGTAGCAGAGATCAAGCCTGACAAGAGCTTCTCGAGTAAATTTGCTAGTTATTATAGTACTACCACAGCAATATTGCTTAGCTGGTTCATTGGAACAATGAGATCCAGATATCCAAGTATATACGTACTTTTCAACAAGATAATGTTTCACATTTCATAAATCACAACAGCACATCTCCATATGTACAACCATCTTTCATCACAAATAAGGGCAGCTCCGACCCTCAGATCGAAAAAAGATGAGAATAAAGAGAAGCATCTCAGATATACAAACTTACTATGCACCATCTGCAAACATAACTAAACCGTTTGCCAGATGAATAAATAAGGTCGACTTACGCTGAAACAACAGAGGAAAAGAAGTAGGAAAAAAAAACCGTGCAGGCACATCATGTTGCAGAAGCTCCCCAAGGATATATAGGCTGCAATCATGCCTCAACTTGGACTATCAACAACACAAGCTCGGACTTTGAGAGCCTGGAGCCGTGTTAGTCGGCCGCACCACAACATGATCCGCGTTTTACCAGGTCACAAATATACCTCTTGGAGTCAAGGCGTGCCTGCAGGATTATCTACTGTGGTCCTCTAGCAAAACAAGAATCTCTTCGTCGCTTGTTCCACCGTCGATTGCATACTGCAATGCTGCTCTACCATCGCAATCGGTGACTTGTGAGTTAGCCCCCCTGCATAGAAACGGAGCGAAAAGAAAAGGGTGAGACATGTATCCATTTGCGCTTTTGCAGCTCGCTAGATCATTCCCAATGGCATACACGAAAAGGGAGATAGAGCAGACTAGTGGCCGAGTTATCATATTAACATATTATGAAATAATGGTAAAAATGGTTAGCATCAATCATACTGGTATTTGAGTTTTGAAAAGATCCCAAAAAGATTCTTTTTCAGGGTATTCCCTCCAGAATAGGCGTATGAAAGATTAGAGATTGCACAAAGGCTTAGAAAACAGATAATTGCCACCAAAAGAATACCTTCCATCAAAACCAAGGGATCGGCACTTAGTCTGGTAGAGTTTAAAAAAAAAAAAAAAACTGATTGTGCCCACACTATAATCCAACAACAACGGTGTAATCCAAGGTACAGGTCAGTAAAAAAAAGGGATGCATCTTGAAAACAAGATGGAAAATACCCCTATATTCTTTGGTAAGAATTGGTCATAACTCAGCCTTACTCAGTCAAATACCCTTATTCTATGAAACGCAATTAGCAGCTCTCCTGCTATTTTCTCCACTAAAAAAAGTTGGTGCAAACTCAGTTCCCAGCTCCCACAAACTACATCCCGGGCCTCACCGAGAAACCAGAAGGTTTTCCCACCCATGTTGACAAATCAAAAATATGGAGTAAAATAAAATGCTTTAAGTTATAGGCATTTGCCGCATTTCCATACCTGGAGAGCAGAAGCTTAGCGTGCAGATGTCTTCCTTTCAAAATACAGTGATGAAGGGGTGTCCGACCACTTGAATCAGTCACATTTACATTAGCACCGTACTGCAAAAGTAATTCAACCATCCCGACATCTGCAACACGACATGCAAGATGAAGCAAGGAGAAACCTTCGTATCTATCCTCCACCAAGTCATCTCCGCGTGAACTTGTGCTGGCAGGAGAAAGGGGCTCTCTAGGAGAAATCTTGTCATGTGAACTGCAATCAAAAAATCTTGGGCTTCCATCAGATGGTGAGGCTGGTTGCTCTTGCAGAAGTGCTTTTCCAAGAGTTAAACACGAACTAGAAGGCATCTGTCCATAAATAAAATTTACATTGCCATGTGATCCCACGATGAGACTGTATGCAGCTTTCTTGTCATTTGCAGTTACACTGTCCCACATCAGCTGAGCTAGTTGAATCTCATCAATGCTACGCTTCCGTACAAAATCCTTGTCAGCATACTGGAACATTTACACCATACAAAAAATCAATACAATACATTAGGATATATGAAATTGAGGGATCTCTCTAAGCTCTTGGCTTCAAATAGGGCTATAAAATGCATTCTAAACCACCTGATAAGCTATAAAGATTCCGGTTCATGCCCTGTAATCTTCAGTTAGTTTCATGGGCATCTCAAACCTAAGATCAACCACAATGAACAAATAGTGCCTAAAGAAACTTACTCGCAGATTCGCAGTTTATGAAACTACAAGTTTCCAGCCGAAGCATATACGAATCCATATACCCAGAAAAATACTGATGAGTACACAAATGCCATAAAATTGCAGGATGATATATTTTTTTCCTTATCCATTATTATTATAATCTATTCCACAAAGATGGCATCATGGAAAACAACGTAGGTAGTTCACATATAGCATATGTAATACAGAAAGAACTGCATGAAGTGAGTTTACAGAACTAGGAAAGAGAGGTAGTATATAGGCCACAGAAAATAAATAAAACCACGTGAAGCAACTTTGTCAATGGTTCCAACCCACTGGCAATTTTAAGAACTAAAGCTGTGGTGTGGGGTATGTTGTCTCTCCATTAGCTAAGTTAGCATCGAACTTAACATCCATCATTTCTTTTTTCCATCGACTTCACTCCCTCCCTCTCTCTCTCTCTCTCACGCGTGTGCATACACAAAGGCCATGTAGTAGGTCGTGTGGTGAGGTATTATTATGATACGTGAAAAGGTGCTGAAAACAGAGAGTTTCCTTGCTAATCTTCATGCAACGAAAGCCACTTCCGAGATTCTAGAAGAAACAGAGTTTTTTTCTAAAATTGTGAGGATGCAACTGTATAAAACAACTAAAATTTTTAAATATATGCCAAGAGCTTGAATCAACAGATGATTGCAGATCAGAGATCCACAAAGTTCCAGTTGTCAATATTTATTAGTTAATGGGACAAAGCAGAGAAGCAATTGCAAAAGGTTAAGTAGCAAGCACCTTGGCATGAATAAACTTCTCTTTAGCAGAGAAAGGATCTGAGTGTCTAGGCTTGCTCACAGTGAGGTATTTTGCTGAATCTAATCCATCAGTACTGCAAAACAACAAAGTTGCAAGTTAGTTTATTAGAAAGCAATAAAAAAGGCAGTAGAAATTTTATAAAGAAATTAGAAACAGTGGTAATATTACCTAGTATTATAACCAGAATCACTGTAACTTGATGAAGTTAACATTTCTTCCCAAATATTGTTGACAAACATGTTGCCTAATGATTGAAAGAGATTGATTACCGATGCCTCCCAGACTCTGACATCGAGTGTCAGAGATCTTACCTGCCAATATGATGTACGTATTTAAGTTATGCTCACATTGTTATTCATTAGTGATGCCACTGATAGTGTCAACCGCAAATTGCTACATATGCAACCAAATTTGGCTGCAATATATCCATTGAGATAGCCAAACTGCAGACACTTGTAGAAATCTAATTGGAAACGTAGGCATATAAGTGGATGCCCATGAGAGAAAAAAAACTTTTATCAGCAGCAAGAAAAATCAATGTACACCAAGGCAGAGTTTCAGCAAGTCTCCTAGAATGGATGACGCAGGCAAGGTATAGTATCAATGCTTAAAATCACGGTTACCGCGGCACTGCCTAGAAAAAAAGATGCGACAGATCGTGGAAGCTATCTTATGGCATGGTTCAATTTTTTTTAAGAAAAAATATTCTATTACATTTGCTATCATATAAAATACTGCAAAAACTATATCCAGATAGGAATGGTAAGCTGCAACATTTACTAAATCAAAGTTGCATATGAATTAACAGCGTCATAGTTAATCCATATATTTTTGAAATAATCATTAGAAAATCACATAACTAAAGGCTTTATAGATTCCAAGTGTTTGGAGGTAATTGTTTTGGACTTTGGGTTTACATTACAATCTTTTATTGTTTTAACCATCTTATTGGGCCAAAAGCACAATCAGGGCTCAGCACCAAATAGCAAACATTTAACAGCTGTAGCTGGAAGAACATGTGCCCGAATCCCAAAGCATGTGAAGTCAGATCATGCACGGGCAGGAATGCCGTTTTAGACTTTAACAGTTCTAAATGCAGATGCAGCAACCAATCTATGTGCAAATGTGCAATGTTTGATCAAGAAACAGGGGCTTCTATGAGCAAGAATTACAAATAAATTTTCTTAATTACCTTTGATATATGCACTCCAAGATTTCGGTGTACGCCAGAACACTCTATGCACAGAAGAGCACCAAGATTTAACGATGCCCAATCAGGTTCCGAAGCTCCGCAATCAGCACAAATACTATTACCATCAACTCTCCTAAGCAAGTCGATGGGTTTTTCAGGTTTGATGCTGGTCCTGTGATGCTGTGTGCCTCTGACATCATTTTGCCCATTTCCAGTGTTCCTTTCCAGTGTTAAATCTTCACTTATGGAAGGTTCAAGTTCCACTGAACTAGTAAAGGAGCTACTCTCACTGGCACTACAATCATGGCCACTGCCCTTAGGGCTTAACAAAAGATACTGAAACAGAACATCAAATTTTCGTAAAACAAATTCAAATACATAAATATTCCAACCAGAGTCATCCACTAGACGATAACTAACCTGTTCTGGGGATTGTGAGCTCAGCAAAGAGGCAATGACACCAGTAATCTTTTCAATCCAATCCATCTGATCTATAGTACTCTCTGCCTGTATAAATACCAGATGATGTCACTAAAGCAGGAAACTCTGAATTTTATTCAACACGAAGACTGCAATCCTGTGCTTCTACCTGCAATGTGTAGATCTTTGTGGGAGAAATAATTCTGAAGCAGAACCGCAGATCTGATTGTTCTGCATCAGCTTTAATGGTTGATGTCAGCAAATTTACAGTATGCCGTGCAACAGATTTCTCATCATGTACTATTCCATGGTAATGAGAAGAGAACAATCTGCTCAGCAACCCAGAACCATGCTCAGGGGCGTTGTTGGTTCTTTGGTTGGAACAACCACCCTAGAAGACCAAAAGTGAAAGATTGAGGAAAGGATACAAACTGAAGTATATCATACATAATACATGTATGAACAAAATCATGGCAGCTGTATGAATATTTTGATGTAAAATGTTTTGAGGGGGACCTACAGGTGGCCTAGTAATTTGCTTGCGATAATAGTACAACATTCCTCGACTATCAAGGACAAAGAACCTTCTTTTCCAGTCACCTCTCAAGTTTGAAGATCTCTTTGAGAGGTAACCTTGGCGGATGGTCTGAACCTGAACATAGTACATCAGAATATAAATATTCTCTTGGAATTATAGGACCTTCGTGTATGCATGAAGCTTCAATTTCCAATCGATCAGAAACTGTTACCTTGCCTTTTGAGGCTGACTGCATCACTGCCTCAATCATTTTATGTGAACTTCTACCAATTGTTTGTATTCCATCGCCAATATGAGAATCATTCAAACCATTTGTAGACGACCGACTTTCCCGGTCTATCTGTTTTTTGTACTCATGCATCCTCTCTACAAGAGAAGCTTGCTCCTTGTTTGCCCTTTCTCTTGATTGTTGTGTATAGGCAAGAACCTGCAGGACAATACAACAGCAAGCTAAGGATGAAATTCTTTGTCAACTTCATAATATGATCAGTTTGTAAAAGCAGCATTGAAGAATCAAGTAAACAAACAGTGATGCATCTTAACGAATCAAAACAAAAATAAATAAATCTACGATAGAATGAAATTCCCATTTTGCCAGTCAGCATGACCGATTAATATAACAAAAGAAAAGGCACAGGCTCACCTTTCAGGAATGACTATGATGCTGGTAATACAAAAACAGTAAATATAACAGGGAAAAGCAAAATAAAAAAGAGTTACCAATTAAGGCCCTGTTTGGTAGAGCTCCAGATCTCAGCTTCACCTGAGATCTGAAACTTTTAGGCTAAAATAAAGTGAATTAAGTTTATATTTTTGATCTAAAATGTAAACAAGATGACCCATCTAAACACTCTTAATGTTGTTAGTAGCTGAATTCTTACTCTCATTGAGAGAGGATGACAATAGGAGTTGGGGCAATTTTCTTGTTTATTTCTCACACAATGCCATGCCAACCTGAGGGGTTGGGGTTACATATTTATAGCTGGCCAGGATAGCCAGGCATATGCTAAGATGCTAGTCTAAGATGCTGTCCTAAAGCAGTCTAAGATGCTGTCCTAAAGTAGTCTAAGATGCTATCCTAAAGTAGTCTAAGATGCTGTCCTAAAGCAGTCAAAAAAAAAACTACCATGACCATGAGGACCACAAGAGGACCACAAAGACTTATTCCATCAATCTCCCCTAAGTCTTGTCCGTGCGTCTTGTGGGAAAGTTGGACCATCCGGTCTGGAGCCAAGCTCAAGGAACTTGATCCTCCCAAGGGGCTTGGTGAGCGGTCCAAGTGGTCCTTAGTGTTGATGTAACATGCCTTGATGCTTCTTCGTCCAAGCAATCCGGATGAAATGATACCTCACCCGGATGTGCTTGCTTCGTCGTGATGGCGGGGTTCTTTGCGAGGCAGAGCGGACTTGCTTGCCCACTCTGAGTTCCACCGCCAGTGTCTCTGCCGAGGAGATCACCAAGCGCCGAGCAAGCCAAAGTGCTGAGTCGGCGGTGGAAGCCGCTATGTACTCGGCCTCGCCTATTGAGACAGGCCACCACTTGTCGCTAACCGATCGCCCATTAACGAGGCACTTGCGAGGAAGAAGAGAACCCGCCGTGCTTTGCCGGTGTCGATGTCGCCTCCGTGATCACTTCTGCCGTGGTGACGAGGTGTGCCTCTCCGTGGCACCTCGGGTAGTAGAGGCCGTGGTCGAGAGTCCCGCAACATAGCGGACGATCCTCTTCACGACTGTTGGTGCTCGCGTCGTCCGTCATTTGCATGAACCGACTAACGAGCCGACGGAGAAAGCGAGATCCGCCGTGTGTGGACGAGGTAGCGAAGGCTCCCCACAAGACGCCGATGCTGCGAGAAGCGTCCGCCTCTTCCGTCGTGTCGTCGCGGCTCGGCAATCACCGCTTCCTCCATTGGGTGAGTCTTGAGTTGCGAGTTGAACCCGGCGAGCCTGCAACACGCAACGACACGTTGGCGAGAATGCTGTCAAGCGTGATTCCGAGTCATCTGGTGCACCTCGATCCCAGTAGAAGAGAGACCCCGTGTCACTCATTTGGAAGGTGGCCTTCATCTCTTCCTTGAATGTCGCCACCTCTACGCCCTGGTGCCGGTGATCACCAAGTCGTCGACGTAGACACCCACCGCCAGGCGTTTCCACCATTGCCCGCCGCAGATGGTCAGCGTCGCGGGCTTTGCTCAAGCCCATCCTTTGAGCGTGGAATCCAACTTGGCATTCCACGCCTCAGTCTCGCCGCAAGCCATAGGGCCTTTTGCGCAGCGTAGCACCTGCCCTCCTGCTCGGAATCTCAAAGCCCCGTGGTGCACGAGACTCCTCCTTCAAATCGCCGTTAAACGCCGATTTAACGTCCATGTGATGAACATGCCACCTTCTGGGCAGCGACAAGCAAGGAGAAGTCGCACGGATTCCATCCGGTACACGGGCGAAGCGGCATCGTCGGTCGATCCTCCTCGCCGCACGTAAACCGCGTGCCACCAAAGCGAGCCTTGTGTTGACGATGGCGCCGGCTTCATCCTCTTGACTTGAACACCCACTTAAGAGTGATCGCGCGGTGACCACGAGGAGATCGCAAGCTCCCAGTCGCGGTTCTTCTCAACCGCATCCATCTCCGACGATCGCAAGACGCTATCTTGCGTGTCTCGCGACCCGCGAAAGAACGAGGCTCACCGTCATCACACGCAAGATGCAATCGCGCTCCGGATCACGAGGCACCGGCCCTGCGACACGTGTCGCCGAGAAGGTTCTCCATCGTGACGATACCGCAGCGGCTCGCCGCCGTGATACACGTCGAGGCGCTCCTCATCGTGGGAGGCGAATGGCGAACTCCACCGCCGTGGTCGACACTAGGCGATGTCGGAGCGGGCGTGCGGAGTAGTGGCCGTTGGCGAAGAACTTGCCGGTAAAGTTGTGGCGGAAGCATGACGCCGGAGTCGGTGGAAGCTTCGGGGGCTCGGGTAGGCATGCTTGGTGAAGAGGAGCCGCCTACTCTCAGCCTCTTGAAGTGGACGTACTTTCGGCAATGAAGTCGTTGTATGCGTCGGAATCGAGCCGTCGTCCACCGCCTTGTCCCATGCCCATCCTCGCCCTTCGTCGAACACTACGTCGCGCGCCGTGCGCACACGCTGTGTCCCTGGGTCAAGAATGCGGTAGGCCTTCGAGCCCTCCGCGTAGCCGAGGAACACCCCTGGAGTGCTTCTGTCGTCGAGCTTGCCGATGTGGCTAAGCTCTTTGACGAACGCGAGGCAGCCGAAGACCCGTAGGTGAGAGACCGCCGGCTTGCGCCCATGCCAAGCCTCGTACGGCGTCCTGCCATTGAGAGCCTTGGTGGGCGAGCGGTTGAGGATGTAGACGGCCGTCACCACCGCCTCTCCCCAGAAGACAGCCGGCATCCCCCTCTGCTTGAGGAGGGCCCGAGCCATCCCTACAACCGTCTGGTTGCGCCGCTCGACGACGCCGTTCTGTTGCGAAATATGTCTGGTAGCATGAGTAGTGGCGTTGAATGCCCTCATCCGCTGTGATCGACGTGAACTCGTGCCAAATGAATTCGCCGCCGTTGTTTGGGGCGCAAGACGCTGCATGACGAGCCACATTCGCCTCCGCGGCTTGCAGCGGCGCTGATGGCATCATGACCTCTCCGCTGCTGCCGAGAACCATCACCCACATATAGCGGGAGAGGTCGCCGACGGCGGCGAAAATAGCGTCGTCCTCCGGTGTGGCCGGTGTCACCGCCACACAAGTCCCGCACCGAGCTCGAGCCGCTCCTTGCCTCTGGAAGCTCGTTGGAGAAAGGGAGCCGCTCTGTTGTCGACGCAGACGTCGCAGAAGCGCTCCACGTGGTCAAGGCACGGAGGCGCAAGCACCATCTCGTTGGCACCGAGCCTCTTCAGGCCTCAAAGTGAAAAGGTGCCCGGCGCTGGTTGCCCTTTGCCGCGCCTCGTCGTCCCGACGAGCAACAAAGCGCAGAGGTTGTGCCACCGCACGTTGAGGACGTAAAGTCGATTGGTGCCTCTGGTTACCTTGGCAAGAAGGCGGCGATGGTGATCCCTGATCCTCATGACTCGCTCTTGATCGCCACGCGAACCGTTCTCATCCGGTTGCCCCAAGCCGATGATAGAGTTCCTTAACGGGGATGTAGTAGACTCCGGTGAGCGACTGTGTTCTCCAGACTTCGGCAGAAGAGGACAGAGTCGATGCCCTTGATCTCCACAGCGGGCATCCCCAAACATTTTGAGCCTCGGGCGTTGGAGTCAAGTTCGGTGAAGAACTCCGTCGACCGGTCATGTGATGGGTAGCGCCCGATGTCGAGGCACCACTCGTCAATCTTGTCGCACGGAGCTGCCGCCAAGAAAGCGTGTGCTCTCGGCTCATCAAGGTGGAGGAGATTCGCCGCGACCGATGCATTGGAGAGATAGCTCGATGCTTGCGTGTGCAGGGGAGCAGAAGCATTGCCCTCCTCCACTCGGCGACGTGGGCTCGGCTGCGTGGTCGGCGACACTCCTTGGCCCAATGGCCAAGCTTACTGATTTGCGGCGAGTCGTCTCGTCGGCTTCACGGTTCTGCGATGGCGCGCCACTGGCGCCTCGTGGGCATCACCCTCAGACGTCCTCGCGCCAACTGAACAGCGTCTGGCGCCTTTGCGCTTAAGCGGCCAAGGCTTATGTCATCGTCGGAAGAGGACTCCTTCTTCCTCGACACCGGCAGCCTCCCATCGTGCTTCGAGTGAGATACAACTTCCGCCGATGTTGATAGGCCCCGAGAGAGGTCGTGGTTCGTCATTGTCGACGACCTTGAAGGCGACCTATCGCCTCTTCGATCGACATCGTGGAGAGATCCAGCAGAGACTTCGATCGAGCGAGCGATCCGCTTGTACTTTCGAGGATGCAACGAAGAAGAGCTTCGACGGCTCTCCTCGTCGTAGGTGTCGTCGCCGAACCGCACCATCTTCTGCAGCAGAGTGTTGAGGCGAGAGCAAAGTCATCAACGCCCTCACCGGCTTGAAGGCTGTGTTCTCCCAGCTCCGCGCGGTGCTGCAGGTGGTCTTCTGGGCGCTGATCGGCTGCCGTCGTCGCAGCGATGGCATCGAGCCTCCTTGGCGATTCGCTTGTTGAAAGCGAAGCGCATCTCGGTGAAGCTGCAAGCTATGAGGGCATCCGGCGCCGTCGATCCTCGTAATAATCGGACGTCGCCGTCTCAATCGCTTCCCACATGTGCCGCGACTTGAGTCGTACCAGATCACCGCACCCCGCTCGGCGTAGTTGGTCTTGGTGGGTAGGCCATCCATTGCCGGACCGACGCCCCGACAATGGCTCGGATCCCGTGGTGACCATCGTCACGGCCCGGGAAGGCCGCGCCGCTACCAGAAGGCCGCGATCTCCGTCGACCAACCGCCGCCGCCGGCCGTTAAGCGCTAAGCGTCCGCGTTCTGTCTGCCTGCGCTGCCGGGAGTCGCGCCGCCCAAGACGCTTCGCCGGAAGCGCCGTCCGTCAAGCGTCCGCGCTGTCTGGGCTCATTAGCGCTCATAAAGTCTTGTGGCCCTTCATCGCGCCGCTTCGCCTTGTGTACGCCTCTCTCCAATCTTGAGCCCACGCGTCGGTCTTGCCCGTCAGTGGGCGAGCCGCTGAGCTATCGCCGCCAGAGCCTCGAACTCTCTTGCCGCCGCCGACGCTACATCATCCGCCTATTCTTGCTGCCATACGCCCTTCTGCTTTTGCCGATTCTGCCACTCGCCGCCCTTTTGCCGCTTGTGTCAGCTGCGGTCTAGCTTCGCCGCCGCCGTCATGATCCTCTTGCTGCAACCTCGGCCTCTGCCGTGCCTTGCAAGGCCGAGGCGCATCGAAGGCCGAGATCGTCTTCGGACATGGCGCTAGCGAAATTTCGCTTGCTAAGAAAGTTGCCTCGACGAGCTTGCTTGTCTGCATTCGAGAGATGAAGGTGGCGAGAACAAATTGCTAGTTTGTGAGTTAGAGGCGTGGGAAGGAGATGAGCAAGAGATGTTTAGGCTCTGAGGAAAGAACGGCTCGATACCACTTGTTAGTAGCTGAATTCTTACTCTCATTGAGAGAGGATGACAATAGGAGTTAGGGCAATTTTCTTGTTTATTTCTCACACAATGCCATGCCAACTTTGAGGGTTGGGGTTACATATTTATAGCCGGCGGGATAGCCGGGCATATGCTAAGATGCTAGTCTAAGATCTGTCCTAAAGGCCTAAGATCTCTGTCCTAAAGTAGTCTAAGATGCTATCCTAAAGTAGTCTAAGATGCTGTCCTAAAGCAGTCAAAAAAAAAACTACCATGACCATGAGGACCACAAGAGGACCACAAAGACTTATTCCATCAAATGTATCCACAACTTCATCTCTACGGATCTGGTGGAGCTAGAAATACCCAGCTCAGATCTGGTGGAGCTGGAGCTAAACCAAACACAGCCTAAGTATGTTGTAGGCCTGTAGTTAATACTTAATAAGCCTCTTAGATTACACAAGCGTAAACTATAGAGCCTTTTATTATAAAATTGTTCCAAGTAAAAAAAGAATTGTTTCTAGTGTTCCAAGAAAATTTTCCTAAACAACAAATGGCAATTCTACACTGCCCAGGACAGAACCGACTTAGATTCAATAATTTGATCATCTGTATGGGTTTTCTCATAACCAAGAACAATACCAGCCTAGATAAGCTACTAAAACGTGAACAGAGCACAAAAGAACTGGACCGTAATATTACATCCGAAGATGGATGCGACGGCCACCTGTGCTCCATATAGAGCAGAAGGGTAGTGGATGATGGAACTTATTGGCGTATTGATTGACTACTAAAAATGTCCAGTCAATCAGGCGAATCAAAAGAAGAATTTCAGGACAGTACTGTTTGCATGCGAGGATTATGTAACTACAGCCACAATTATTCATATACCAAAAATTAGGAAAAATTATATTAATAAGAGACAATGGTTTAAAAGTTACCTGATTAATATATGGTTCCATCTGATGCAGTAGTTCATATCCCTGAACGAATAGCAACAGATAAGATTAATCTCATTCTGTCCATAATATAACATCACCTAGAGGCAAAATATACAAAGCCGCTACTTGTTTGAAATATCGAAGATGTGAATCCATCGTCGCACTGACAGCCTCCAAAAATTCAAATCTCTTCTTTGCCTCAACATGGGAAAGTGCGGTGACCTGAAAATTAACACAGGTATGAAGAACAATGGCATGATATGTATATAGACACACAGTAAGAAACTACAATAGTAAAGTTAGGACCGACAATTCGCATACCAGGTTGAAACGAGCTTGTTCAAATGAAGATCTAGCACTGTGGAGCTCCTGGTTAGGGCCAAGTGTAAGTCAGTTTTGGGGGGAAGCTGTCTTACATTTTATTTGTAAAAGGTTTATTAAGAAACAAAAAGGTTTTTACATCTTCAATGGCAGTTGTTATGTCCGCCCTTGTACCTTTCTTCAATGACAGATATTTCTCGCGTACCTATGATCAAACCAAGCAGCTAACAAATCAATAACAAACTCTCTCCAAAATATTGAATAAGTAGCAAACTACTACAAGGGTGCAAGTATGGCAGAAAATTCAAGGGAAAAATGAAAAATCAGCAGTAAAATAACATTAGAATTAGCTAAGAGAAGAGCAGATATAGAACATTCCAACCGCAAGTAACTGACTAGAAATGATCACTTCAATATCAAGTGTTAAACAGACAAACAGAAATAGCAGGCAGACATAATTGGCTGATGGAAACTGGGAACTAATCAGATCCCAGCACAAATATTGACAGGTGAAATAAAGTCTCAACTCTCATGAAAACAAAAAGGAAATCCTTTTCAGAATTGTGTTACAAGTATGGAGGCACTGTATTTTTAAAAAAAATGATTTCAACATTAGCTTTAGAAACCCACATTTTTCCTTTTTTCCCCTTTTTCATTGCATATTTTTAACCAACAATACATGAATTGACTTACCTGGTCATACAAGAGGCTAGCCTTGTCAAAACGCTTCCGGGCATCCTGAGTAAATGTATGAAGCAGGAACTATTTCACAGAATTATTCTTGGTATAAATTTTCAAGATTGAATGTTCATAGCAAATGATACTGGTACCTTAACATCATGCAAATCAATGTCCACAAAATTCAGCAATCTGTCATTTAGCATATGCTCAACCTGCCAGAAAACTGAATCAGAAATTATGCCACCTCAAGTACTAAAAGTAAATTTTACCATGAAATGAAAGAAGTTGGATTTTCAGTGATTGAAGTATCAAATTTGACATGGCCTTCCAAAACAGGATTTTACAGTTGCATCTTGAGATGATGCTTGGAAGACCAAGTTCTAACATCAAGTGCATGTAAGACAAGGAACAAGAAAGAATAGACATCCACATTCCAGAAACTTCTTGTCCAACAACATTGTCTAGTAACTGGCAACCAGAAAGTAAGCCTAAATGGCAACAGGGTAGATGTTGGCCAATTGTTCCTACGGTGTTTCAGTAAGTCCAACCAGAATACCACAACTAAAGTGATGGTCAGGATCACCTAATACTGCTCAGCTAAAAAGTCTTAAAAGTGTAGTTCATGCTGTTCACTGATGAAAAGTCTCAAGATATGCAGCGAAACAAAAGGATAGCAATGTAACAACACACCAACAAAGCAGCAAATTTCAATCAATTCAAATCCTGGACAATTTGATAACACTGCATGAAGAGTGAACATAATAATTTGACTAAAAACCTGAAACAATGCATATATAATGTAAAAAAATGCACTACCTGGGAGCGCAGGACTTCCTTATATGTTCCTATTTCTCTCAAGGCAATTGTAAATTTGGTCATAACAGGTCCTGGAAAGGAGATGAATTCAGTATGCTAGTAGTAAAGGAAGTGACCAAACTCAGCTCCACCAATTCCTATGTGAGGAAAAATGTAATTAAGGAATCACAAATAAGTAAAATAAGCTAGTTGAGTGACAACTGCTAATAAAATTTTTTTATGCATAAAACATATCTTCCATACTGTGCAAACATGAAAAATGAGGAGATCGTCCTGCATACTTGTATGACAAATTTAAACAAAATAAGTGCGATGATGACTGACCACCAAAAGCAACACTGATTGGGTCATTGTGGCCTCCTCCAAATGTTTCAAGTGAGCCTGCAAATGCAATATCTCCATCGTATGCTTCCCCTAGTCCTTCACTGAAACAAAAGGCAGATATATACATATATTACTGTATCCTAGCTAGCAGCAAGCAAGCTCATACTGGGGGGCGGGTTTAAATAGCAGTGTGTAAAATGGTGAATTGCAGTTCGGCCCTATTCTTTTGTCAGATAGAGTGAGCAAAAAATAAACAGATGAGATGCAAATGATCACTCACGTATACTTGCGACAACCTTTATGAAACTTCAAACATCTTTCTCTCAGCAATTCAGCACTTTCCTCAAGTGATTGTATCTGTTTTTTGAAAGGCCAAGAGAAACACAGACAGTTGGTCATGAATCAAATGAAGTTGAAACGAAAAGGTTTCATTCATGCATGCAACCAGTAAAACAACCATTAGGGCATTGAGGCATCCTATCTTCCATATTTATCACTTGAACTCGAATGCAAAAGATGTAGGCAGTTTCTGCTACAAATGTCTCTGCTGAATTGGACAATAGTCGAATCATCACATCCCTTTGTCGAAGCAAAGCTTTTGTTTTTATGTTCAGCAATATATTCAAAAGTGTTTTGGATGTTCCTTGATCCATTAACTAAATGGGAGACCTGTTTATTCTTCAAATGACATAAACTGCACACCGGGGGAATAAATAAAGAAGAATCTTACAATTCGTGATTAGACCAAGTCATTTGTCTTACATAAAAGACGCAGCTCCGCCAACAAAATCACCATGTCTAGTTACACCAAAAGTTTAACCAGCTAAGTAATTATGCGACGACATAAGAGTGATTTAAATCCAAGAAACAACTCCATCCAGTAAATTCATTCATGCACACTGTTGCTGCTTGCAAGAAACATATCTGTTTGATCTAAATTTCAGTAAATTCAGATTGCACTAGACCTCCAAACCGATTTAAGAAAAGAAATTAACTGCCTTAGAGCTCATGTTATTTACAGCTGTTCACACTCCACATCAAAATAGAGCCATCCATAGTGCATACTAAAAAACGTCTGTACCGAACACAAATGCACCTACAGTCATTGCACCGTGCAGCATTCATTCCTGATGCACCTCAATAAAAAGAGTGACGTTTTCTCTAAAAAAAAAAGGTAATTCCAAAAAATTTATTACAGGAAAAAAGCATTTGATGAGTGACGACCATGAAAGGTTCCCCAAAAAAAGAAATTAGGATATCAGAACACACACCTAACTTACGATTCAATCCAAGATTCATCTACAGAAGCAAATTTTTAGAACCATGTCCCCATGAAACTATCTTAAGCCACACATAGGCACACCTAGTAAAATCTGTAACATACGACAATACAGACACACGTAATAAATCAGTGGCATACGACAATACGGACCTGAGCCAGAGGAAGCCAAATCGCAAGGGGTAACCTTTCCTCGAGCATTCGCAAAATGTGAAAAAGACAGAAACAAAAACTTCGAACACGATAATCATACCTAAACCAGGAGCAACTGAGCAAGCATTTGGTTCTAGAAAAAACCTGAGCAAGCATTCCCCAACACCCACCAATTCGCAACAATGCCAAGTTGCCAACAACACAACCCAAAAACTCCCGGAAACAAAACACGCGCGGATCAAACCAGCAAACCGTGACCGAATCCAAAATCCACCAAGTTTTACGGCCGAAAATTACACCCTGAGAGCGAGCCGAACCGCGAAGCTTACACGACCACCCTGATCGCGTAGCCCTAGGAACCGAGATCCGTCGCGCTCACCTGCGTCCGGAACATGGGCGAGTCATCGAGCTTGGCGAAACCCATGGCTGCCAGCCTGCCACCGTCGTTGCCACCACCAGGTCCACGGCACCGCGTCCCCGCCACCTCCTACCTCCTCATCCACACCGCCAATGCCGCCGCCTCAAACCCTAGCCCCTCCGGAGCTGCGCCTCGCGTACGTCACCGCCTCGCCGCCGCAGCCGTCCGCCTGGCCTCCACCGGGCGCCACCGCCGGGAGCCGTGCCGCGCAGGGGATGGAGGGGGGCGTGTCCGCGCCGCGAGACTCGCCGGAGTTGGCGAAATGGCGGCAATCTAGGTGTGGCGAAGAGCAAGGGGAAGGGAATTGGTCGGGTGGCTCGGCGAGAAGGGTGGTAGGGAGGAGAGAGGAGGGAATAGGAAGGGAGTGGAGCGAGCGATGTAATGGAAATAACGGTGCGCTTTTCTTATTATTATTTAATTTTTCATTTTCTTTTAGTTGAAAGAAAGCGAGAAGGGAGAGAGATCGAGGGGTGACGAGTTAATACAAAAAGTTCTCTTCTTTACCGATAATCTTTACTGATATATAAATACGAGTATGAGTAGTTGATGGTCGTCTGCCTTTCTTTTCCTTCTCTTTCTCCTTAGGGGAAACAGGAAAAGATCGTGCCAATGTACGGCCTATGAATCATGATATGCTTCTTTACTTTTCGTAAATAAAAAGAAAACCAACCGTATCTTGCTTTTTACACTCGTACCCCACGATCAGATTATGCTCCGTTTCTCCTTTCCTATTACAACTCAAGAATGCAATTTTACTTATATAAATACGTTGTATAATTTAATTATTTAGTTTAAAAATATGTTTCTATTGTAACACAGCCAATTGACTAGTTAGTGTATAATTTTGGGCTTAAATAAAAGCTTGGCAACGGGGAATGCGGGGGGTTACATGCCAATTGTAGGAAGGTGGGCCCGGGTGGTGCAGTGAGGTGTGTTGACAAGATACTTTACACCGTTTGAAACGTACGAATTTTGGACAACCCCTGTAGCAACAGACCAATATTTTACATGAATTCCCGAAAAATCCTTACTTTCAGATAGGGCTCTGAACTACTCTCTTCTACTTTACCTTGTTCTATCGCTGTTTTGCCAGTTTTTACACTCGATGCTTACAACTCTTTTCATCTACCCTTCGCAAGTGTTATCGCTAGTCGATGTTTGTTGGGCAGCGTGGCGTGTGGATACCCCGGTTGGTAATCCAACTCGTCACCGCATGTGTCGTTGCCAGGAGCAGCCGAGCGTCGATCTGTTCAGAATTGAAGCGTCTGTCGTGTCCAATTAACTGCCATGTTTGACCGGAGAGTGTCAGACAGGGTATTAGGGCCCTGCCTTAATTAGCAGCAGGAGCTGTACCGTACGTGCCTGAACTCCTCGACTGCATGGCTTTGTTGCCCCAGCGTTAAATCTCGAGATGATTGGAATTTGGAACATCCGATATTTTATTAGGTCAGATGAGAGACCTTAAGCAGCACCAGCTAGCGAAGGCAGCGGCGGACCGTGAGCTGCTACCAGACAGGCACACGGCGTCACTATGCGTTGCAATCTCCACTTGCGGCCGGAGAAGAAGGGAAAGAAAAAATGGCGTGGAGAAAAGCTGCTGCAAACTGTGCTCCCACTGGAGCGCGGAGAGTGGTCGTGCCCACTAATGCGACAGCGATTATGACACCAGCACGGAAGCACTCTATTTAATCGAGAGCTCTTCTATGGTACGTTACATCTAGAATGGGAGATAGTAGCGCTCGGACGTCCGATTACCGTTCATCCTATCGGATGTCTCTTACAATATTTTTTTCGACGCATGTAACATTTTTTTCCTACACGTGCAACATTTTATTTGAACGCTTGCAACATCCATTTACTGTAGCGAATTTCACTGTTTGTTGAAGGAAAATGTTGCACACGTTGACGAAAAATGTTGCACGCGTATGAAAAAAATGTTGCAATGTATCCGAAAATTTCGGACGTCCGGACACAAGTCATTAGGATCTAGAATAGGTCGTTTATTCTTTTCAATCTAATAGATCAGATTAGCTAGTATTTATTAATATTTTCTTCGGTGATAGAGCAGTAAGAATACCCTCGATTAAAACAATTGCTAGATCCGACTTCTATTACCCACCATATATGCTGGTAATAGTATGATGTACCGTCAAACTTCTCCCAAGCTATCTAAGGGTCTGTTTGTTTTAACTTTTGATTTTAAATTCTGGTCCCAAAAGCAGAATAAAAAAACAAACGGTCCGATTCTATAATCCGATTCTCACAATCCAGCCCACTCATATACACTAGAATCCACAATTCACTTCATATGTACTTTTAGATTCTAACTTTTAAAAAATCAACTTCTCTATAACCATAATTCAAAATTAGCTTTTAGAGAATCTAAAACTGAAACAAACAACCCTAACTCAAAAATGTTTATCAAAGAGGAAGAAGCAGGTCTAGGCACCAAGAGCAGGGGAAATCATTTTTGAGAGAAAGCGAGAGAGAGAGAGAGAGGGGGGAAGAAAGAGTGGGCCCAGCAATGCTGCCCTTGAGTTTTGGCTTTTATCGGGTGCCGCTCCGTGGGCCCCACCGGCCCGTTCAAAGATTCTACGGCCCGCTGTGGATGATGGATGGACGGCTCGTTCCCGCCATCCCCACTCCCGTCCCTCGCATCACCATTTGTGTTTTTTTGTCAAATGCTGTTCATGACGCCACTATCTGCTTGCTGGTACCAGCTAATGCTAGTGATACTGGTAGTACTAATTCGCAACGAAATTAAGAGGCATATGGAGCCGGCTGATCTTTCTTTTCTTTCTTTCTTTTTTTCACGCCATACACGGTTTCTGAAATGAGATGTGCAAGTATATATGACGCCTTCTGAATTTCCGGAGGATTGATGGACGACGATTCCCTTTCGTGAAATCTGTAGGGCGCCTTTGCCTTCTAGCAGTACAGCAAAAATAAGATGCGTGTGGTACTGGCTGATTATTTAGTTTTCATATGCTGCAGCATTCGTCAGGATGGAAATCTGCATGCGAGACGCCTTCTTAATTCCTGGAGGATTGTTTGATTCCTTTTCGTGGATTTTGTCTCATCTACAAATTAATCCCTCTCTCGCTCTCTCTCTCTCTATCAGGATTCAGGAGACTGCGTGTGATTGATTGTCTTCTTGTAAGTTAGATGACACAGGAAGCTGGCAAGTAGCCCGGGCAAAGAAACAACAACCACCCCATACATGGGAACAAAAAGATGGAGCCAGCATATGGAGAAGATGATTTTTTTTTCAGGTGTGGAGGAATTGAGAAAACGATTGGGTGACAGTGGTGTGCCCTGAGACATATCTCATTCGTGTCTCTATCGATGCATTAAGCGCTCCTGTTTGGCCAAGGATTGAGACCCTCACAAGCATCATCATGTTCATGCCGAACAGTGAAGATAGATACTCCAAATCCCCTAACACAATGCCCCCCAGCTTTTCGGGGTGAATTTTTCATGTTGATTTCGTGCTGGGGACAAAATGTTTTCGACTTTTCCAAAAGACGATGGTTTTCAGTGGATAGATCTCCTAAGATAAATTATGCAACTCCGTGTGTCTAACTTCATATTCGGAGCTCTGGTTCCCAAAAAAAATTGCTATTCGAAGCTAGAGCCATATGTCTCTGACCTGACTCATTAATCTTTACAGCACTTGAAAAATGGAAGCTTTACCAAACGAGGGTTTAATTATTGTATCAAGAACAGAAGTGACAATGGAGGGTTGGAAGAGAGGCGTTTTGCTTATGAGCCTTCTAACCTCCGATCACGTTTCCATAGCACTAGGAGTCAACTCTCGCAGGCTTGTCCAACCTTTTCCTCTCCAATTGCAGCATGCCTTGCCTTCAATTGATTGGTTCAAATGTCACTATGTGAAATGCAAATCTCTTTCCACCTGCTTCATTTCTTTACCGTAACTTTCTGTCACTTCATGTCCTGGCGATGTGTTAGTACTTCACGTACAGGCTAAAGTGATCACTATTCTAGCTTCTTCTTTTCTTTTCTTTTTATTTTTAATGACTCTCTTTCAAAAAAAAAATACAAATCTAGTCTCTTCCTCCACCATGAAAGACACGACAGACGACGTCTGCCCAAGGAGTGCAGGAGGCCAGGGTGCTGTGAAGGCGTGGCGCGGAAGGCGGGCAGCGCGGAAGCTCATGGTGAGCACGGCAACAAGCAGTTGTTGTGCTTGGGAGGTGCGGAAGGAGGTAAGAGCCGTGGAGAGGGAGCGCGGGAGCGGAGGTGGCACGCGCGGGAGCGAGCGTGGGGCGTGTGGGAGGATGGTGCCACGGAGGGGGAGCGCAGGAGGCCTTTCCGCGGTGGGTAGGGGCTAGATTTGCAATCCTATTTGGGAAGGAGCTATTTTTGAAAAAAAAAAGATGAGGAGGGGCCAGAATAGTGATCACTTCAGTGCATTTTATTATGCTATATATGGACTTCGTTGTTACCCTATCTAAGCTCCAAATGCATCGCAGCTCATTCATATATTGAAGGATCGGAAATAGCGATTAGAGAGGGGTAAATGATCACACAATAATTTTTTCCCCCAAAAAAACCTACCAAAACCACAAAGACCTCAGAAGATCTTAGGGCGGCATTACAGCGCTACAGAGGCCGATAGTGCCCGGGATGAACAATAATCCCGGTACTACCGGGGTTACTGTAGTGATAGTATCGCGCTACAGTAAAAACATAGATGAACAGTGAAATCAGCACGAGTTCAAGATCAAAAATTCGTATAACTTTTGATCCGCTAATCCAAACTTTTTGAAGCTTTATAGGCACATTCCTATGAATGTTAGGGACATATTCCAACCTTCAATCGCAAGGATTAATGTTAAAGTTCTGATCTTTTTCCAATTCAAGTAAGAGTGCACAAAACTGGGTCAAAACTTTAATCTTCACCCTATGCTTGCTCGTGAGGATTTGATGTTCAAGATGACCTTATATGACTTTTCACATGTTACAGTAAATAAGAACACACAAGAAAGAACTCTCAAACAAGTAAGATCAAAATTTTCCTTCTCAACCCAAAAACCGATTTCTTGAAGAAACTTGCAATCATTAAGCATAAAGTAGTTGGAAAACTGGTACTACCACCTCATGGGTCTGGTAGTACCACACCACCAATACTACCGCTCCCAGATAGCTGATAGTGTCGCTCGCCCTGAAATCCCCCAGAGTACCCTCTCTGAAAAATAACTACCGCGTCTTTGGACCAGTAGTGCCACTCCCTCGACACTACCGCTCCTAACACGCTGGTAGTGCCTAAAGTATCTAGACCTCTAATTTTATTTGGGTTTTGGTAATTAAAGATAATTGTGTTAATAGATTAACAATTTCTCTTGAGTTTGTCATAATAGGTTGGTCTCTATTTCGGCATATGAAAAATAAAAACTTATAAGGTAAAAGGTCAAGTAAAGAAGAATAAAAGCTCATATCAATATACAATTGTGTTTAGGACCTTTTATGTAGTTTTACCAATCTTAGAATTAGAAGAAAAAATCGGATTACTAGAATAGGTATCATACTATCAAGAGAGAGTGATGTCTAAAAGCTTAAGTATGCTTAAGGTCAATTGGATCAAACTTATTCTTGAATCATTCCTTAGTTGCATTTGAACATGCTTCTCCAAACATTTTCATGCTAATACAGTTTTGTCGGCACTACCGCAATGCTAAGGGTGGTAGTACTGGTTTTTTGCTGGTGGTAGTCTTTTGCTAGAGAGCAACCTATTTGAACAATTTCTTCTTCTTTGGGCTGGCAGTACTGTTGTGTTAAAGGCGGTACTACCGCAAGTGCGGTAGTACCATATTTGAGTGTGGTACTTATTTTACACAAGCATCCTTTCTCTGCTATTTTTGTTGGGACTGAAACTACCGATGTGTTAAATCCAGTACTATCGAAGATCAGCAGTATCGGGATTTAACTCTAGTACTCATTTCACAGAAAGGGGTGTTTTTGTATATCTTCTCTAATTTTTTGTCGGTCAGCACTACCATAGTGAAAAGACCGGTACTAGCTAATGCCGATAGTATCGCAAATTTTATGCCAATAGACTTATTACAGAGAAGGTCTTTTGGAGCCGATCGAACTCAAGGAAGTCGGCATACCGCACTTTGTGTGCCAATTGTGCTAGACCTCTTTTTAATGGCTATTTCTCGTCATATTTAATGTGCCAATCCGACCATTGGAGGAGGTCCGATACTACCGGGTTTTGCATGTCGATAATATCGGGCTTCCTGATTTTTTATGGTATTTGATTCCAACGGTTGGAATTGTGGGTGGAGGCTATAAATACCCCACACCTGCATCAAGGGACCCTCTTGGACACTCACTGAATACCTTGTGATCTCTATCAAGTCTCCTCTTTTTCTTTGTGCATTAAATTCATATTTTGAGGGAATTAGAAGCATTCAAGTGCATATTTTAGGTTTGAACAAATTTCACACTTATCAATCTCAAGAAAGCGTCATCACTCTATTATCTTGGAGGTTGCTGCCTCCTAGACTGCTTAGGGGTGGGAGAACCGGTGATCTCCTAAAAGAAGTTTGTGAGGAGGTCTAGAGGATTGTAAAGGCCGAAGCTCGTCTACCCGAAGCTGAGAAGAGCTACCACTAATGATCGAGAGAGGCTCATTTATGCAAGGAGCCAGCTTGATTCATTCAAGCTATCTCAATGTGGATTAGGGGGACCGACAAGTTTCCAAGACCACAAAAAAAATCATTGTGTTCATCTCTTGTGGTTTGCTCTCTTGTGTTCATTTATGCAAATTTACATTCCTAGTGTACTTAGTGTTTGCTCATCTATCTAGGATTGTGTAATTTGCTTAGACCTAGTTTGTTGGTGTACTTAGCGAAATTTAGACGATTTAGGCTTAATTGTTAAAATTCTCAATTCTAGTATTACTTGATCATTTATTACAATTAGAGCCAAAGAATTTTAAAAAACCTCCTATTCACACTCTCTAATCGGTTATTCTTGATCCTACAGTACCATTGTGCTAAAAACTAGAGGAGCACTTCTTGTAAAAAGACTACCGTGCGCTTGGCCGGTATCTCTGACTGGTCGGCACTGCCGCCATACCAAGCCGGTAGTGCCATCTGGCTGGCACTACCGCTCCTACAAGGCTGGTAGTGCCGCTCAACACAGACAGTACCTTAAATTGCTTCAAATTAAGCATAGAATTCAAATCAAACTCAAACTTGAGCACCATATACTCAAACCAAGTCAATAACTTATCACTAACAAAGATAGAACTCCACATGGTCTTTCATATATATACATAAACTTATATATATACACACACACACACATAATATACATATATATATGTACTTTCTTAAAGGGTGTGGGATTGTCGATCTCCCACGCCCTCCACGTCATCCCTTCCATTTTATGGAAACCTCTCCAGTTTTTTTGTGAAAAAGCTCTTAGGGTTCTAGAAATTTACAAAGAGCTCCTATTATGGTGATTTTACATGTTGTGCCGATGAATTTACATGAAGGCCCTCAAGGTTACGGCAATTTACAAAGTGGTCTGCATCGTTAGTTTCCAAAAAAACAAACTGGAGCAGTGTAGCATGCAATCTCAACCTAGGATTCATATTCATGAAATGCTAACTCCAAAGTAACACAAAAATTAAGGTATCCCGCAACTTGCATCAAATCGAGGCATTGTTTGGTCAATAATTAAACTAGATAAGTAGGCCAACTGCAGTAGTAAGGTACAACTAAAACTGAAGCCAGGTTATATATCGAACAAGCCAAAGAGGTTGTTATGCTCTAATACCCTTCTTGTGCGCAACAGTTCTTCGAATCGAATCAGAATTTTGAGATACATCACGAGCATGCATAATCTCAAACACAAAGGAGGTGAATCAAGTAGATAGAACAAAATAACAACGTTGAAGCAACCATGACAAGAGAGAAAGATTTGACAAAGCCGACAACAAATTCTTTCACTACCACATAAAGAGACATCACTGACGTTTCATCTCAAATAGTTCTTAACTTTGCCTAAAAAGCCATCTGTGAAGAATAAAAAAATTCCATCGGAACTATCATAGATGGTTACCACAAAGTTGTCTGGGTTAATCGCGTACTATTTGTTCCTAGATAATTTCCATATACTCTTTATAGAGAACAAGCATATGTAAAATAATACATACGGTTAAAGTTAATACTCCATCTATGATATACAAACGACAGACTTTTATAAACCATATGTGACATGACACAGATATTTGATATCTTGTAGCCATATGTGATTAGTCAGCTTGTCAAAAATGGTTATGTTTGTTTGACAATCTATTTTGCACCACAGATGGTTTTATTCCTTAGCCGTCTCTGATGTGTTGACTTTTGTTCATAATATTACAAACGATTTCACAGACTATTGTTTATTAAGAACGGTTTGTAATATTATGACTTTAGATCTACATCTAGTCATTGGTTCACTCAAGCTCAGCTTTTTACACTAACAGGTTAGAGATGATTTGGTAAAAAAGACCAAGAGAATTTAAAAGGAGCTACTAAGGGTTTATGTTTTGAAGATCCAAGAGGTTAGTAATTGGTTCTAATTTGTTGCATGTATATCTTTGTTAACCCTAGATTCAGTTGAGAAGAGAGAATAAGGACTAGATGAAGATCCACTGATAGGTAGTAATTATGGAGTAGAGTAGGTTTATATTTTGATTAGGGAGCATAGCATAAAAAATAGGGAATAGAAAACCATCATACTTGTTTAATTCGCCCTAGGTATGTGGGTAGTCAACTATGTGAGATAAAAAAATTGTTCACGTCCTTATCAATTAAATTGTAGAAGGATTGAAGCTGGATATATACTAAGAACCATGTTGCGAAGGAATACATAGATGGCGTCTCTGATTTTAAAAAAGTTGCCGAGAAAGATATGGCAAATAAGGGCTTAACATATATGTATTGTCCTTGCATAGATTACGAGAATATTAAAATATTTACAAACTCAGCTTAGATTAAAGCCCACTTGATTCGACATGGTTTCTAAAAGGGGTATACATATTGGACCAATCATGGTGAGGAGCAATTGGATGAAGCATGAGTTAAATTAAGGAATATGACATATTGGACACTGACGATAGTTTCGATGAGGACATGCTTGATGATAACAATTTAGATCAAATATTGCGTGATGCGGAACAAACTTACTACAAAATAGAGCATTATAAATTCAAATGCTTATCAATGACTCAAAAAAAGGTTGTGCCCGGGTTGCAAGCTGAAATACACAAGGTTGCCTCGGTGCTTAAACTATTAAAATTGAAGGTAAATAACAGATGGACTGAAAAGAGATTTACGGGACTGTTAGATCTGTTAGCGGATATCTTTAAGAGAGAAACCTATTGCCCAAAACCATGTACCAAGTGAAAATCTTTTGTGTTCCATAGGAATAGAAATAGAAAGAATACATGCTTGTTCCAAATATTGTATCATTTACCGTAAAGAGTATAAGGATATGCATGTTTACCCGATTTGCGGCACATCTTGATACAAACATAAGAATGGTTCAGATGACAATGATGATGCTAAAGTGAAGCAAGGATCTCCTGCTGAGATGTTGTGGTATTTGCCCATGATTCCCTGCTAGATGAGTGTGAAATGGAATGCCAAAAGATGTTATACACAAGAAATTCTAGCTCAAACGCCTCTCAAATCTCTCAAAGATTGCATTATAAGCTATCAAGGTTTTGCACTCAAATATATGCCTCAAAGAGTGTAGGAGCGGCTACAAAAACCTCCATACTCGGCCTCTTTTATAGCCCCTCAAAGAAACTAGTCTTTTGGAACAAAATCATTAAAAAATACAAATTCACACATTCCTAATTAACTAATTTGGACATATCTAATTGGTAAAATCGGATATTCTTAACGGTCACAAATCCACGTGGTATCCATCCTTTGTAGAAGGCAAATTAGGACATTTCGAATTCACTAATTCATGCATTCTTAATTTTCAAAATTCAAACATTTTGAGTCCTATAATCCAAATCGGCTCCAAAACACATGTTCTATCAAAATATTCTAAAATGAAATTCGAACATTTCTAATCACCAAATTCAGACGGACTCACAACACAATCTAAAAAGGATTGTAGTTTTTTTACTCTGAAATCTAATTTAGGTGGTCTTGAACTTTATGGAAAGCTTACCTAGAGGGCTACAACTTTCATCTATTTTCAAGATTGATAGATAGATAGATATATATTTCCATAGAATACTAAAATTCTAATGTAGCCACATAAGTCTAAAAATCTAATTTATATAAATCTCTTAACATAGACTTGATCGAGAGAGTGGCACAAGCTAACAAGAGTCTAGAAATAATCAATGCATGAACTTCAACAATTAGCAAAACACATTCGCAAACATTAGTCACATACTACAAACAGTGAGTGCATGAGCTTCAACTATTGCAAAATACATTCATAAATAATAGTATCATGCAACAGAAAGCTAGAGTAAGCGGGATTGAGGTATCAACACATGATGAGACTCAAAACTAATAAACAAGACCCCTCTTAATAAAAGTGTAACCTACAATAGTAATCCGGTCTTCCAACCAAACACCGAGAACGGTAAAAAAATTAGGAACATATCGTTAGCCTATTATAGTTATACCTTTGCCTTGCATATCCACTAGAGCATTCACTTGATAATGATCATCTTCTCTCTAAGTTCATATTCTTATCTTGTTCATCAACACATGATGAACTACCTTCACTTCAGGTGTTATCCTGATGTTCATCAACAAATGATGTTACCTGTCATCCCAAACTTTTACTTGATAACCATTAACACATAATATCATCTAAAGTCTTTATTATCATTGGACTTAACATATTTCATCAACTCAAGAAAAATATTAGTCTAACACATCCAGTTGTCACTAATCACCAAAGTACACCACTAACACATAATAGAGGGCCTAAATCCGTTAATCTTTCTCTTTCGTGATTGATGACAACCCAACTAATAATAATTGAATTTAAATAAATATGAGTATTTTACAACTACAAAAGTTTCATATACTCAAAGGATTTATTTCAAAGCAAAAATTATTGATATATTTTAAAAAGGAAAGGATTAATATTATTGAAACCTCAAGATATAGAATGAACTCCCATAAATTTATGCATAAATATACATGAATTGAAACCAATATGCACATATCAAAGTTAAATTTGTGGTAGAGTTTAACCTATGTTTTGAATATGAGGAATGCAATAACATGAATGTTTCAAGATTTCTATTTTTCCATCCAAATGGGAATAAATAATATCATACTCAACAAAGGAGTTAGTCTCACATTTAGATTTATTATTAACTACGAAAACCAATTTAATAGTGCTTAAACTTACAGCAAGCATAAGTCAAATTGTGGAATATGACGTGCCGAACACTGACGATGGTTTCGATGAGGATATGCTTGATGATAACAATTTAGATGAGATATTGTGTGATACAAAATGAAATTTTAGCAAAATAGAGTATAGGTAAATTCAACTGGTTGATTGATGACTCAAAGAAACCGTTGTTCCTAGGTTGCAAGCTGAAATACACAAAGTTAACCTCCATACTTGAACTATTAAAATTGAAGACAAGTAACAGATGGACTAAAAAGAGCTTCATGTGACTGTTAGATCTATTAGCCGACATGCTTCTAGAGGGAAAACTATTGGCCAAAACCACATACCAAGTGAAAAGTTTTTGTGTCCCATGGAGGTAGAAAGAATATATGCATGTCCCAAAAATTGTATCATTTACTGTAAGAGTATAGGATATGCATGTTTGCTTGGTTTGTGGCACATCCAATACAAACATAAGAATGGTTTAGATGATGGTGACTTTGCTGATGTGAAGCAAAGACCTCCTGCTAAGATGCCAGGGTATTTGCCTGTGATTCCCTGCTTGAAGCTTTTTTTTGCAAATCCTAAGGAGGTAAAACTAATGTGTTGTCACTCAGAAGAGTGTATAAAAGATGGGAAGCTAGGACACCCCGTCGATTTTCTGTAATGGAGAAACATTGATAGGGAATTTATAAAATTTGGTACAAAACTAAGTAATGTAAGATTTGGGTTGAGTACCGACAGAATGCATATAGTCAATAACATGAGTAACCATCACAGCATATGGCCCGTGCTACTTTGTATGTATAACCTCTCTCCTTGGTTGTGTACGAAGCGCAAGTATATCTTGTTGCTGCTACTTATCCGGGGATCAAAACAGCCAAGAAATGATGTAGATTTATACCTAGCACCATTGGTAGAGTACTTGCTAACAATGTGGAATGAAGGGGTGCAGGTATGGGACGCATACAAATGAGAGTATCTCACTGTATGTGCTATGATACTTTGCACCATTAATGATTTTCCTATTCTTGGTAACTTATTAGGCCATAGTACGAAAGGAGGCAAAGCATATCCTCAGTGTTTAGATGACACTGAGAGAATGTGGCTTAGTAACAAATGAAAAATTGTGTACATGTGTCACCGTCGATACCTTCTAAAGAATGATGTGTACTACAAGCTAAAAAAAAGAATTTGGTGGCTACAAGAAGGACGTTTCAGCCCCAAAACCTATGAGCGAGAAAGAAGTCTACAACAGGGTAAAGGATATTGATGTTGTGTTTAGAAAGGGTTGTAAATTGAGAACACGTGAGAAGATATGTGAGAAGACCATATTTAAGAAGAGGCTGATCTTTTGGGACTTATTGTGCTGGAAGCATCTATAGGTCTAGCATTGCATTGATGTCATGCACGCAGAGAAGAATATCTGTAATAGTTTGATTGACCTATTATTGAACATTCTAGACAAGCCAAATGTTGCTTCTAGTTTCATGGTCAAATTCTCAGAGGTCTATTTCCACCACGATGCAGGGTGCTTTTCAGTATTCTTCGAGGACTTATTTTAGCTCTTCAACCTCATTGAGCTTGACATCTCACACCTATGGTCCTGGACACTGTAAGTATGTGTCATCCTACATCTACAATCCATTACATTATTTATACAGATAAATTTATAATATCAATTGATCTGTAGTTTGCAGATACAGGATCAAATTTACAACATGAAGACAAGAACCGATTGGATTCTTGGACCCTGGCTTGATTGTCGAGGAGACAATAAAACAAGATGAAAACTTTGTTGTTGACAACATAACGCGACCATTGCAAGCTCAAGTCGACAAGGAGTGTATACTTACAACATACAATTAGACATGAATGCTTTATTCGGTACTTTACTCGTAGATCAATGCCTCCGTACCCATTCTAAACCTAGGTGAGATGTCTTCGTGACGCGTGACATGTAGGTTCCATTGGATTATCTTGATCATTGTACCAAGAAATAACAATGTTTACTACCTTGATTCTATGTTAAGAAGTAAACATGACTTTCAAACTATGCAAGATGTACTTAATAGGAAAACATGTTTTTTCTTTGTTGACTACAAGTGTCTCCCATCTACATTTCCATTACTTAAAAACTGTCTTTTCGGAATTAATGTACATAGGACTTTCAAGAATCACGTCGGCCGTGGAGAGAGACACAAAAATGAGTAGGGATACAGTCTGTTGCATGTGACAGACTTTCTAGTATAAGCTACATTTCTAACATAACAAAAATATCCTAATGTCCCTCCAACTAACAAATATATATTGTATTTTCGCAATGCCATCAGCAGCCAAAAGACCATTCATGTGACTTCTACGTGATGCACATGTACGACCTCATCGATATCAGCCTGATATACCCAAGTTATGCAATCCTAACTACATAAATTTGTCTATATTTCATTCTTCACAATTCAAACCCTTCGGTAACAGCTATTCTTGATAGTGATAGGACGTTAAATTCTCCACATCTACTTTTCCCCTGAACGCTCTCGGGACAATTCGAGGAGAGCTCGCCACATTCATCCTTATTGATGTGATCCATCGCAAAGGAGAGTTTAGGGTCTCAGTCAGTCCTTAGGGACATTTATTCATGTAATTGCACAGGTTGAAAGTTTTCTTCCTTGTAGATTAATTGCCATGTGATTTTTTCCAAATGTAAATTGTGTACATTGTGTAAATATTTTTGAATTGTTCATTGTTACGTGTTTTTGATGTGAATTGTGAATTTTTGTCTTGTATTATTTGTATGTGCTTAAGTATGTGTGTTTATCTATACAAAGGATGTGGCTAGCATGACTCCTAAGGCTAGCCATAAAATAGGAAAAATTATTTTAAAAAGTACAAATCGCATACGATTTTACGGTAATAACCAAGATCGGTTAGTGATGCTTCAAGGATCTTGAGCTGATTTACTATGTTATTTAACCGTGAGTACATCTCATTGATGTTCTTATTAGGTAACATAACAAAACTCTCATATTTGATCCTAAGCATATGCAATTTGGCTTCTTTGACCGAGGATGCCCCCTCATGGATTTACAAAAGGGTTGTCCAAATCTCATCAGCGGTTTCAAGATTGCTCACTCAATTAAACTCATCCACGTTCAAAGTGCCAAAAAGAGCGTTCATAGCTTGAGCTTTGAGATGAGTGTTTCGCTCTTCTTGTTCCATCGTAAGGGTGGGATTTACTCCGATTGAGAAACCCTCATCTACAATTCTTCATATGTTTGGGCTCATGGCCTTAAGATAATTGGTCATGTGAATTTTTCGATATGCATAATTTGTGCCATCGAAAAATTGTGCCTTGCCTATTGACACCCCATCACTAGTCATCCTTACTCTCTATGCGGTAAAGCCCTAATAGAGAGTCCAAGCTCTGATACCACTTGTAGGATCAAGGATAACCGACTAAAGGGGGTGAATAGGAGGTTTATAAATTTTAATCCAAATTGCACTTTGTTAAGTTTCTAAGTAAAGATTTGCAATAAATGAAAATTTGCAATTATGACTTCTAGTGACCACAAGTACTCTAGCAAGTTAAGTATGAGCTATAAAGGATTCTAGTTCCAAATATACTCAAATTGTTAGAAATAAGAATTTAGCACAAGAATAATAAATGCAAGTCACAAGAAAATGAGAGACAAGAAATTTTATCCCGTGGTCTCGGAGACTTGTCGATCTCCCCTAATCCACGTTGAGGTGACTTGAACTCCTTCAAGTAGGCTCCACCCGCTTGAGCCTTCCTCGATACTCGTGGTAGCTCTTCCCCACTCCGGGTAGGCGAGCTCCTTGCATTCACAAACGATCGGGTCTTCTCACAAGCTTCCTTGAGAAAATCACCGATGCCACTTGCCTCTAAGCCGTCTAGGAGACAGTAACCTCCAAAAGTAACAAGTCTTGACGCTTACTCGAGATCGAATTTAAGTATCTAAGACTCAACACTAAATGCACCACTCAATTTTTGCTCCTAACTCTCTCAAAGTGTGAATTGAATACACAAAGAGTTTTGGAGACTAGCTAGAGCTCAAATATGATCAATGAGGTTCAAGACTTGCTTTAAAATACAGGTAGGGGTGTTTATAACCCTCACCATCCAATTCTAATCGTTGACCAAAAGTTGGCCAAAATCGACCAGGGAGGTCGGTCATACCGCTTTTGGGCCAGCATGACCAGCCCTCGGTGCCCAACAGTCACTGCTATGCATTTAATGTCCCGTCAGTGACCTAAATTGTTATTAATTACCAAAACCGAATCGAATTAGTGGCCTAGATGATTTCAGCTCTGCAGTTTTTTTCATTTTTTCCTCCCATCCTTGAGAGTGCCCTCACCACAATGGCTCATGCACCTCACCGCAATGTGAAAGATCGGGATGGCGAACAGAGGGGGGTGAATGGTCGCAATAAAATTTTCCCACAATATTCCAAAAGACTAATACAAAAGATCACCAAAAAGGTTGAGGTTCTTGATTAGAAAAGCTGATAGTATCCTTCTGGAGTAGGTGAGAGTACCAGACTCAAAAGCTCCTCAAGAACAGATAGCTCAACCCAGAACAAGAATCAAAGAACTTTTGATCGGCTGAACAAAACTTCAAGAAACTTGGTAGATGAGATCTTGGGACAACGAGAAACTTGATTCTCAAACCGATATCCAGGATTAATCCCAAAGATTCGACCTTTTTGCCCGAAAAGATAGAACATTTCAAGAAAAGCAGAAAAAACAGGGAATTCGGATCAAGGCCTGCTTTTGGGATCTAGAAAAACAGAAAGATCTTGGAAACTTATCACAGTAAGCTAAAGGCGCACAGAAATGAAACCCAAGATCAACAACTCAAGAACGCAAAAGACGCAAGAAAGAAAGAATGCAGAAGGAGAAGAATCAACTTGCGTGAAGTACATTTATGTAACTTAAATTGCAAAAAGTAACTTGCATAAGGTAAATGACAAAAAGTAAAATACATGTATTGAAATCTTTGAGATGTAACTTGTATTCCTAGAAGGGAGGTTATACAGCCACACATACAAAAGTGGGCAAAGCTCAACAGAGCGCTCAAAACCTCTAAATCCTCTCTGGGATCCCTCTCCTCGAAGGCAACCCCTCCACACCTATTTATACAACTTTCGGGCCACCTACCACCCTTAGATGCAGCCCTCAACCCTAAAGTCTCATCTAAGGGCTAAGAAAAGCCTACTCACACAGCCTGCAAGGGGAAGCCCTAAACCCGCTAACACCGGGTTTTTCTTGCATGGCTCTTAAAACATACTGCTAGACCCGCTATTCCTATCAACTAGACCGTACTCCGACAGTCCTCATTGATCCGCGCGGCATCTAGGTAGTATCTGCTCCTTTCCTTACCTTCTTGGCTTGCCCGAACTCCGTCTCTGGTCATCTTCCGGCGATCTCCCAACTGTTCTGGATCTCCGACGCACCTCGCCTAGTCCCGATCAACTTCCGCCTTACCATGACCCAGCATCGTCGTCCTGCATCCATCAAAGACAAGGAAACCTTTCACGTAGCAATGCCCACAAACATATTTGCTGATAATCTCAAAATAGTCAAACACAACTTAATCACAATCAGTCGGCAAACCCATATACTCGAACCCACTCGGCTAACCACCTGGCTAACCACTCGGCTAATCACCAAACGCCCTAAGGACGACTGCCTGCGCCCCAAAGATTTTGACAGAGAACTCTTGGAAACTCAGATATGGGAACTCTACTGAGTACTTGATAAACCTCTTGCCTGCAGCAGAGTACTCAACCAAGAGGGAAACCTGTCAAGAAGCTAAAAACCACGCAGCAAGGACTGGAGGCACTCAGCACTCGGCCTTCACCAAAAGAAGAAAACCAGTCAAAAAGCTAGATGCACTTAGTAAAGACAGGAACCACTCGGAACACAGTACTTAGCAAAGAGACCAGTTGAAAAGCTAGAGGAACTCAGCAAAGGTTGGCAGTACTCGGCACTTAGCACTCAGCTAAGGAAGAAAACCGGTCGAGAGCCTAAAAGTACTCAGCAAAAAAACACGACTTGATTGGGAACCTATCAAAATGCTCCAAGTCACACTTCAATTCGGATCAACCTTTAATCTAGTGTTTTACTCATCGGATCAACCTTTAATCTAGTGTTTTACTCATCGGATCAACCTTTAATCTAGTCAATTACTCATCACACAAAGGTATAGATCTCCACGTAGTCTTTCACAAGGTGTGCATTGGTGTTCAGGCTTGACCTCTCGAATCCTCCACCGGTTTTTTCTTTGTGCAGTTTGGTTAACCACACCTCCTGTTCTTACGGTCCTCCATGGCATAGGTTTGTGCCGCCTCCGAGCTCCACCTGCTCGTTGGTACCTCATAGTTGGTCCTACCGTGTCTTCCTTCTTACAATAGCCTGCACTTCTGTCTTTGTGCCTGTTAGATTTTGCAACTATCTTTGTAGTTTTGTATAAACTGTAGTTAGGATTTGATTACCTACCATTAATAATATGGTTTCCTTCTCCTAGTTAAAATTTTTACCAGACCTCTCATTGGTTGTTGTTCCTTTATATTTACCTATAAATCAGTATCCTCCATTGCTCCAAGTATTTTTCATGATCACCTCATCTTTGCAAGTAACTTGCATGACTCAACCTCGAAGTCATACCTTGAAGCGACCTCACGCAACAATGTGCGATGTGCTATGTCATGCATCTCTAATGTAATTGTTTCTACCTCAATAATTGTATATTTCTTACAATCCGTCAAGTAAACAGTTCCATATATCGAGCATAGATATTATTCATCAAACATCTCCCTCGCCAAAAACATGTGGAAGCAACAAATTGAATCTAATATCTATCCATGAGAAATACTTGATTAACTGATGGCAAATATGTTCGAATCATCTTTTTCTACCGTCATTGAGCATGCACCCTTCATTTGCTTTAATCTTGAACATTCCTTTATTATATGACATTCCTCGTCACATAGATAGTATACATCTACTATAGCTAATGCTTGATCACCCGAGGATGAAGATTTCGATAGCTTTTTCGAAAACTCTGCCTCTAATAGATATGCAGCTGTCTTATTAAAGTTGAGAGTGCTTTTCCTGACGAGAATATTCATCACCAATTGCTCCTATGATGGTGGTAGAGATGATGCAGGTATAACGACTTTATCGTTCTCCGCAATTTTCTCATTCACACTAATCAGTTGTGCAATAAGCTTGTGGAAGATATTGAGATGGTCAACGAACTAGATACCTTCCTCCATGCACAACCTGTATAGTTGTCGCTTTTACGCAAGTCCTATAATTTCTTCGGTGAATTCCCTATGACCATAAAGTATGTTACCTCGTTGGAAAGACATAGATTGTATCAATAGTCTTTCATATTACCTTCTAGTCTTCAACGGACGTCTTTTTGAATTTGTTCACTTCAAAAGCATCGGGACAAGAACATCCTTCACTACACATTGTTACACGCTGAGATTTCCTCCGTCATCAAATTTCTCAACTTGATTCCACATCATCGATATTGATCTTGATTATGTGCCGCCTAACACTTTACCAACTTTCTCACAAATCTAATTAATTCAGTCTTAATTCCGATACCACTTACTAGACTTTGATACCCCCTTCTTATGCACAGTAGCCTCTAGATTGGATCAATGTTTGGTAAGAAACAACACAAAAGTGTATGTTCTTGTAAATGAATAAGATGAATCTCATAGAAAACCAAAATTACGACATTGCAACTGTCACAAGAGAGTAAGACTTGATGAGACCAACCGCGAATCCGTTGAACACAATCTCAAAAAAATACAAATGATGGTGGATCTCACAATCTCTCAATTTTTTTAAAACCTTTGGATCCTTAACCCATACAAGAATCTAGTACTAGACAATAACCAAGCATATGCATATAATCTTCCTCTTGCTTTGAAGCATGGCTCAACATGTTCTAAACAAACGAAGTTGATTGCTGTGATGAAGCATTATGAAGCAGAAATATGAATCATTAAGGACATTGAAGATTAGTAATGATATCCACATAATCTTCTCATCAGTCAACACAATGTTAAATCATTGGACCAGAGTAGACTCACAGCAAGGAAAAACTAATAACTTGAGATAGAGGGCAGTGGCAAGTAAAGCATGTCTGATTGCCTCCCAAGAACACAAGTTCCCTGTTGTAAGGCCGCCTTTGGCAGCATGCAGGAGCAACATAACTACAGGGTTCTAGATAGTGCTCTCAACCCAAATTCACGAAAGTACCCATGAGAAAAAACAATCTTGTTCACTTTGGGTAGAGAATATCGTAGTGACCAGGCCGGTAGAGCAGAGTAATATAAGGTTTCTCATCAGCTGGAGTTGACGTCATTGCAGCATACCCTTCAGAAGAATCGGCCGCAGGGACAAAATCGTGGTGGTTCACACTTAGATTGCCAGGATCGCAAGAGCTTCGGTCTAGGTACATCACACGGATTGGCACACCTAACGCATCTGATAGCGCAGTAATGTGAACATGATCACTTTCCTCACCCATTGGCTCCACGGAAGCCTTGCAGAACTGCAAAGTGAACTCCAAATCAGGGTCAGTCCCTCAGCTGCATCTTAGTTGAAATAGTGCGCACAAAATCAAGTATGTAAATAACACCGGGCAACTTGAACAAGTTTTGAAACATGTATTATTTGCTCCCAACGGAAGACAGGTAAATGAATTATCTCTTGTCCTGATATGGTTAGCTGGAATAAACTTATCCGAGCTTCTGTCTGATACTCCCATGACATCCAGTTTAAGTTTGGTCTTTCTTAAGGGAAATTGGTCCTGTGGGACTATTAACTGTCACACCCCAGAGTGATGTGTGCCAAAAAACATCAATCACATAATTATTCCAACCATTTTGCAATATATGTCCAAGCCCACCATGCCCACAAACCAAGGAGGCACCAAAACTAAAGAATAGTTAAATGCCCCTATTAAATGGCATACGACAGTCGTTTAACCTAAAAATATTGCAAGAACAACACTTGATTTCCTTGAATGACTTGCATTGCAAAACGACAATTTCCAATAAAATGGACTTAATTGCAAACAGGAAGGAATACTATTGACCAGGAAGAAACAATAGAATCACCAGTTAACATCCCAACATTTGATGTAAATACATGACTACTGGTATAATGTCTACTTCCTGTGTTACATACAACAACAAAACTATGAAACATTGAAGCTAACCTGAGCCACGGTCGAATTTGTCAAGCCAAAGATGAATGGCTCAAAGAACTCAGCCCTCCTTTGAATTTCACCAGAGGTGACAAACCTAAAGAACATTACAACTAAAGAAGACACGATTAGATAGAAATAACAACATGGTCGAGAAAGGCACAGTACAAATATCTGGTTGTACAAACCATAATCAGAAATCATTTGATCCCTGGTTCTTTCTAGAAGTTCTTCAGGCCTAAAGATACAGGAAAACAAAAGTAGATTCACTACAAAAGCAAAACATAGATCATGGGTATACCATACTTTGTAAAGAGTTAAAAGAATTCCTTTGTCATCAACGGTTTAATACTTCTTTTCTATTTTTCGTATGCACTAAGGAGAGTAGGAGACAAATACAACTCGATGATACTTACCCTATAGAAGTTTCCTGTCCCTGCAGAACACTTTCCAACTGCTCAATGAAAATCTGAGGGAAATCAGGGAGGAAAAGGAGGCATGTTATGACAGCACCAAGAAGTATTACAAAGAAGCTACATTGAAATTCATTTAAAAAAAAAATCCTTGTATTTTCAGGTGACAATAAGTTCCCATTTTACACTCCCGAACTTTTTAAAAAGTCTAATAAACACCCCCAACTACAAAACCAGGTATTTAACCCCCCAAACTTACAAAACCGGGTTAATGTACACCCTAAGGTGGTTTTGATGACGTGGATCCCACTAAGGTTCCATACTGGCAGCCATGTCATCACGTTTTGCTTAGGAGGATCCAACTCAAGGATGTTCACATTTACATCATCAACCTCTTTCTTATTCCTCTCTCTCTCTCTCTCTCTCTCTCTCTCATTCCCTTTCTTCTTCACATCATCCTCCCTCCTATCATTTGGATCCCTGTCAACAAAAACCGATGACATGGCTGCCGACATGACAAAAACAACCCTGTGTTGGATCCCCATCAACAAAACCGCCTTAGGATGTAAGTTAACCTATTTTTGTAAGTTTAGGGTGTTAAATACCTTGTTTTCTAGTTCAGGGGATTAAGTAGACATTTTGCAAAGTTCAAGGTTGTAAAATGGACTTATTCCTTTTCAGATACAGATCAGTTAGCAACGTTCAAGTTATTGTGAACAAGCATCTCAACTACTGACATTTCAACTGGTGTGCATGAACACAAACCACAGAACTCTCAACACAACCAGAAAATACAGTGAAAATCATCTAGTTGGGCCGCTCCACTACAGATTCAAATTTTGTGTGACAAATTTTAGATCAATAGTATTTAACGTGTGACCTTCAGAAAGGCAACCTGGTTAATACATCTGGCTAAAAATAACTCTTTATATCTGAGATGCTTTCCTCATAAAGGGCAACAAATCATGCATTTCATCAAAGAATTGGCAAGCGTGCAATATAATCACCCAGATAAATCATTTTCAAAGTTATTAACAATGGACAGGGGTTAGATGCAGACATTTACTTTATTTCATTACAGGAAAACTACAAAATCCTGATTGTCACTGACTCATATAAGCAAATAACCCAGAAAGATCTAGAAAGAAATTGCAAACAAGCATGCACAGATAGAAGCAGACAAATCTACAAACTATTCAGAGGAGACCCAGAGGACAAATTGGAATAACAGCAATGTGGAACAGGGTAACTCAGGATAGATGCCAAAATAACCATTGCATACACTTACAGAGAAGAAGTCCTCAAAAGTAAACTCAATGTATCCAAGAGCTTGAAGTGTCTTCTTGCATTGTTCAATTTTTTTAAGAATGCGCTCAACCTCAGCTTTGCCTTGAGTCTCTAGGATATGTTCCTAGCAACAAACCATAAGGTTGTCAAACTATGCACAGTTATAATTTGTGTGAAAAAACACCACAAATAGTCAAATACTACCAGGTAGGAAAACATGAAGCTTCGATAAAAGCAGTTTCCATCTCCTCGAGTCCGTCTCAAAGCATCATACTGTTCACCAAGCAACTGCAGGTCAAGCAAGAAACTATAAGAACAAACTGGAGCACCAGATATTGATGCACTGGATCAACATTAATACAGTTATTACATATTAGAATTGCCAAATCCATAAGGACCTTTATTTTCTCCTGTAAAATGGGGCTGCCAGACTGAAACTCAGCTGCTAAAGTGGAGAGAGGTTCCTGCAAGATTAAGAAGATACCAGTCACGTACATCAGTTGATAGATACAACAGTAATTAGTACGAAAGGCAAAATGAAAGCAGGATAACGAAGCTACAGATTAATCTAAAACAACTCTACAAACATACAGATAATCATAACAGTGTATGACTGTTTTTCATTGAGAAAAGATGCTCAAATTGACCAGTACTGCCAAATACACTTGATATATCCAACTAACTGATCTAAATCATAGTTCATTCGATATGAAACTGTTAGGATGTCGCTCTCCAACTCCTTGGATTCCTATCTTGTCATTTTTTAACATCAAGAAGAACATCACATTTTAGTAGAAACTCTGGTGCAGACTAACCCACCTTCTGGGATAAATTTCACCTCACTCGAGCACAAACAAAAATGGTGCTCCAGTTTCTGTGCTGAATTGCCCCTAGCTTCTCATAGGCTATTCTACATCCACAAGTTGGAACAAACTTGTTCAGCCAATTATCTCTATCACTCTAGACGAGGATATTTAAGTAGGGAGCATCTGATAACCCCTTTTATCCCAGACTAGAGCGCGGTAAGAAGTAATCTCTTCCTGTTTGTCTAAACTCCAATCCCTTATGCTACCATAGGCATCTCAACAGTTACGAACATTCGCATCCTACTGGGGCAACAGGATCGATCTCTTGCCACAACCAAAGGCTGAAGGCCACAACTAGCAGGACGCCGGATTAGCAACACTGAGAGGTGCAACAGTAACCGACTAAGTGTGATTCAGACCCATATACCACATGAACAAATCTACAGCGGTTACAAAGGGGGAGGGGGGATGGAGACGCCTCACCTTGTCACCGATATATGGCACCTTGGGCCCCTCGGGCGCGGGGAGGTCGAGGTCAGAGTCGCCGCAGCACGCGCGGTAGTAGTCGCCGCCCATCGAGAGCTCCACCGACACGGAGTCCGAGCCGCCGCCGCCACCGCTCGGGTTAGGGTTCGCCTCCTCCCCTTCCACGACGTGGCGCGGGGGGGCCGAGGGGGCGTCGCCCATGGACGCCTCCTCGGGGACCGGAGCCGCAGCGTCCGCGTCGGCGCCGGCGCCGGCCTCCCCGCCGTCCGCCGCCTTGCGCTTGCGGGCGCTCGCGTCGGCCGCCTCCCGCGCCAGCTTCGCGTGTGGGTGCGGGCTCCGGAGTTCGACACGGCGGCTTCGATTCGGGTGGAGTTTCGCTTCGCTTCCGCGGTGTGTGTTCTTCCTTCCGAGATCTCGGCGCAGTTGGAAATAAATGTTGTTACTTTGCAGATAAGCCCTGGATGTAATCCACTTTTATGTTTAACTCTTCAGAATAGACATCTTTAGGTGATTCTGACATGTGGGGCGAGACAGATTTTGGGCCCAGATGTCATGGTGTAGAGCTGGAAGGCAGCGAGTAACGCGCAGTCCTATGGCCACTTCGGGTATGTATGGTAATATAGGTGATGGCTATCTTAATGCATCTCTATGTTATCTATAAGTAGTATTAAAGATAATCTATATAATAGATTGTCTATATAACTATTTATAATGATCTCTCATATAATTAATAGATTATCTATATAATGGTATAGGCAGGGTAAAGTCCTATTTGTTTAGATTTTTTCATCAGTTTAAAAATAAAAAAGCTAAAATCTAAACAAATAAATAACTTTTTATTTAGACTTTTCAAAATCTATAAATCTACATATAAATAAAACCAAAAGCCACTGGAGAAAGACTTTTTTTGCTTATTAATGGTTGATTTTCTCTACTAATTCTAATTAGGAGTTGGTGGTGGTATGTCCGTTCTTCACCCTCACCCCGACACGTGTGCGCACCCGCGTAGCTGAGTGGGAAGTGGGCCACCGGTAGATTGGATTGGATCACCCGTTGTGAGAGGTAAATAAATATGCATGACTCATTTATTATTTTCCTTTCTCCTAACGGTCTGGCATTCGAATCGGCGGCGATTGCTCCTGGTGCTTTTCGGATTGGATTAATTGATTTCCTTCCGAAGGAAACAGAACTCCGATTCATGGAGTTGGGTCTCTTCTTGCCTCTTTCCCTTTTGTTGACTTCCTTATTGGATAATTTTTTAATCTGGATTCCATAGATATCTTCTCGATTGCTGAATCTATATAACCCTACCGTTTCTTGCCTCCCTTGCAGATGTGTTGAGCTTATCCGTTAAGCGGAGGTAATAGACGACCTTCCTAAACTCGTCGATACAGCGTAGGGGCACGTCGCCGGTGGTGGGCGGCGAGATAGGTTGACAGCACTGCTAGAGCTCGCCGCGGTGGATGATATCAATAGGTTGAAAGAGGCGCTTGCGGTGGTAGGTGAGGAGGCGATAGAGCTAGTTGATGGGATGGGGCTATGATATGGCCAGAGTAAGGCGCAAGAGCCACGCACGCCGCTGATGGTGACAACCACACACGGATGACGTCTACCTCTTCAATGTCTGCGCTTATGGGACAGCAGGTGATGCCGCTTTCGACCGATCGATCAATTTCGAATTATGGCGTTACAAATTTACAATCCCAAGTGCTATAATGTTATTATTTAAGTTTGTGAAATTAAAGATAATTTTAAACTCGAGTTTGTAAACAGGTGCTTGTAATTTGTATGCTTCGATGAATTGATTTAAATATTTAACCATTGTACATTCATAGTGAACATTATTATTTAGATAAGATTAGTGCTCTTTGCAAATAAATTTTTTTATCGTAAATTGAGTTTCCGTTGCATCGCACGGGTACATGGCTAGTAGACTAATAATACCAAAATTAGATAAAATTACCCACCTCTATCATATACAAAAGTCATCAGCTTTTAAGCTATTTAAGTCTAAAAATTGGCTTTAAGCTGTAAGTCAAAAAATTTAAATCTAAACAAATAGGATCTAAAATTGTTTATAAGATCATCTATTAAATAACAGATAGTATCTCTCTCCTCGTTCTCTCTCTACTCATCATCCAAATTCTCATATGATATACAATTGTACCCCCCTTCCATACCTGCATGTCACCGCTCGACATGGATAAATAACAATGACATGTGGGGCCACATATGGGCGGGACCCAACTCTGACTACCACACCAGAATTCCCCGTTCCGTAACCGCTCGCGCGGGCAAAGCGGGCCCGGTGTACTCGCGGCGATTTTTCCTATCGGCGTCGCTGATCTGATGATCTATGTTTCTCCCGGCACGCGGCTGCGGCGGCTGCCCACCACCACCGCCTCCGCCTCCCGGTCGTCTTCCTTGCCCCCACCCTCTTCTTTCTCCTCTCTCCCCCCTCCTCCCCGCCCTTCTTCGCCCTCCCCGCCTCCAGGTACGCGCCCCGCGCCCCACCTCCTATCCCAGATTCTTCTAGAATGTTCCAGGACTTCAGATCCCCGCATTGGGTTTACTCCAGGGAGGAGTCGCGATCAGGGTCGCGGGTCATATGGGCGCAGCGGCGGTGGTGGAGTGGCGGCCGTGCGGCTGGTGGCGGACGGCAGTGATTGCCCGGTGAGGCCTCGCGTGCTTCGCGGTTTGGTTTTATGGTTTAGGGCAGTGGACCTTTGCTTGAGATGTGGTGAACTGTTAATGATTGTTTTTTATCCCATCTTGTGCAGCTCCGGCGAGGAGGAATGGGTACATCCGGATAGATTGCTACGGCGGGCTCAATCAACTGCGACATGATGTACGTTAAGCGATCTCGATTAGAGTTTCCTCCTTCCTGTAGTGGTATCATTTGGTCATGCACAACGAGTAGACTAATAGAGTAATAGTGCCAGCGAGAGGGCTTGCATGATTAGGCGTCAGTATTATGGACAAAGATTGCATTGTATAATGGCAATTGTTTAATTTTCAGAAGTTGCATTGTGTTGTGTAAAACAATTGTGGTGTCAGTTGGCTATGGTATGTGCTTCTGAGTTCTTAAGGTGCATCAAATGATTCCAATGTGATGGTTCTGCAGTTATGCGACGGAATTGGGGTTGCACGTCTTCTGAACACAACAGTGGTTTTGCCCAAGTTTGAGGTTGCAGCCTATTGGAACGAGTCTAGGTATGGGAATCACTTGACGAAACGAAGGCTTGTGCTAATTGTAGTTTTGTAGTTCATTTCTGTTCAGAAAGTACTTTAGTGCTTCTTGGGATGCTTTGTTAGTGGTTTTGTAGGTGTTTTGGATGTTGATTACTTCATTGTGCAGACTAGAGTTTATGTTGAAGTTACGAAGGACACTCCTGATGAGATGGCGTCGAAAGAGCCATTTAAGATTGACTGCAGCAAACAGAAAGGGCATTTTGATTATGTGGAAACAGTGCTTCCAGCTCTCTTGGAGCATCACTATATTTCAGACACCTGCCATGAGCCAAAGAAGAGATAGGTATTGCTCAATCATATAGTATATCCCTGAAATGTGCTGTCCATTTCCATGATACCAATTGTCATGATCATGCTTCCAAGTAGTTTGTTCCCCAAGTTATGTTTTTCAATGTTCATGCAAGATGCCTTGAATTATATCTGCTGTTGATGCTTGTAGTGTATTGTAATGGATGGATAGAATAAGGCTGGTGATGAAGTACCATAGGACTAAAATTCCAGTGTCATTGTAAGGCATGCATTATAACATATTAGAAGTAGATATATTGCAGTAGTAAGAACTCATTGTTAGGTAGATTAATGGTGTCAATGTCTGCATTCCTAAGTGGGGCATGCGCGAGGCTTAGTACCATCAAGCAGTGTTGAAAAATCATATGTATTGGCCCAATTATGTATGTTTAGATGTTGGTGTCTGATGCAATGTGACCATGTAAATCATTGTTTTTTATGGATACTGTTCTTTGTTGCTTTCATTGCTTGGGATATAGTCTTCTGACTTCTAATAAACACTAGCAGTCAGCATGTTTATCAACCTTCGAAGTTGGCATGTTGGCTTGCTTTTCCCCAGTTGCACAAACTGATGTCAAGCAAAGTAGTGCTCTCCATATCTTTGCAGTTTCCCCCATCCCTTTGCAGCAGTGATCCTGATCTCACTTAATTGAACTACAGACACTAATACACTATATTATAGCAAGATAAACTTTGTTTTATTATTATGCCTATCCATGTAATGCAATAATTTGTGTGCCATGATTTGGTGGTTACATGACTTCTTTACATAACAGCAACCACTTCAACTTACCTAATCTTATGTCCTTTGTATGCGTTGTGATATGCTGACCTACTGGTAAATTTATGTTTAGTTGTGCCCATAAAGATTGTCATCTATCCAAGATTTTTTTTCACAAGTATGATCCACGAGACTCTGATTGAGATGAATGCATTAAGGTAACTAATAGTATAATCCTAGTTAGTGTTAGTTCACATGTATACCTGAAACTGTATGGTGCTCTTCCTGATTGTGACAATGATCCTGTAGTTTCACTTTATGTACATATCTAAAACTTATATGCATGGTTGACTCTTCTATTCTTCATAACTGTGCCAATGATCCTTTCCATTCTATTTGATGTGTTATTGATTCCAAAATATTTGTTATCGTAATTATTCATTTTTGGGCTGCCTTTGTGTAGGGGTGGATAACTAACCGGTTGAACTTTTTTTCGAGCTTTCTTCGACACTAATTTATTCTTATTTATTATAGTCTCCTGTATTGTTTGAGGCCCAATTTCGAACCGAACTTAACGAGCCGAGCCGAAGTTGACTCTTGTTCCAAATCAACTAATTTTTATTTTAAAAGAAAAATGAATGTAATCGGAGCAATTTTGAAACGAGCCACCGAGCCAGCTCAACGAGTTTTTTTTCCAGCCCTACCTCTGTGCCATACTGATGTATATGTCTGTATTTCTCAGAAATCCTTCATATGCCAAAGCTTCTTACTGCCAGGGTTGCTACAATGCACTCCAGTTGATTAAGAAAGTGGAAGTCAAAAGCTATTGTGCTTCTCCAAGCCATACCAAAACCTTTCTTATCCCTTCACTTGAGATTTGAACCAGATATGGTTGCCTACAGTTGATGTGTATATACTGGCCATTCTTCCAAATCACTGGACGCAATTGAAGCTGCGCATGGGGAGGATAGGAAGGCATTGACTGGTGATGCTGCCCGTCTGTGGAGGAACCATGGCAAATGCCCTCTAACACCAAGTGAAACAGCATTTATTTTCCAAGCATTAGGCATTCCTACAAACACAAACATTTATTTAGCTGCTGGCGATGGGCTAATGGAACTTGAGGGCTTCACTTCCATTTACAAAAATATATGCACCAAATCGTCTCTCCTGACTCATGAAGATTTTGAGAGGATGCATGGAAACACAAAAGCTGCTCTCGATTATTATGTTTCGGTCAACAGTGATGCTTATGTTGCCACGCTCTTTGGAAATATGGATAAGATGGTAATTGCGATGAGAACAATGCAAGGGCTCTGAAAGGCACTAGTTTTGAGTAGGAGGGCTTTTGCGAACCACTCCACTGCTGGACTGGCAGGGGACCAACTGGCTAAGGCTATGTGGGATGCCCATCGAGAGGAATATATCATGGGGAGGGGATCGGCTCTGCCTGAGCACTGCTTCTGTGAGTCCAAATTTTAGCACAGATGAGCTCATGGGACACGAATGTTACTCACTGCCATATTTTGGTCAATATCGTGTATCACCGTGATTGTGTAAATATGGATGAGTTGTTTCTGCAATGAGAGTAATGCTCAGGCCTCAGAAGAAACTTTTGGTCAGATGGGCTTTCATGAACTGCACAGCGGTTGAGTTCAAATGTCCACTGGCACTCATACAGAGATACATCATGGCCTGGCCTTCTGCTTGTCCTGGATACTGTCTTCGGTGAGTTCAAATAGTAACACAGACATGTACATGTACACTTATGGTGTGTTTGGTTACTTATATGAAATGCTGCATGTATGAGATGGTTTAAGAAAAAAGTCATCCATATATTTAGTTGCTTGAATTGAACCATCTTATCCCGAATGATGGGATACAAATTTGAGTAATATTTCTTATAGATGTTAAATCATTCCATTCATCCAAAACAATAGAACCAAATGGTACAGGACCATCCTATCCTATTCAATCTTATCCCACCAACCAAACAGTAGCACAAACATGTACATGAGCACTTACTTTCAATTTACTCTCGTTGCGACCATATGTTAAATTTAGTGACCTGGATATTCATTCTGAAATGTCATTTTGCAATTTAATATACCCAGAATGTTTACAGTTGAGGGGTATACATAGGTTGAATTTATGATTCCTAGTTAACCAACAACATAGGAGAAAAAAAATCAGGGGTATATGTACAATGCTGGAAATATTCTGCAGTTTTTAGGAAGTAGCTACTGGTGATCAGTGATTTAGTGACCGGTGATTGAGCCCATCTGTCACTAGGCGTTACATTATAGTAATTGGTTTGGTTGAGGAGCTGGGGTCCGGAATTGAAATGAAGATGGATGCTTATTCCATACTACGATGTCCATGCGCATATTTATCAACTGTTGGTTAGGGAGCTTCGTTTGTTTGTTATTTCTTGACTAGGGAGTTGTTTGGTTCTTGATGCCCAATTTATTTTGGTTTCTAGAAGGATAATCAGATTCCAACGACTATCCATTCACCAGAAGGATAATCAGATTCCAACGACTATCGATTCAAGTCAATGAGATTTATGTTTAACAAGACACTCCCAAAGGTACGCATGAATGCATGATGCATGCCATGCCGATGAGTTGAGTGTACATGAATCATCCACGGGCTATAAAAACATTAAACAAGACTTCCAGTTGCATGGGTCATACTCGTCATTACTCCATGTTTATGTAAGACACTGCTGATCTATTGGACTAACGGTTGTCTCCTGTTCTCCATCATGGCCAGTAGGCTTAAATTAATGGGAAGATCTTTTTTTTTTTTGAGAGAGAGAGAGGAGAGAGAGACAGAGTCATGGGAAGATCAATTGGTCAGTAGCTGAGCATATGTGGGCTTTACACTACCACTCACCTGAAAGGTAGATGACCAATGACCATTCTCTCTTTCATTTAGGCCATTCAAGCAACAGGCACAGTGCTGAATCATTTTCTTTCTTTTCTTTCAGAAGAGCTTTACTGAATCCGTTTCCTTTTATATATATATAGACACACATCTCTTGTAGCTTTAGAGAAAAGCAAGTAATTAAATACTTTGACCTGGTGTGAACATGTAGGACTTTCAAGTCAATGACGTCATCCTGAGAAGGCGTGCAGAAACTTCACCATAGCTCTGCTAGGTTTGTTTAATTAATTAGTCGTATGAAATCAAATCTTCCTCCAATCAGAAAACATATTCATTAAGTGTAAGTTGTGCAAATTGACGATTTTTTTTTCTTTTGAAGGAAATCAAGAGGTCAACTTAGGTACGTTAGCTAGCTATGGGCCTAGCCTGGTGTATGTACACAAAAGGCACATTTTTTTTCTCATCGTATACTTTTTTTAATATGTAATGGGACCGGCTGTACGTGCAGTACAATGTACTTACAAAGTACAAACGCACGCAGAGACTTAAGGATTTATTTTGAGAAAAAAAACAAAGGAAATTAAGCGAGTGGAAATTAGAAATCTAAGGTAGCCACACGGATATTTTGGTGTACGAAATGAACTACGGTGTGAGTATTCACTCGTTGTCATACCTGCCATACTTGTACGTAAGGGCGGACAATACGTATAGTTAAGTGTTCTGGATGGCGCCAAACCCATCGCCATGGAACGTCTACATACATGGCAACATATCCGGTCTGCCAAGTAAATATCGCTGTTGACTAAAACAGTTTCAAAAATTCTGAAAAAATCATGGATGTACATCTCAACTTACCTCATATAAATTTCATGATCAAATTCATCCTATCCTAGCGGGTACAAAAAACCAAGCAGCAAAATGAATAGTGATGAACAGTAAAAATCACTGTTCATGCGAAATTTGTCTTTTGTAGCTGCTAGTATAAGATGAATTTGATCATGAAATTTTATATGTGTAAGTTGAGATGTACATCCATGATTTTTTCAGAATTTTTGAAATTTTTTAGTTCAGTTGCACGGTGGTTTCACCGAGGTGATTACTGAGATATTTTTCCTACATACATTGCATCCATAACAATTTGATGAGAGCCCTTTAGTCCTTTCACTCCTTCCGTTTATTTTTCTAGACATGTGCCTATTTTAAGATTCAAGTTTTGTAATATTTGATCAACAATTATAACTCAATAATATACTCCATGGTGGAACCATCTGTTCTGTCTATCTATTGTATTATTAAAACAAGGGAGGAAAAGCTACCATATTTACTCTCATGGACTACAAATTCTCATGTTAATAGGATGGGAAAGAGAGAGAAAGATTAACAATGTCAATTTTTTATGAGTTAGATTATAACGATGCAGATTAAACAAGTGTAGATACATGATATATTACAATTGTATAAGAAATACATATGTATTTCCATCATAAGAATTATAATTCTATAACAAGTACAACTCTATGTTTAGATGTAAATAGATGTATTGTAATATCTAGTCGCGTATTTGTACGAGAAATTTGGCTAGTCACTTTATATTTGAGGATATTCTTATTCTTTTTTTTTTTTTTGAGAACCTGCAAGAGATCCATGTGTCTTTGTATTAAGAGAGAAAAGGAATAACAACGAGACAGCCAATAAAGAACAAGATGACAAACAACAAAAAGTAAACTTAACGAATAACAGCTGCTGTTCATCAACTGAATTCAATAAGTACTTAACAGCTCACACCACCAATTACATTATAAGAACAATTTTTCTAAGCAGCCAGCCCCAGCAGTCCACCTATCACAATCCTCCTTGATTTTGCTTTGTAACCCGTGATATTTGCTTGAATACACCATTAAAAATTCTTGCATTACGTTCTAACCAAATATGCTTCATAGTGAGTATAATGAGGGAAGTGCAACCCTTAATCTGATCAGATCTCAATGAGTTAGATATTGATGACCTCCAGTCTTGCAGGATGGCATCATTGCTAGCTAGGCGTGCTCGGTTACTCCTATGTAATCATGATTTTGTTGTTGTTAGAAATACAGCATAAAATAAATTAACGGTTAAAGTTGAAGACAATACAGTGTAAAGAAAAATAAAAGGAGTTGAAGACAATACATTGTAAAGAAAATAAAAGGTGTATAGTCATAAGTACAACACAGCTAGCTAGTAACAACAATTCCATTGCCACGAGGTATTGAGGTGTTTGGGAATTTCTCGTGTTGTAGTCTCCAAAAATTTATTTTTTCTAGAATTAGTCTCTGTACAATTTTTTTTACAAATATAGTTCTCTAACTCATAAATCCCATATACAGATAGCGAAAAATACACTGCAGAGCGGAATTGTCTAATACCGCGCCTTCACTCAGCAACAATTTAAAATCTAGGGGAAAAGTGTGGTACTGTAGCGCGGTGTTGCTACAGCACATGGATACTGTAGCACATTTTATTTTGGATTGCCCTCGCTCGATGGCGCAGGAATTTGGTATTCCGCCCTACAGTTACGTGGTATTTGATTTTTCGTCACGTGTCGTCTCGTGATTTTTGCCAAGCTCTTCATGTACAGAATTGGCAGGTCAAAGGACCATATTTAAAAAGAAAAAAATCGTACAAGGCTAGGCTACAACAACAAAGAGTTTGGTGGATGGCTATGCATAAAGCTAGGGTAGTCGTAGCTTCTTGAAGTACCCCCACTAACCCACTCACTCGAGCAATTCAGTCCCATCCTTATCGCTTTTCCTCCTGTACTTGGCACTTCACCTTAAGGCTTAAGTCTGAGGCACACAGCTAACAGACGGCCACGTCAGCACATGGGCTTCGTCTTTGCTCGCGTTGGTGCTGCACAAGGGAAACAAGGGTGGATCGTCTAGGAGAAACTGCTGCTACTCAGGGCGACCCAGGGCAGCATCGTCGTCCCAAGAGCGCTTCATCGCCATTGGAGGATGAAGCACAAGGAGGCGGCCTGCTCCACTTCCACCCCGCGGTGCACCCGGAGGACGAGCACGCCGCCATCGTGGCGGCTCTCACGCACGTGATCGGCTCGACGACGGAGCCGGCGGCCGTGCCGTCGGTGGTGCCCGTAGGCGCGGCGCAGCCAGGGGCCGTGGCAACCATGTTCGGGCATCAAGGTACGCACGCACTACTACGCAAGGCCTGTGCGTAGTGCTACATACTACTGGTACACCTTTTTTTTCTCTCTTGGAATCTCTATGTTCTTTGGATAATTCGATCTGACTCCCTTTCTCTTCTCTATCGAGGTGTTTTAGTCCGGAGGATCATCTCGTCTTAGGATACATTTGGTCCGCCGTGGAATTATTCTAAAAATTTAGTGGGATAATGCCATCCCTTATTTTGTACGAGATACGCGTTTACGTGGAAGAAGTGATAACGGACCAATCTATTATAGTTCTAAAAAAAAAAAAGTAAATTTTACAAAAACTATATATTTCTTATATAAACTATCAGAAAATTTGTATATAGTTTTAGAATTTACTGTTTCTTGTAACGGATTTATTGATATGGACTTACATGATAGTCTCACGTATCCTATTTTTCATTTCACTTGTATGTGAGACTACTATGTGAATCTATACTATCAAATTTGTTATAAGAAACAGTCAATTTTAAAAGCTGTAGTTTTGTGATATACTCCCTCCGTCCCTCGAAGCTAGTCGTTGTACGATTCAAACTCAGATTAGGAAGGCAAACAAATGACGATGTATCCTGTAATGCCATTAAGGAGCTTGGATTCTTGAACGGTTTATGAAGTCATTAAGTCTTTGCGCCAAAAAAGAGGAACGATGCATAATCAAAACATGCGCCAATTCTAGCGCCAAAACAAAGGCGCTATTTTTTCTCGCCAATTCTACAAAGGAGTTTACAAAGAGAGATTACAAGAGAGATTACAGAGCAGCCAAAATTAGTGGCGCCAATTCTCATTCTACAAAGAGAGATTACAGAGCAGCCAAAAAACTGTGGCGCCAATTCTCTCAGCGCCAAAAAATCTGTCCCCTCATTCTACAAAGAGAAATTACAGAGTTCTAAAAAGAAATTACAGAGCAGCCAATAGATAGTGGCGCCAAAAATCTGTCCCCTCAGTCTACAAATAGAAATTACAGAGTGCCAAGACCCATTGTTACTAGTACCAATCCTCCTGTCATTCGCAAGTAGGGAAGCAATTAGCCATGCTCAACCTAGACCTAAACCAGCCAGTATTAGATGAACAGGAGTACCTTGATCTAAACATAGCCTTTGATGATGAACAGGCTGGTGCACCCAATGAAGCACACAATGGCAATGCTATACAAGAGCAAGTAATTGCAGAAGGCAACATCAACCTACCAGGTCAGCAACCATCGACCATTCTTCTCACTTTACTAGTACTCCATGCAATGAACTTTTTGATCCTGATTATTTAAAATAAGGATTAAGGCTAGAACAATCCATGATAATCTTTCGATTAAACTTTTTAGATGCTTTGGACTAAAAACTAACCAGGTGAGAGTACTTCTCACCCAAGACAAATTAACCATCGAGTTACTAGATCATGAAACAAAATATTTTGTCGAGAAACAAAAAAAGGAATATAAGACATTTTTAGTCCACCCATAGAGTCTCTATAGAAAATTTAAATTTTGCATTGTTGGAGACTAGCTATATTTCTGTTGACACTTGATAAATCTTAAATGGAATGCATTAAAGTGCCAAAAGTTAATGCCAGCCAACAGAATTAGCATGATTTTTACTAATTGCAGCCTGCAAGAATATAGTGATAGGACTACCATGCTACTGAGATGCTTCAAGAACCTTTTTTCTGCAAAATGACCAGTCAGTTGTGTATCACCAAGTTCAACCATAGCAGTGTTGGCCACACCACCCAATGGAGTTACTAGATCATGAAACAAAATATTTTGTCAGAAACAAAAAAAGGAATATAAGACATTTTCTAGTCCACACATAGAGTCTCTATAGAAAATTTAAATGTTGCATTGTTGGAGACTAGCTATATTTCTGTTGACACTTGATAAATCTTAAATGGAATGCATTAAAGTGCCAAAAGTTCATGCCAGCCAACAGAATTAGCATGATTTTTACTAATTGCAGCCTGCAAGAATATAGTGATAGGACTACCATGCTACTGAGATGCTTCAAGAACCTTTTTCTGCAAAATGACCAGTCAGTTGTGTATCACCAAGTTCAACCATAGCAGTGTTGGCCACACCACCCAATGGAGTTACTAGATCATGAAACAAAATATTTTGTCAGAAACAAAAAAAGGAATATAAGACATTTTCTAGTCCACACATAGAGTCTCTATAGAAAATTTAAATTTTGCATTGTTGGAGACTAGCTATATTTCTGTTGACACTCGATAAATCTTAAATGGAATGCATTAAAGTGCCAAAAGTTCATGCCAGCCAACAGAATTAGCATGATTTTTACTAATTGCAGCCTGCAAGAATATAGTGATAGGACTACCATGCTACTGAGATGCTTTGGACTAAAAACTAACCAGCTGAGAGTACTTCTCACCCAAGACAAACTAACCAGCAACAATTTTTGAAATGAAGAATCATTAACTTACTAATTGAATGTTGTCTTTCCACAGGGATGGATGAAGATATGCATGAGTATGACGTCTTCGCAGACCATGTAAATGTCGAGTTCGACGAGGAGGAGTTGCATGGCTCAAACCATCAAGCATCACATGAAAATGAAGAAGGGAGCAGGTTAAAAGATTTGACTGACCGTGAAAGGCAAGATATTTATGAAGCTTTGCTACAGCGAACCAACCCTCGTGGGGAACTACATAGAAACAGCACCACCATTGTTGCTGACATGTTTCAAGTTCATCATCGTACAGTGCAGAGAGTTTGGCATAGAGCAAAGAAGTGTCGACAACAAGGAATCCCTGTAGATGTGGGTTCTAAAAAGCCTAAGAATTGTGGTAAAAAAAAAGTCCAGGTCGACTTGACACAAGTTCCAAACATTCCCTTGCCTCTAAGGAGCACTATACGTCCCCTAGCAAAGGAGATTGGGGTGAACAAAAGTACATTGCAGTGCTTCAAAGAGGGAAGCTCTTACGCCACTCCAACTCTCTTAAACCTTCACTAAGAGAGGGAAACAAAAAGGAGAGGCTGGAGTGGTGTCTTTCAATGTTAGATGTTGATTCCTTGGCAGATCAACCAAAATTTATTGAAATGGACAACATTGTCCATGTTGACGAGAAGTGGTTTAATGCAACCAAGAAGGATAGATCTTTCTACTTGCTTCCTGAAGAGATGGACCCACATAGAACTGTCCAAAACAAAAATGCAATTGACAAAGTAATGTTCTTGGCTGCTGTTGCAAAACCAAGGTTCGACGATGAAGGTAATTGTACTTTTGATGGCAAGATAGGCTTGTGGCCTTTTATCAGGAAGGTACCACAATTGTTACCATTTTAATCTTTATTATGCACATTGACAAAGTAATGTTGTTGGCTGATGTTGCTAATTTCGATTCATTTGTAACAGGAACCAGCTCAAAGGACAAGTCGCAATCGACAAAGGGGAACCCTAGTAACCAAAACAGTAAAGGTTGACAGACAGACTGTCAGGTCTTATATGGTTGCTAAATTGCTTCCAGCCATAGTATCATGTTGGCCACAAGGAGACCGGACGAGAACTATATGGATTCAGCAAGATAATGCACCATCCCATGTGCCAGTTGATGATCCCCAATTTGCATTTGCTGTTTCACAAACTGGGCTTGACATTCGTCTAATCTCTCAGCCACCAAACTCCCCTGACATGAATGCATTAGACCTTGGTTTTTTTGCGTCTCTCCAATCTTTGACTAGTACCAAGACCTCTAGAAATATGGATGAACTCATAGAAAATGTTTGCAAAGAATACGAAGAATACAATCCAAGTACACTTAGTAGGGTGTTCCTCACACTGCAGAGCTGCTTGATTGAGGTCATGAAAGATGGTGGAGGCAATAGGTACAAGATCCCTCACATGAACAAGGAGAGGATGCAGACACTTGGGATCATGCCCAAACAGCTAGAATGTGATCGTCAGCTCTATGAGTCTGTCCTACAATCGTTAGTGAACTAGGGCTTTCTACCCATTGTATTTGAACTAATGACATCATTGGAATGGTAAGTGCATGGAGAAATACTCTCAGATTCTGCTAAAAATCATGTTACACACATGTGTCCTCACCAAAAAAAGATCATACATCAGGAACCACAGATTCTGCTAATAATCATACTCTCAGATTCTGCTAATAAGCATGCTCCATAAGGAACCACAGAGTTTTGTCAGTTCTGTTTGGAATCAGTACATGCCGCACCATATATCAAAGAGACAAAAGCAAATGGGTGTAGTAAGATGCTATGAAACTAAGCACATCTAGGTTCTGCGCTCTTTCATCCTATCTAAAAATAATGTAATAAGGAGCACCTTGGTAAATGATCATTTTTGTATTTGTTGGCTTCAATTACATAGCAGGGTACTGTGATGAAATTGAAGTTTAAGAACATCAGCATAACATCCTTTGGTGTGCAAGGATTAGTAAGGCAAACTTGAATTGTTTTAGCAAACCCCATCACCTGAAACTGTTTTGCCATCAACAATTATTACCCAGCCTTCTTCTCACGGGCACCTCCACATCAACGACACTGGCGCCACCTCCACATCGCTGCCTCTCCCATCGCCGCGCAGCTTGACCTTCCTCTCGCCGGACGCCTCCACGCCGATCACCTCCACCTCCAGGCCGGCAGCCGCCACCTCCGCTTCCCCTTCGTCTTCGTCATCAGGCGCGATGACCGCCCCGCGCTGCCTCCACCTCCTGGCAGGTGGCCTGCGCAGGATCGGGATCGACGACGCCCGGCGTTTCCGGTTGCCGCTCTTCCGGATTCCATCGCCGGAGCTCTCTGCCATCACATCGCCGCCGCACCCCTCGATGTCGCGCTTATTCTTCCCTCGCCGTGGCGTCCAAGAGCTGCGACGATGCGTGCAACACGGTCCTCTCGCTCATCTTCGCCGCGAGGATTTGGGGATTTCGGCGGGACGAGGGATTTGGACGGGGAGGACGAGGATTTTTTTCTGTATGCGAAACGAGGGATTTTATTGGGATTTGGACGGAGAGGCCAGATATTTTGTCCGTCTCCGCTCGAGAAGCTCCCATCTATTACGCGTGTCTCTCCATTTACTGGCGTGGGAACCAAAAGCCGCTGTGGGAACCAAAAGCCTAAAACGACTTGCTTACAGGACAAAAAATTAAGCCTAAACCGACTTGCTTTGAGGGACGGAGGGAGTAAGTTCTTCTGTAGTTTTATGAAATAGAAATTAAAACATATATTTTTCTGATAGTTTTATAAAAGAAGCTCGTAATTTTACAAAATTTACTTTAAAAGAAAGGTTATATTCGGATTTATGATCAGACGATCTATTCATCGATCGGTCCTTTTAAACCAAATACTCCATATGCAGCCCTGCATAAGGCAGCAAAAAATGAAAAGAAAATATTGGAAAAGAAAAGAAAACGACATTTACCATCAATATAATCCCCCCGTTTTACTAAACGAAATCGGTCACATACAAGCCTGCAAAACTATTACTACATTATATCAACAAAAACAAACATGCTGAAGTAAAGCACCTACACATATTAATTCTGAAATTATCTCAAGTCGTGTATAACATGCATGCATGAACGATGGATTTAGCGATGCACCAACAAGGCGTTTCTCCGGCGATGACGGCGACGGCGACGTTGGAGCAGCAACAGGAGCGAGTCGCCGAGCGGCCGCGGTACCGCGGCGTGCGGCTGCGGCCGTGGGGCAAGTGGGCAGCGGAGATCCGCGACCCTGCGAAGGCGGCCCGCGTGTGGCTCGGCACCTTCGACACGGCCGAGGACGCCGCCCGCGCCTACGACGCCGCCGCGCTCCGCTTCAAGGGCTCCAAGGCCAAGCTCAACTTCCCCGACGACGCCCGTAACATCCAACAACCGCTCCATCACCATCCAGCTGCGACGTCGTCGACGCCGGGACGGCGACCACGCGCCGCCGCCCATCCGCAGAGCAACGCCCCGGCGGCAGCCGCTCAGCAGGAGTTCCCGGACCTCCGCCGGTATGCGCACATACTGCAGAGCAGCGACGTGGACCTGCAGGCCGTTGCTGGCGGATTAACGCCAGGGCAGTTGGCTACGTCAACGTCGACTGCGCGCGAGCGCGACGAGGGCGTGCCGCCATCGGAGGATCGACATGGCGAGACAAGAGGTGCAGGCCCTACCTGCTAGCGAGCTAGTGATCAAGCGTGTAGGTTTGTGCAGGGAAACATTTTTTTTGCTTGTCAAATCAATAGGCAGAATACTGTATAACTAGCATTCTCGTTGTGTGTGTCAGGTTGGGAATCTGGATCGTCAGGCTATTATTATTATTATTTTGCCCTTGACATTTTTTAAAATATGGCCCACCACCTAGGATGCATTTAGCTAAAAACAAAGGCTAGATGGATGGTTCTATCATTTTTCCTATCTGTTCGCTATTTAGTTAGATGGATAAAGGCAGTTGGATGAGCTAATTCCGTTAAATTGGCCGTATGAACTTATCTAATTTTTATCTCACACATCTCATCTCTTTAAATTTGAACTTTTATCTTATCCATCGTCCAACTCTTATCCCTCAAACTAAATAAAAATTTTGCTTATCTCACCATCTCTCACCCCTTCAATCAAACATAAACTTGGATGATTTTATTTTTACCAAGATGGACGGTCCTATCTTATTCAACTTTTGCCCTTGAACCAAACAGACTGCTAATGGATAGAGCTCATAAGTAATCCCTATAGGTGTGAACCATCCGATCAAGTCGACAGACGGTTCAGATCGACTAAAAAAATGATAAACAGTGTTTGCTATAGTGCAATGAACAGTTTTGCATGGTAAAACTGCACAATGTTTTCACCCGATCCGAATCGTCAATATTTGATTAGACGGTCCTGTGGGGACAGGGACTGCACCTGAGTTCTATCCCCGCCAAATAAATTTATAAAAATAGCTATTTCCTACCATGGTAGTACATTTCATCGCGCCAGCGACACGTCCGAGGTTCCTGTCGAGCTCGGTTGGTAGGTACTAAGCAGTGGAAGTTCGGTAGTGGCTTAATTAGCCACTTAATTAAGTAAAGTCACTTAATGAGTGACTTAATTAAGTGTTAAAATGATTAAAGTGATTAATCAACGTGTTTAGTGGATGAAATTGCCGAGGTATGGGTGGTCAGTAGGAAAACATACCATCCTCTTATAGTGCGGCAGGTGACACTGTCAAGCCTTTTGCGGTCGAGGAGGAGACTATTTTTATAGAATTATTTTAAAGGAGTCTAGATTTTTTTTTAAAAAAAAAGCATTTTAGAGTTAGAAAAAAAGAATGCTTCCGTTAAGTTTTAGCTCCACTTGCTAGATATGCATATGAGTAATGTATAGGACTTTTAACGAAGGGGGTATATCCAGTGTAATCATGATTTTGGTATAATCACCGTGCAATCTAACTAAGAAAAGTTTCAAAAATTCTGACAAAAATCATGGATGTACATCTCATCTTACCCCATCTACATATAAAATTTCATGATCAAATTCGTCCTATGTTAAGAGTAATAAAAAAGACAAATTTCTGACAAACTTGAATAGTTCAAATGCACCCTAAATTTTTCTTTTTTGTAACTTCTAGCATAGGACGAATTTGATCATGAAATTTTATATGTAGATGGGGTAAGGTGAGATGTACATCCATGATTTTTTTTAGAATTTTTTGAAACTTTTCTTAGTTGGATTGCACGGTGATTGTACCAAAATCATGATTACACTGGATATGCCGCCTTTAACGAATGTCTAATTATTCGTCGTTTTAGCTCCCCGAAGAAGAAATTATATACAGTGGCACTGTATTGTTTTAGGTTTTACATACGTTATCCTTATTAACTGTACACGTACTTGCGATCACTAGCATCCTCACAGTTATCAAAGGGGCATTCGGTGGAAAACATTTTATCGAAAAACCAAAACGGCCAGTATTTGTAATTCTAGACAAAAATAAACTTTCTAATTAAGGTACTCCTACAAATTAATTTGCAGCTAGCTACAGTTGCCAGCACTTAATTGTTGGTGGTCTCGGAACAAAAAAAAAGGCACCAAATTATTGTCTGGTCAGATTTGAGGCGATCACGTATGCTCCATGGATACACGCTTCGATCAGAAATATAACGTGCATTTTGACTTTGTATAAAGATTAAAGTTATAGTAAAATCGAAAAAAATACGAGAGAAAATGGTTTAGATACATCATTTAATTATCTTAAAAGATGTGAGATAACAGATTTATGTAGGTAGCAATGAATAAATATGTATATTTGGTAGAGAGCAAGTAGAGATAAAGGATGTCTCATTAAATATATATATATATATATATATATATATATATATATATATATATATATATATATATATATATATATATATATATATATAGAAAAATGATTCCATACTCACAGGTGCATATACTCCACCTCTAATATATCATTTAAATGATGTTGTTATACCTCTTTATCCTTTTGAGTATACTCTAATCTGATTATAAGATACTCCAAAGTGAGTTCCATGAAAAATTTCATTAAAATCTACTCTTTATAGCATATTTTGTTTACATATTTCTTATACATATAGAAAAGGGTATGTAGCAAAAAATAAATGGTCTAATGAAATTTTTTTAATCATGTTGTATTGGAGTATCTTAGAATTATTATTTGGAGTATACCATAAAGTGATAAATAAGTATAAAACGTTTATTTAAATGGTATATTAGAGGTGGAGTAATACTCCAGATTTTCTACAGACTGAACCGAGAGAGCTATCTAGACAGGCTTGAGCATCCTTATCTCTCCAGCACAGGATAGGAGAGAGTCATAAGATGATAAGAAGGTTAAGCTCTATCTTAATTAAAGCTAGCTGCAGCAGGCCGCCAGCGCCAGCTTTTGCGCGCGTGTTAATGTCTATCTTCTTCATCCTTCAACTCGATCATCATCGTCTCTCATCCGTATGTGTGTGTGTGCCTGGCTGCCTGCAATGCTAGCCTGCTAAGACTGCTATTGCGAGGGTTTGTCTAGCTACGTACACTGCATAGCTGGACGGCACATCCACAGTACCGCGGACACGTGTCCACCCTTGCGTGCGTCGACCTCGTAGGAAATTCTGGTACGTATTTAGCGCACGCATCGTATGGAATTACTCGGTTTTTATCTTTGAGATATGCTTCAGTGAATCTCTTCTTAAAATTGTAGGCATAGCAAAGATTACTTATTTCTTTGTTTGCTTTAATATTTATATAGTTTGTATTAAGAGGAGTTGCATAGAAGCATCTCTCTTTTTTAATGACATTTTATAATGGGTGTGGTAAACCTTTAAAAGTTTACCTCTTAATATACATAAAAATGATGTTACTATATTTGCCATAAAAATACTTTCATATCATTATATTTTAATTATTTTAATTTATATATAATTAAAAAGTAATGAAAGTGTATATTATATAGATTACTGTATCGGGGCGCACGCACACTGTAGTAGTAGTGGTACCTAGCTGACTGGGTCGATCATTTCTTCTTTTCGTGGTTTCTTTCCATCGAAGGTCTTATTAAATCTTTTTTATCATGTTATCCATCGTTTACAGCGTCCGGGGGATGATTTCGGCCAAACTAAAGATTAGTGTAATATTGTGAAGGTTCTTTTTTTTATTCCTAAAAAAAAAGCGCTTTTATAAAGTTTTCATATGGCCAATAGTTACATATCAATCGTCAAATTTTAGGGAAAATAAGGGTATTGATCTTACTAATTGGTAGTAATAATAATGAGAGTATACTAACAGCCGTAGATTTAATTTAGCCATATACAAGCGTGCAAAGCTAACGCTAAGGCCCGTTTGGAGCTTAGAAATTTTATAAAAATTAAAAAGTTTATTTTCAATATAATTTTAAAAAAAAATACACTAGATTCCAGATGGTTCAAGACCTTGTTTGGCTTTTAGCCAAATGTTGTTACACTTACTGTATTTCCAGTTAAACAAATTTGATTAAGTTAGACGCCTGTTTAGTTTATAATCAATCACAACTATGATAAGGTTTCTTTTTTAATAGGCAATTTCATAGCCAAATATTTCGAGTTAAAAAATTTGATCAAGTTAGATATTCGTTTAGTTCATAATCACACCTCACGATAACTCGATAAGATCCCTTTCTTAGGGGGCATTTGGCACAATTTCTAGTTCCACCAAAATCCATAGAGATGGTGGAGCGATGTATACTTGATTCCATGAATTTATAGAGTTAGAGTTATGGTATATTAAGAGTGTTTAAATGGATCATCTTATTTACATTTTATATTAAAAATATAAACTTAGTTTACTTTATTTGACCTATAAACTCTAGATCCTGAGGTGGAACCGGAATCTGAGTTACATCAAACAGAGTTTTATTAAACAATGTGTAGAGCCGATTTTGACACTTAACTTTAGACTCATTTATAAAAAAAAAAATTATGATAAACTTTAACAACTTACTGTACTAGGTCCTAAGTTTCTCACGAGTAAACTCGTGTCTCCATGCCATAACATGTACTTAGTACTAATTTTTAATCTGTGGCCGTTTCTGTCCTAACGAACTACTGTTTGCACCATCAAGTTCGTACGTACGGCAGCTGGTGCTAGTACCAGCCTACCAGGTTGTCTTGTCTTCCTTGAATACTAGCTGGAAATTAGTACAGTGATACTGTGATACCTAGCACAAACCTGACAAACCACGGATACTCTTACTACGAAGTACGAGTACTATGCAGCGCGGCCATTGAATTAATAATATATCAAATCTAGGGTTCACAGAACCAATAAAAATCACTCGAAAATTATGATTTTAAATCTTACCGAGTTAATTTCTAATTAAAAAAATTATAAAAATGATTCCATACTCATAGGTGCATATACTCCCACCTCTAATATATCATTTAAATGATGTTGTTATACCTCTTTATCCTTTTGAGTATACTCTATATTGATTATAAGATACTCCAAAGTGAGTTCCATGAAAAATTTCATTAAAATCCACTCTTTATAGCATATTTTGTTTACATATTTCTTATACATATAGAAAAGGGTATGTAAAAAAAATAAATGGTCTAATGAAATTTTTTAATCATGTTGTATGTTAGTATTGGAGTATCAAAAGTTAGAAGTATAAAACGCTTATTTAAATGGTATATTATTATGTACTAGAATATATATATATAATATATATATATATATATATATAATATATATTATTTAAATATATATATATTATATATATAGAAGTTTTATATTTTCTAAAAATCCAGACTATAGACTGAACCGAGAGAGCTATCTAGACAGGCTTGAGCATCCTTATCTCTCCAGCACAGGATAGGAGAGGAGTCATAAGATGATAAGAAGGTTAAGCTCTATCTTAATTAAAGCTAGCTGCAGCAGGCCGCCAGCGCCAGCTTTTGCGCGCGTGTTAATGTCTATCTTCTTCATCCTTCAACTCGATCATCATCGTCTCTCATCCGTATGTGTGTGTGTGCCTGGCTGCCTGCAATGCTAGCCTGCTAAGACTGCTATTGCGAGGGTTTGTCTAGCTACGTACACTGCATAGCTGGACGGCACATCCACAGTACCGCGGACACGTGTCCACCCTTGCGTGCGTCGACCTCGTAGGAAATTCTGGTACGTATTTAGCGCACGCATCGTATGGAATTACTCGGTTTTTATCTTTGAGATATGCTTCAGTGAATCTCTTCTTAAAAATTGTAGGCATAGCAAAGATTACTTATTTCTTTGTTTGCTTTAATATTTATATAGTTTGTATTAAGAGGAGTTGCATAGAAGCATCTCTCTTTTTTTAATGACATTTTATAATGGGTGTGGTAAACCTTTAAAAGTTTACCTCTTAATATACATAAAAATGATGTTACTATATTTGCCATAAAAATACTTTCATATCATTATATTTTAATTATTTTAATTTATATATAATTAAAAAGTAATGAAAGTGTATATTATATAGATTACTGTATCGGGGCGCACGCACACTGTAGTAGTAGTGGTACCTAGCTGACTGGGTCGATCATTTCTTCTTTTCGTGGTTTCTTTCCATCGAAGGTCTTATTAAATCTTTTTATCATGTTATCCATCGTTTACAGCGTCCGGGGATGATTTCGGCCAAACTAAAGATTAGTGTAATATTAGAAGGTTCTTTTTTATTCCTAAAAAAAGCGCTTTTATAAAGTTTTCATATGGCCAATAGTTACATATCAATCGTCAAATTTTAGGAAAATAAGGGTATTGATCTTACTAATTGGTAGTAATAATAATGAGAGTATACTAACAGCCGTAGATTTAATTTAGCCATATACAAGCGTGCAAAGCTAACGCTAAGGCCCGCTTGGAGCTTAGAAATTTTATAAAAATTAAAAAGTTTATTTTCAATATAATTTTAAAAAAATACACTAGATTCCAGATGGTTCAAGACCTTGTTTGGCTTTTTAGCCAAATGTTGTTACACTTACTGTATTTCCAGTTAAACAAATTTGATTAAGTTAGGCGCTGCTTAGTTTATAATCAATCACAACTATGATAAGGTTTCTTTTTAATAGGCAATTTCATAGCCAAATATTTCGAGTTAAAAAATTTGATCAAGTTAGATATTCGTTTAGTTCATAATCACACCTACGATAACTCGATAAGATCCCTTTCTTAGGGGGCATTTGGCACAGCTCTAGTTCCACCAAAATCCATAGAGATGGTGGAGCGATGTATACTTGATTCCATGAATTTATAGAGTTAGAGTTATGGTATATTAAGAGTGTTTAAATGGATCATCTTATTTACATTTTATATTAAAAATATAAACTTAGTTTACTTTATTTCAGCCTATAAACTCTAGATCTGAGGTGGAACTGGAATCTGGAGTTCTGTCAAACAGAGTTTTATTAAACAATGTGTAGAGCCGATTTTGACACTTAACTTTAGACTCATTTATAAAAAAAAATTATGATAAACTTTAACAACTTACTGTACTAGGTCCTAAGTTTCTCACGAGAAAACTCGTGTCTCCATGCCATAACATGTACTTAGTACTAATTTTTAATCTGTGGCCGTTTCTGTCCTAACGAACTACTGTTTGCACATCAAGTTCGTACGTACGGCAGCTGGTGCTAGTACCAGCCTACCAGGTTGTCTTGTCTTCCTTGAATACTAGCTGGAAATTAGTACAGTGATACTGTGATACCTAACACAAACCTGACAAACCACGGATACTCTTACTACGAAGTACGAGTACTATGCAGCGCGGCCATTGAATTAATAATATATCAAATCTAGGGTTCACAGAACCAATAAAAATCACTCGAAAATTATGATTTTAAATCTTACCGAGTTAATTTCTAATTAAAAAAAATTATGCAACGTAAATTAGTCAAAAATTGGTGAAAATCACTCGATTTTCGATGAAACCGAGCAGACATCGCTTAAAAATTGGCTCTAAGGAATATTCATTTAATTAGTCGATTTTCGACTAGTTTTTGAGAAAACTGACTGGTTTTCTATTTTTTTTGAATTTTTTCTAAATTTTTTGATTTCCTAACTCTTAGGTTTTTGATGATTTTTGACTCAATATTTCCAATTTTCGAACAGTTTTTTCAAAAACAGTTTTATGAACTCTGATCAAATCAAATAGTAGTGTCCACACATAAAGACGTCATTAACGAATGACGTGATTCCCGCGATTTGCCTGTAATTTATTTTAGATGCGAACTAAATCCAAACCAAATTAACATGCTCATCCAAACTATTCGAAAGGAGTCGTACATGCATGATACATAGATGATCCAAGGTAGTAAGGGCGGGCATTTGGTTTTTTTTATCTAATCGGTTCGTTTTTTTGATCTTAAAACAATTCAGTTTTTGAAAACTAGCTACCGAATTTTTCGAACTAAAATAAAAAACCGAACCAAATTAATCAAAATAATTCGGTTCAGCTAATCCGGTTTTCAGTTAGCTGAAATATAAATAAACACTACGTAGATTAGATATAGTCCTTCCAATATCGCAACACAGAGTAGAGATAAGCCCACATAATATTTATAGGTTATTACAGCATAATAGAACATATAAATATATCAAACATATGTATAAATATGTTAGTACATAAAAATTGTTTAGTTGATTTAGGAAGATCATTATAAAAATGGCATTGTATATGAGTTATTTGGTTATTTTGGTTTTTGAAAACAAAAAATCGAACCGAACATCGAAGACCGAATTATACCAAAATAAAAACCGAAATATTTATTTAATTCTGTTTGGTTCGATAATACAATTTTGGTTTAGGCCCCGTTTGGTACGGTTCCAGATTCTAGTATAAACGGAAACGCTTTTGATTCTTGGTAAACGTTTGTACAATCGTAATCCGGAGGAACGGGTTGCTAGCCGATTCGACCACGGCGTGTAAAAATCAGAAACGATTCGCTTTGAAACGTTCCGAGTCCTATTCTGTTTGATTGGATTTATTTCAGATTCTAAGAGAAACAGTCCAGTTCCAAATTGCCAAATAAGGCCTTAAAAATACCCACCCTATAAGGTACCAGGACAGATGTTGAGCTGCATCGATCCCTATCACTAAGAGGAGAAGAGAGAGAGAGAAAAAAGCGCCGAATCGGATTGGATCGGATCGGGTCCCATTTGCGTACCACTGGTATCCACTTTTATTCCCGGCGACGGCGACCCCCCTGTATCTCCTGTATCTCCTTCCATCGGCTCCAAATAAATCCTCACCGTCCAATCCCACGGCCCGGATCACGCCCCCAACACACTGTCACTCTTTCGGGAACAACCCTCGAACTCCCAGATAACTATATACAAGTCCAACCAAAAGCCCCTACAAAACCCTTACAGGAGATGGTGATTAACTAGTAGATCATGTCTGCTCTGTCCTGTGATCTAATTCTGCAAGTTAGGGCACATGCGCTAAAAAATATCAGTTCATGTTTAGGGAGAATGTAAGGCACAAATATCCGTACCAAGATCAGAGTTAACAAAACCAATGTAAGGCACAAATATCTGTATCAAGATCAGGGTTAACAAACCGTCCTGCGTAAACCGATTCGGTTTTCGTGATACGATTGTCGCAAAAATCGTTCGAAAAACCGCTCAAAAATCGTAAAAACCGAAGGGTTGAAAAATAAAAAAATTGAAAAAAAATCGAAACACGAAAAACCAACTCGACCAATTGAATGTTCTTCGAAAACGGTTTTTGAACGGTTTTCAACGAAAACTGCGGTTTTTTCACGAAAAACCGCACGCATAAATTTTTTCAAAATTTTTAAATTTTAATTTTTTTAATTAGAACAGTTTACCGAGCGGTTTTGGATCTCGAACCGAACGATAAGGTCTGATCAGGATTACGTTTGCTAGCGTGTATAGAAAGCTATTTAGCGAAGAAGCATGTATTGTTATATGTAAACTAGTACGTAAAGGGTTCGCGCGTTGCTGTGGACATATAGTTGCTATAGTATTTGTGAAGCTATAGTGCTTGTGTCTCTCGGATTTGAATCGGGGACTTGGCGCACGCACGGCAAGACTTCAGCTAACCGAGCGAAGGGTTGTTTGTGAAGCCTGATGGGTAATAAATATATAAGCCTATGTAACTCACTGTTGTAGAATCTACAGTAAAAAAACACAACATTGGTGGGGAGGCGGAGAAAGCACCGCTGTACATCCCTAAGAATAGAGAGTTTTATATGATTTGTGTTCAATATTGTGTTTGTCGTATCCCGATGTATTTACTCTATTTGCTTCATTTTTATAGGATGTATTTTCATTTTTGACATGGCATAAACATTGAAAACGATTAAGATTGAGAAGGCATCTACATCGTCGAATACATTGGGAAGTAAAAAGACACAGATTGTTTGAATGGACGCATAGACAAAATTACCCTTACACACATTACTTAATTGTGTTTGATCTGTTTCTCATATGAGACACTGCTTAGCCCTGTGCTAAAAGCCTGTTTCATAAGCTAAGCCGTTTAGACCCTATTTGTTTAGACTTTTCACCGGCTTAAAAAGTCAAAAAAGCTAAAGTTTAAACAAACGAATAGCTTTTTATCTAGGCTTTTCAAAAACCATAAGCCTCTATATAACTAAAAGTCAAAAGTTACTAGAGAGAGACTTTTTTGGCTTATTGATAGTTAATTTTGAACTAATAACATTAAACTAAAATTACCCTCTTCTATCACGTACTAAAACCGTTAGTTTTTAAGCTATTTAAGCTAAAAAGCTAACTTTAAACTATAAGTCAAAAGGTTTAAGCCTAAACAAACAGGACCTTTGAGGACTCACAGCTTATTCCGAGCAAAGGCCAGCCATAAGCATCTGAAATAGGGCCTTAAAGATTGTTTGGAACTTTGGATGGTAATGCATGTGCAAAATTACTACACTACAAATTAGTGTCACCGCTTAAACACATTACATAGTTGTGTTTGATCTGTTTCTGACATGAGACATTTGCTTAGCCCAATGTCAAAAGCCCTGTCCATAAGCTAAGCCATTTGGGCGGGCTCACAGCTTCATATTTGATTTAAAAGTCAATTTTAACATAACTAACCCTTGTTAAGTATGGCTTGTCACACCTATTATGGTAATAAAATTCAACATGCATATGTGCAACAAAGTTTGATAAAAAAGAACTAAGTATATGACATATAGGGTATAAGACTAAGAAAGCGTGGTAGCTACAGTTGTGATAATGAATCGAACACACACAAAAAAAAAACCTATAGCACCCTTAATTTTACACGTGGGCCACATGGCAACGTTAGCTTTGAATAAACATGCCCTTATTACGGGCAAAAGCTAGTCACAAACATCCCAACTAAGTATATGGTAAAAATAGACGTATGATGAAATCATGAAAGTAAGCAAATAGAGATATTGGATTTAACTTGAATGATCCAGATCTAGATGGAATCTCACCTCCTCACTTAAACACATTTAACATATAGTTCCCTATAAAAATTACAAAATTCCACACTTTAAGTGGAGTAGGTGGGATTCCAAATAGATCTAAACCATTTAAATTCAATCAAACACCTATATTTACCTACTTTCATAATTTTTCACCGTATCTCTACTTTGAGCATATACTTCCTCAAGCCTTAACCAAGAGCCTGTTTGATAGAGCTCCAGATTCCAGTTTCATCTGAGATTTGAAACTTATAGGCTAAAATAAAGTGAATTAACTTTATATTTTTAATCTAAAAAGTAAATAAGATGATCCATCTAAACACTCTTATGTACCCACAGTTTCAGCTTTAGGAGTCTGGTGGAACCTATCAAACACATCCAAGTATACTATTATATGTCTTCACGAATCACAATGATAAAGGTTATAGCCGCTAGTGACAAGGGTTCTATCACTCTCAACTGAGCCGATATACTGTTTGTTTGTTTTTCGCTTAAAAGCCAAAAAGCCAAAAGCTAAAACAAACAGATAGCTTTTAAGCCGCTTAAAAAGCCAAAAGCTCCCATGAACTAAAAGCCAAAAGCCAATGTGAGGTGGCTTTTTTTGCTTATGAATTGAAATTTATATTTGCCATTGAAGTTGTAATATATTTACCCACCAATGCCATCCATATAACTTATCTACGATAGCGGAGAATTGGAGGCCAAACTGGTGGCCACGTGTCACCGCTTTTTTTTCTTAAAAGGCCTCCATAAATTTCGTAATTACGTTAGGTCCTCTGGCAGTTATTTTGCAAAAAACGTAGTTTGTATATATTCGCGAATAGGTCCTCCGGGTAGTTTTATAAAACCAAAAATTACATCCGTGCCCTTCTATCGGTAATTTTGCAAAAGAGCCCTATAGTTTCAGATATTCGCATACGTCTCTCCACCTTTATTTTTTCGTTTGCGAAAAAAAAGCTGTAGTCCAGATATTCACTTGGGTCCTACGGTGGGTAGTTTTGCAAAACAAAAATTACATCCGCACTTTCTGGGTAATTTTACAAAAGAACCCTATCAGATGCGCATGCGTGGGTTCCTATCTAGTATAAATGAAACTTCTTTTGTTTTCAAGGCGTCTCCTCTCCTCTTCCTCACAATCTAAAAGGGTATTTTAGATTTTTCAACAATAAGCTACACTATCCAACCCATAAAAAGCCAAGGTGCCAAACAACGGCTTTGGCTTAAAAGCAAATGGCTTAAAAGCTCATTGCCAAAAAGGTGGCTTTAAGCCAAAAGCCAAAAGTTCTGTTCGAAACAAACAGATATAATAGATCGAATGGCCCATGATGGATATTAGCATTTTAACACTGAATAGCCATTTGCACTAGATATTTTCCCAAGGTTATATGTCTTCACAAATCACAATGATAAAGGTTATTCACGAGGGTACAAATGCACAATCGCCACGATCTTTGCGCGTCTCGCTTTCCTCGTGGTTGCCACATCGATGGTCTTTATGCGATTCCGTCCTCAGCTTATCGCTTCCTCGCTCTTCCGATCCCCTAAACCCAGAACCCCGCCCGCAACCCTAGCCCCACCACCCCTCGCTGCCACCGCTGCGCGCCGCCGCTTCACCTCCACGGGCCCCCCCATGGCCGCCGCACCGTCGGAGGACGCTCTCCGCCGGGCTCTCGCCGAGAGGCAGGCCGCCGTGGACGCGCAGGCCGAGGCCGTGCGGGTGCTGAAGGCTGCCGGCGCCGGCGCGTCCAAGGCTGATGTCGACGCAGCGGTCGAGGCACTGAAAGCGCTCAAGGTCGAGGCCGGGGCTGCCGCGCGCCGGCTGCAGGCGGCCGTCGGGTCCGGCGGTGGCGCCGCGCGGGAGGAGATGCGGCAGGCGGTGGTGAACACCCTGGAGAGGAAGCTATTCTACATCCCCTCCTTCAAGATCTACCGCGGCGTCGCGGGGCTCTACGACTACGGGCCGCCCGGCTGCGCCGTCAAGGCCAACGTCCTCGCCTTCTGGAGACAGGTGAGACCGCGATCCATCTAAGAAAGTTTTGATTTTTTCCCCATAGTTGTTTGATTCGTAGGTGGTTAAAGATGGTCCCGTTTGCATCTTAATTGATTTGTTTAGTTGCTGCGAATTGACGAGAGAGTAATGCTGATTTCCTGCTTTTGCATTGTGGTTTATGTGGCCCTCTCATGCAGAAAGAAGGCCTCTTTTTGTCGGTTCATGTGTAGGAAATTGCATATGTTTTGATGAACGGATGTATTCTTTAGCTTTTCGCGTTAGAATGATTTGGGCTAGGCCCATTAAATTCACAAATAATTCTTGAAAAATCCCAAAGACCCATTAGGTGGAAGAGAGGTGAAAATGCAATAGTCCCATATTGCTAGTGGAGGTGGATGAAGACCACCTTATAACTATAAGGTGGGGTTCCCTCTAGTCCTCCACCATGCTAGTGCATGAGGAGAGAAAGGAGAGAGAACGCGCTCGCCTCGCCAGGCCAGGCGGCGTGCGTACGCAACATGCACGTGAATGGTGGGAGCAAAATTGGGTTCGACGGCTTGCACAGGCGCTTTTTTTTGCAGTTTTGCAGTATGGGACTAAGTAGTCAACACGGTTACGTTAACGCAGTATTAACTGCGTGAACGAATTTGTAACTGACTCGAATCGTAGAACGAATTCTATGCAGAATCCGTAACCGACTCATGTCGTGTCTCTGTTATATATATACGCAGAACAGAGATCAGATATCTCTCTTGAACCTTTTGCCTTCTCTCAAGATCAGGCCGCTTTTGTCTTCCTCGTCCTTCACGGCAGTGCACCGATCGCTGGGAGGGCGTGTCTCAAACGTCGCCTTGAGATCTCTCAGACGGCAGAGAGGCTAATCACGATCGTCCTTTTGGTTGTAAACCAGTTGGATGCAAGTGGATGTTCAAAAAGAAACTTAGGCCTGATGGTACTATTGAGAAGTACAAGGCGCGGTTTGTGGCCAAGGGTTACACCCGAAAAGAAGGTGAGGATTTCTTTGATACTTATTCACCCATTGTTAGATTGACCACAATACGTGTACTACTGTCCTTGGCTGCTTCTTATGGTTTTCTTGTTCATCAAATGGATGTTAAGACGGCTTTCCTTAATAGAGAGTTAGATGAGGAAATCTATATGGAATAACCCGATGGATTCGTAGTAAAAGGTCAATAGAACAAAGTGTGTAAGTTATTGAAATCTTTGTATGGCCTTAAGCAGGCACCCAAGCAATGGCATGAGAAGTTCGATATAACTTTTAACATCTGAAGGCTTTGTTGTAAACGAAGCTGATAGATGTGTATACTACCGCTATGGTGGGAGTGAGGGAGTTATTCTATGCTTGTATGTGGATGATATACTAATATTTGGAACAAATCTTGATGTGATTAACGAGGTTAAGATGTTTTTGTCCCAAAGCTTTGATATGAAAGATCTGGGAGAAGCTGATGTAATTCTGAACATCAAGCTGATCAAAGATGGGGATGGGATTACACTTGTGCAATCCCATTATGTGGAAAAGGTCTTAAGCTGTTTTGGCTATATGGACAATAAGGCTTCTCCAACACCTTATGATGTTAGTGTAATACTTTGGAAGAATCGAAGAATTACTAGGGATCAACTGAGATACTTTCAGATTATTAGTTCACTTATGTACCTAGCTAGCGCTACAAGGACTGACATCTCGTTTGTTGTGAGCAAATTGAGCCGGTTTGTGTCTAATCTGGGTGATGATCATTGGCGTGCTCTTGAGAGAGTAATGTGTTATCTGAGAGGTACTATGAGTTATGGAATTCACTATTCTAGGTACCCTAGTGTGCTTGAGGGATATAGTGATTCTAACTGGATATCTGATGCCGATGAGCTCAAGGCCACGAGTGGATATGTATTTACTCTTAGTGGTGCTACTGTCTCATGGAGGTCTTGTAAACAGACCATATTGACGACGTCAACCATGGAAGTAGAACTCACAGCATTGGATACAACCACTGTTGAAGCAGAATGGTTTCGTGAGCTCTTGATGGACTTGCGGTAGTTGAAAAACCGATATCGGCTATCCTTATGAACTGTGATAATCAGACAGTTATCATGAAAGTGAACAGTACAAAGGATAACATGAAGTCTTCAAAACACGTTAAAAGACGGTTAAAGTCTGTCAAGAAATTGAGAAACTCCGGAGCGATAACATTTGATTAAATCCAAACCACTAAAAATCTGGCAGATCCGTTTACAAAGGGTCTATCATGAAATGTGGTAGATAGTGCATCTAGGGAGATGGGAATGAAATCTACTAAATAGTTAACCACAGTGGTAACCCAAGCTATGTGATCGGAGATCCCGTGAATCAGTACTTGGGTAATAACAAGTTGTTGGATTAATTGAAGAAGAGTACATTCTACATCCCACTCTGTGAAAGATGTTGTACTCTTAAGAACTGTGAGGCAGCTTGACTACGGTCTTAATGTGTTCTGTTGGTTTTTACATAAATAAAGATGCTGTCCCGCAAAGCATTCTTGAAGGAACACACCTATATGAGTCCGACTATTGGTCGCAGTCCGTGAGACGTGGGTACTCTCTAAGAAACTCATGAAGAGATCAAGGAGTATGACTTATACGCTCCACCCAAGGGGTAGACTGTCGACAACCTAGTATTAATCAGGGCTTTAAGTGAAACTTGTTTGCGCAAAATTTGCAATTCAAGGCATAGTCCATTATTAAAGTTGCAGATGAATGTAGCTTGAAGTCTAGGTGCAATTCAAGGCATAGTCCATTGTCACCAAAAGCTAGTATAAAAACAGTACTTGAGAACAAGCAAAGACCTATGGGATCTAGTGGGGGATTGTTAGAATTATTTGGGCTAGGCTCATTAAATTCACAAATAATTCTTAGAAAATCCCAAAGGCCTATTAGGTGGAAGAGAAGTGAAAATGCAATAGTCCTATATTGCTAGTGGAGGTGGATGAAGACCACCTTATAAGGTGGGGTTCCCTCCACCATGCTAGAGCATGAGGAGAGAACACGCGCGCGCTCGCCCGCCTCGCCACGCCACACCACGCCAGGCGGCGCCCGTGCGCGTGAATGGTGGAGCGAAATCGGGTTCGACGGCTTGCGCAAGCGCAGTTCTCTTTTGTAGTTTTGCAGTATGGGACTGAGTAGTCAACACGATTACGTTAACGCAGTATTAACTGCGTGAACGAATCCGTAACTGACTCGAATCGTGGAACGGATTCTACGCGGAATCCGTAACCGAATCATGTGTTATGGAAAGGTAAAATTCGTTTACCTTCCTTCGTGCAGACTGTGTTCTAGATTAGGGGTTTATCCTTGGATGTGATTTGCTACTCTGCAGTGGAAAGGCGACAACAGTTTTAGTTCTTGTGTGTTTGATATTGGTGTTGTATCTTTGATGTCTTTTCTTCCATTTTTGTTTTCATAAGATTTTAATTACCGTAATACTTCCTTTCTTTGCAGCATTTTGTTTTGGAGGAGAACATGTTGGAGGTTGACTGCCCCTGTGTGACACCTGAGATTGTCTTGAAGGCATCAGGGCATGTTGAAAAGTTTACCGACCTCATGGTTAAGGATGAGAAGACAGGCACATGCTATCGTGCTGACCACTTATTAAAAGACTTCTGCAAGGAGAAGCTTGAGAAGGACCTCACCTTGTCCCCGGAGAAGGCTGCAGAGTTCAAGCATGTTCTGGCCGTATTGGATGACCTCTCAGCAGAGGAACTTGGCTCAAAGCTTAAGGAATATGGCATTGTTGCCCCTGATACAAAAAACACGCTCTCTGATCCCTACCCATTCAATCTCATGTTCCAGACATCTATTGGCCCTACTGGTCTTAGCCTGGGGTAAGAATATTAACATTCGGTGCATAACAATGCTATTTTGTGTTGACCGACCAATCATCATTGAATGTTGTGTGAATAAATAGGTATATGAGACCAGAGACCGCACAGGGTATTTTTGTGAACTTCAAGGACTTGTACTATTACAATGGCCAAAAGCTTCCGTTTGCAGCAGCCCAGATTGGGCAGGCCTTCAGGAATGAGGTCTGTGTTTTCATATTTTCTTTAAATGCATTGGCTAGAAGTGCTTTTGCAATGTGCTATTTCGCTCATTACATAATTTGCATGTTAGCACTTGTATTGTGGTTCAGTAACTAGCTATGCCTGATGCTTCAAGGCATAATGTTTGGTTCCTGAATTTAATCAAATGGTCAATCTCGATTTTTTTTATTGAACATGTATTATGACATCTAGACTTGTTTTGTTTCTGTATAAAACCTTGTGTTGCATATTTGCATTAAGACATATATGCTTGAGAAATTTAGACTTGCTAGCAGACATAGGCTCATAGCTAACCATACATTTGGCACTTACTACAAAGTTAAAGACGCATTCCAAGAGCAGTTGCTTGACTATGTAACAGTTGCTTACATGATATTCCGTTGTTTTCTTTAAAAAAAAATTCTGCTCACTTTGTCTACATCTTGCCAATCAGATCTCTCCGCGCCAAGGTCTTCTACGAGTGCATGAATTTACATTGGCAGAGATTGAGCACTTTGTAGATCCTGAGGATAAATCACATCCAAAATTTTCTGATGTTGCTGATTTGGAGTTTTTGATGTTTCCAAGAGAGCTTCAGCTCTCAGGGGACTCAGCCAAGTTAATGAAGCTTGGCGAAGCTGTTTCAAAGGTTTGGACTTGCTGGCCAATTTTCTCTCTTGTTGGATTGGTCCTTTTGGCCCTTCTTTTTGGGTTAGAGGTGGCTCTTATCCGAGCTCAATTTTCAAACTTGTATCCTTTGTTCCTTACAGGGAACTGTTAATAATGAGACACTTGGTTACTTCATTGGGAGGGTCTATCTTTTCCTGACACATTTGGGAATTGATAAGGACCGACTGCGCTTCCGGCAGCATCTACCTAATGAGATGGCCCACTATGCAGCTGACTGTTGGGATGCGGAGATTGAGTGCTCTTACGGATGGATAGAGTGCGTGGGCATTGCTGATAGATCTGCATATGATTTACGAGCTCATTCTGTAAGCCTACAGCATCTCTTGTATAATTTTGCAGTTATTAATTAGTCCTTTGGATGTGTTGCAATTGGAATTCAAGTTGCTCATTTCATGTGTTAATACCCGTACTAACTACATATTATATTTAGTGCCCACTGTGTTTTGTTTGAATGTGCAACTAATGTTGATCGTGCTTGGCTGGTTGCTATTTCACAGGAGAAAAGCGGTGTTCCACTTGTTGCCCATGAAAAATTCTCTAAGCCTAGAGAGGTTGAGGTGAGTCATTGTTGTTTTGTTGGAGTCATTAATAATGTATTGGATAATGTGTACTTGTAGTTATGTTTTATTTTGGCCCTTGAAGTATATTATGAGTTTCAATCAAGAACCATTTTTTATGACATACTAGATAGTCCTTGTCTTTGTACTTTTAAATTAAAGTCAATTAGTTCTGGCATTAATATTTCTGTTTTTACATGTGCTGATGTGCTTACTGTTGCTGACATGTTTAATTGCAGAAACTTGTTATAGTACCCTCAAAGAAAGACCTGGGGCTTGCTTTTAAGGGCAATCAAAAGATGGTGGTTGAAGCATTGGAGGTAACACATATTGTTCCTTATCTTTGTTATATTTGTTTGCAAGTTTTCTTATGTCTACCAAAGTGGCAACTTTGTTTTGTTGACTTTATGCTTGGGCTAACAGGCTATGAGTGAGAAGGAAGCAATGGACATGAAGGCTGCATTGGAATCTAAGGGGGAGACAAGCTTCCAAGTCTGCACACTTGGAAAGGATGTGGTGATTACCAAGAAAATGGTATCGATCAGTATGGAAAAGAAGCTGGAACACCAGCGAGTCTTCACCCCTTCAGTCGTTGAACCTTCATTTGGCATAGGGAGGATAATCTATTGTTTGTTTGAACATTCCTTCTACACAAGACCTAGCAAATCCGAAGAGGAACAGCTGAATGTTTTCCGTTTCCCCCCTATTGTGGCTCCTATCAAATGCACTGTATTCCCCTTGGTAAAGAATCAAGAGTTTGATGATGCTGCCAAAGTGATTGCTAAAGCATTAACAGCTGCAGGCATCTCACATATTATTGACACGGCTGGTATGTGTGTAATAATCTCAGAATAGTTTCTCCAACCATTGCTTTTAGATGATATTAGCATCTTAAAGGAATTTATAGCAATATTTACCATAGTGGGAAGTATATTGTGCAATTTCATGATGGAAGATGATACCTGAATACCTGATATTTGGACATGTACAAAACTACAAATCCATACCACATAATACTACAGGCTTTGCAAACTCCATAAGCTCATATTTCTGTTTTCGCTTTCTGCAGGTATTTCTATTGGGAGGAGGTATGCAAGGACAGACGAGATTGGTGTTCCATTTGCAATAACAGTCGATTCAGCAACAAGCGTGACCGTCCGGGAGAGGGACAGCAAGGAGCAGGTCCGGGTGGGCATCAACGAGGTGGCATCTGTGGTGAAGCAGCTGACAGAAGGCCAAAGCACCTGGGCCGATGTCTCATCCAAGTACCCCAGTCATGTTGGTCCCCAAGGTGATCAGGAGTGAATTATCTCGTTATCATTCACAATATCACCAGCCATATCGCCAAAAGGCACTGGGACTTCCTCCAGTTGCCCAGAAGATTCAATAGGGTAAACAGAGCTGTTACTGGTATTTTGGCATATTGATGCAATCCATCAAGGAAATATTTTGCATACACACAAGCTACAACACTTGGACGCCCTTACGTTTTCTCCCTCTTTTTTTCCCCCTTCTCATCTTACCGACGCAGAACTTAACATTTATGTTACTTCTGAACTGAGAATTGTTCACTTACCAACCTATAAGGGAATTGAAATTTCAGTTACTTGTCTTGAGTTGCATTCAGTCTGCCTCTGCCCTGTCTATGCTGTTCACTGCCTGGATTGATGCCCGTCTGATTCCTTCATCGAATGTAAACTAAACAAAACAATTGTTGTTTCCTTAAGCATTAAGGTGAAATCATTGTTCTGAGGCTCTATTGAACGTTTCAATTTCCAAGCTTAAGCAAATGCACTGCATACCTACTCCGTTGAAACGATTTGGGCATGGCCATCACTACTCAACTGTCAAAGATTTTTCTAACGACGAAGCCTATCAAAGACAGCAGAGTTAAGGGTAGATACATTGCTTAACTAGTAGTGTTTTGGATGGTCTAATAAGGAGGCTCCTGTTTTCCCACGCATTCTGCCTAGCTGCAGCGCTTGTTTAACCCCACAGGTGCTGTGTTGCACCTAAGCCTACCTGACTTTTTGGTTTTCCCCCCTTGGCGCCACCCCCGCCCCCCCCCCCCTCCCCATACCCACCCAAAACTTTGCCCTTTGTCCGAACCAAATTGCAAATCTAGTCTCTTTCTCAACCGTAGAAGGATCAAGAGACAACACGTCTTATTTGCTGCGGTGTGGAACCCTAGTAGGTCATCTGTTGCAGTGTGGGAGAGCAGTAGGTCCACTTGCTGCGATTGGAGAGCAAGGTAGGTGTTTGCTACAGTCAAGAAGGGACTAGATTTGCAATTTCATTTGAACGGAGACTAAACATGGAAAAATTTTGCTTCCACTTAGGACTGTAAACGAGGCAAACTTGAGTGAGCCTGGCCTTCCAAGTTCAAGCTCAGTAAAAGCTTTGTTGCGAAATCTGAAGTTTGCGGTTGGGCTTTTAAAGCCAGCCCGTTTTCCCTTGTGGCCCATGCGGCAGGCCCATTAGGGCACAAGTGAAATGGAGGAGGTGGAAGGAGACTAAGAGCCTGTTTGTTTCAGTTAGGGATTATAGAAAGCAGATTTTAAAAGTTAGATCGTAAAAGCTGGATTGTTAAAAGCTGGATTGTTAAAAGCTTATGACTGTTTGGTAACCCAGATTATAATGTATTTGGATTATTGTTTGCAAAAGTCTCTGCAGACTTCTACTGCTTTGTTGCCTTATTTTCTTTGGAAGGTGGAAGGTATTATGGTCTTTGTACAAAAAAGTGAGAAAGCTCCTCCAGGTGGATTGTGGATTCTAACAATCTGACTTCAATTGTTATAATCCAAATTAAAAGGCTGGTCATTTAACCTTCCAGCTTTTAAAAGTTGTCATACTCTCACATGATCGGTGAGTGCTTAGGGCTGTGCCTGGGGCGCTCTTTGCGCGTGATGGGAGTCTATTGTGGCGTATGCGCAGAGGTTGCAGCGAAGATGCAGCCGTTGTGGTGTGATCCCGGGCATGGTGGCCGAGAGCCTCTCCTCCGTTGCAGCAGAGGCGCAGCCGTTGCGGCATGAGCCCAGGCATGGTGGCTGAGAGCCTCTACTCTTACTCTATTTCTAGAGGCTGGGTCTTCTCCAGAACGCAACAGCTCAGATTTGTTTTTCTTTTCCTCATTCTCAGTCTACTTCAGTTCTGATCTGTGGCTTCCAGTGATCTCTAATTGTTCGGCCATATCCTCCGTGAGGCATGTGTTCTGAACACTTGCTTGGGAGTTTGGCCGAGCAGATCTATTCTTGTGCTTCACTCAGAGCTGCTCCTTGTGCGGCATCTGTTGAGGCTTACCTTTGCTCAAGAAGTGTCTCTTGCGTAGAGAGGGCTTTGTATCTCTGTGATCTAGACCAGCTACACCGCGACACGAGCAGTGGTGATTGAATTTCTGGGTCTGCGACATCAAGTCATGCCTAGCCTGTTCTACTGAATAGTTTTGAGTGTTGTTCTGCTGTGAGTATATATCCAGGTTACTTATTTCTTCATCGGCTGCCTATGGGTTACTTGCTCTGTGATGATCTTGGGTAACTTATGAATATAACAATTAACTTTGTGAATGAGGCTTTGAATCGGTAGACTTGCATGCTAGAAATTGTTAATTTATTTCACTGTCTTGTTGAATATTACTCTCTGTTCAATCACCAGTAGCTGTTCACTTGGAATAATTCATTTGTTTTACTGCCTGATTGATTAGGTGCTTTTGTAAACCTATCTTGTTGGTATACCAACTTGCTGGATGTTGTCTAGTTGATTCGGTTGGTATATTGTCTAGCAGCTAATCTAGTCTGTTCAGTAGTTCTGTGTTGCAATCTGATATGGTGATATTTGATATTCTGCTTTGATACTAGCTCAATAGGTTCGGTTGGTAAATTATTTAAATAATTGATCTGAGCTCAGACTGAACTTGTATCATTTCTTCAGTGAACTTAATCAACTCTTATTGTGCATGATAAGGTGGTAAGGATTCAATGCCCTGTTCGCTTAATTGATTATTTTGCCCATTCGTGATTAAGGTTGAAGATTTATAATTTTCAAACAGACCCTAAATCTGAGAGCAATATAATTCTAATTCCCTTCACATTGTTAAGGTAGACATGATTAATGTTTAAAAGACATAAGTTTTATATTTCTGTTTATGTTGGTTATGTCTTTATTGGTATCTTTGAATTATGTAATGTTTATAATATTGTTATTTGGGATTAACTGTAAGTTCTTGCTCTTATTATCACATCTTTTCCAACAGAACCGAGCTCGAGCAAGCTTGAGTTAGGATTTATGCCTGGATCTAGGCTCAAGTAAGCTTAGTAACAAACAACAATCAACATGCACTAATTTTTAATAATAAGAAAAGCTCAAACTCGAGCTCAGCTTGAGTAGCTCGATAAGAGTTAACATATAATAATATTTAACAAGTGATTCATAAATTTATCGAGGTTCATGAGCTATTCGAGCTCGGCTCTATTAGATAGTATCCTAGTTGTCTTGTATAAGAGATTGCTAGTTACTTTGTATGCAAAATTTTAGCCTAGTATAGATATTGCCTTATATAGACTTTTCTTTTATACTCACATGTGCACGTATAAATACTGGCCTATTGGTCTTATGTTCAATACAAATGCTATTCATTATATTGTATTAGAGCCAAGGATGGGGTTAACGATTTACTGTCGTTGCGCTTGCGTCACCCAACACATCCTTGCTTGGACGCCTCTTCTTCTCGGCTGCCTCTTTGACTGTTGGCTGGCTCTTCCATCAGCCGCCTCTGTCCACCGGTGGCTCCTCCCATCCGTTGCTCGCTGCTTCGTCGAGGCCACTGATCTGTGGGCCACAGCCTTGGCCATCTTCTCAGGCTATGGGCCCGATGTCGACCCCAACAGTGGTTCTTTTGAGCAACGTCTGAACTCTTCTGGCTGACGGCCGCACCTATGTCACCCGCCTCGGTTGTTCTTCTGGGCAATGTTCGAACTCTTCCAGCCGATGGCCGCATCGACATCGCCCACCTCGGCACCCGCTCGTGGCCTCTTAGCAAACGTAACTGAAAACTGCACCTATCTCAGTCGCCTTAGCTCTGGTTTGCTCAGGACCCTTGTCCGACAACGATGGTCGCCCGTCTCGGCGGCCTCCTCAACCCACCGAACACCGGCCTGACGCCTCCTCGAGCCTGTCAGGCCACCGCTAACGTCGACGCCTCTGCTTTCCTGTGACGGAGCCAGACCGATGACACTGACGCCTCCGATTCGCCATGCGCCGACGCCTCTGCTTGTCGTGACCAAGCCTGAGCTGCTTGATCGGATTTGAATCTGATCGGAATCTGATTTTAACACAACATTAAAGTCTGGCTTCCAGGCGGCTCCGGCTCTTGCTTCAACATTCAAGCTAGTTCAGCTCTGGCTCTCTCCTCACAAAAAATATCATGTCATCATCTTCAGGTTCTTCCTTAGACACTGTTGCTATTCCGCACTGCTCGGTCATTTTTTATAGTCTCAATTATCGAGACTAGGTTCTACACATGCGTCTTCACATGTGTGGCAACGTCTTTAGGAGTTTCTGCACTATTTTGGGTACTATTGCTATTCACTCTGTTTTTGCTCTCACTCAGCTTCACTATAGTTATTTTCTTTGTGTTCTACAATATCTTCATGAAACTATATCTCGCCGTCTTTTCTTTTCTCACTCTAGCTCTTTTGAGCTCCAAGTATAGTTTGATGCTACCTGAGCTAGTGGTCACTCTGATCATCGGTCTCTTTTTGCTTATTGTATTTTTCTTAGTGGTTCTTTTATTACTTGGAAGACTAAAAAATAGGCAGTAGTTTCTCGTTCGAGTGCTGAGGTTGGTTGCGAGCTATGGCTCGTTTGATAACAGAGTTTACTTGGCTACGATAGCTACTTGAGGATTTTGGTGTTTCTGTTTCTACATCGACTCCTCTTTTTTCCGATAGTACATGTGCTATTAGTATTGCTCGAGATTCAGTGAATCATTAGCTTCTAATCATATTGGTGTTGATACTTCCTACATACGATCACAGGTACATAATTAGATTGTGGCTCTTCAATATGTGTTTTCAGAGTTTCAGTTGATAGACTTCTTCATGGAAACCTAGACTAGAGCTCAGCACAGCTTTTATCTCTTCAAACTTAGTGTTGTTGATCTACCATGAGTTTGGGGTGGTGTTAGACAGGGTCCTAATCGCCATGTACATAGATTGTTATAAGATATTACTAGTTGTCTTATATACAGATTGTTAGCTTTATATGGATATTACCTTATATAGACTTTCCTTTTATACTCTCATGCACATGTATAAATACCGGCCTATTGCCTCATATTCAATATAAGCGTTGTTCATAAAAGGCTCGTTGAACCTCACAAGCTCAAGATCAAGCTCGTGTGCACAGCTTGTTTATTGCTTGAACCGAGCACAAATCAAGCCTAGAGAGCCAACTCACGGCCCTACCTCCGCTAGCTCGCCACTCCCCAAATGATTATTGTGTGCTTATTTTCTAGTATTTTGTATTGGCTGTCCTGCGTTTCTAATAAGTTGTCTAACTGTTAGCATGTCATATATATAGAGAGAGAGAGAAAGATTGGTTTAGATCCATCTTATTGGTCATCATAAAGTATTTCTATTTTCTATTAAATAGTAGCAAATCTAAATTTAGGTTTGAAATAAATTTATAAGAAATCTGGCTACTACCAATCCTTAAACAATTCTGGAAATGGCACAAGATCAGTATCAGAGTGCTCGACCGTCATTTCATCCCCTGCAGTATCGATGAGTCCATAAGCTTTGGCTTGGCTGCTGACATAAAAACAGCTCTTTCCTTGTCTTCGGATACAAACAAAAAAGGGCCCTCACAGAAGCCTCCGCCGCCACCGAGTACGACGACGCCACCGCCCATGAGAGCAGCACCATTGTGGCCAACGAACATGCCAAGGAGGACTCCCCCTACGCCAACGAGAGCGGTACCGTCGTGTCCAACAAACACGCGGTGGAGTGGAGACCTCCACGGACGCCGCCAACGCTGACGAGGACGCGGAAGCGGACGAGATGTCCGCGTGTATGCAGCGCCGGCTGGACGAGAGCGGCAGCGCCTCAGCCGGCGAGGAGGGGAGGCGTGCACCGACCCGGAGGTCGACGAGATGGCGACCGGCATGCAACTGGACGAGCTCCCGCGGAAGCCGCACGAGAGGGAGCCGTTCACCATCGATCTTCCGCGTGGCGGAGCCCATATGCCCGACTGCAATCGCCACCTCTACGAGCCGCAGAAGGTCTCCGTTGGTCCCTTCCACCGCGGCGCCACTCGCCTCCGCGCCATGGAGGAGCACAAGTGGCGCTACCTCCGGGACCTCCTCCCGCTCAAGTGACGCGCCGGTCGCTTCCTACGCCCGCGTCGCGCGGGCCCTCGAGCCCGCCGCCGGTACGCGGAACCCGTGCAGCTCCCCGCGCAGGACTTAGGCCCTTGTTTCAGTTCTGAACAATTTCTACTTAAAAAAATATTATTTATCGAATGAGAGGTTTTTGGATAACTACTACGTAGAATCAGACTAGCTAAAATCTGATTCTCGCTGATTCTTACCGGTTCGGTCCAGAACCTAGAAGATGCAGATAGCTCGACCCGATTCTTCTACAACCAAAAACAACTTCTCCCGTAATCAGAATCCATAATCTAGAAACTGAAAGAACACCTTAGCCGAGATGTTCCTCCTCGATGGCTACTTCATCGTCGAGTACTTCCTCAAGGGCGAAGACCGCGTCGTCGATGCGCACATCGACACCGCATGGGCAATGCAGAACGTGTACAGCGACCTCTTCCTCATCGAGAACCAGCTCCCCTTCTTTGTCGTTGAGCACTTCTATGACATCGCCACCGACGGCCTCGGCCGCGACTATCTCGTCACCAACCTCCTCGCCAAGTACCTCACCATCGAGACCCCGCAGAACTCAACCATGGCACGTGCCCCTGATGGCGAGATCCACCACCTCCTGCACCTGTACTACCCACCACTGGTTCTTGCCACCAGAGGATCCTTCTGTCGCCGTCTTTCTGCTCGTCCTCACCGTCGTGCAGACTGTGTACACCGTGCTACCGTACTACCAACCTCAATTAACCCGGGTTACGCATGCTGCTTGCATAATTTTTTAAAATAATATTTTAAAAAAACAAAACAAAAATAACATGCCAAAATAAAATTTTGCAAAAATACCAACCTATCACCATTTGAATTGGCGATGATTATAGAGAACTGTCGCCAACGGTCGTAACTCTTTGTCATCATTTGAAATAGCGATAGGTGGGTATTTTTCTAAAATTTTGTTTTTCATATTATTTATGTATTTTTTTTAAAAAATTATTATTAAAAAAATAATTCCTGCATGCATCGAGTTAGACGATCGATCGAGCAGTTTGTATTTGTGATTATGACTCTACGGATTGAATTGCTTTTGCATGAATTATAAATTTCTGATGCGCTTTTTTTTTCCTTACACCAACGGCTGGACAGCATGATAATAAAGTACTTACGTGCGATGGCTGAGATCGTGACTTCAATCAGCACTCATCGTTGTGCCAAGACGAACCATCAAAATTTTGTTTGGCATGCGTTTGTTGGACGGTTGTAGTTTGCTTCAAGACAGACGGATGCAACTTGCAAAGTGCCAGCTTGGGCATCTTCCACGACGAACATGGCCAGACACATTGCCCATCGCACCAGTGTCGTATAACCAATCTCTATTTAATTTTAGAGGGCATGTAAAATGGTTCATGTTAGCTCACAGTAAGCATGTGTCATATAGGATTTTTTGGTAATATGGAGGAGAGAGATAAATGCTATCTTATAAATGGTTTTATATTATGTGTACCAACGGTGAATCTAAAATGAAAATAGAAGATAGACTCGACGGACCAAGCTAAATTGACACAAACATATATTGTGCGCCGCTCTCCTCGAAAGGTTGAAAAAGGAGTCTCACTGCTCCCTTCACCGTACAAGATATATGTGACAAAATGAATAATTGAGTATCCATTAATTAATTAACCCTGTAACCGTTGAATAAAGTGTGCTGACAAACCTTACAAGTTGCAGATAAAGGAAATTTGAAATATCTGTAGTCAACGTAAAGTTTCTGATCTAAGGTTTGGTATGCTTTATTGAGTTAGGCTAACTTCTTCCAGCCTTCTAGTAAAATCTCCCTATAAGCTAGATTAGACTAGGGAGAAAATCAAGTTCTACACAAACAACACAAGTCACCAAAAGAAGAAAAGAAAACAGGGCAAAACACTTTCCCCGCTCAATGAGAGGCAAAGAAATTCAATATTAGATGAATAGAATAACCGTAAAATTCGAATATTTGCTCCTGCTATCCTGCGTCAGTATAAATAATTGCTACTAAAATCAGGAGGTTTCATGAAAAATAAGAAAGTTGCTGATATTGTATATCGTCAAACTGTAAAATAAATATTCAGCTAATCCAATTTGTTCTTGTGTTCCCACACCACCAATTCCTACCATCACAACCAGCAGAATAAAGTTATCTCAACAAAGAATCTCGCTTCTGCCATTCTAATCCCTCAAAACAAGTAGCCATCCGATTTTAAGGTGGATATACGAATCAAGCATAGTATGATCAGAAGCTACTTCCACAACTCTTAATTCTTACCACAGAGGAGACAAAAACGTAAAGATGGAATATTTCTATAAACTACTACTATTAGTCATCCGGACCCTAGATCCAAGACCCAAGCAAAACATGAGCAACATTAGGAAGGGGGGAGGGCGAGGGATCTAGATGGGGAGGGCGTCTAGTTAGGCCGAAGGACGATGACAGGGGTAGGTTGGAGCCAATGCTGGTGACGATGCCTGTATCGGCAATGACAAGAGAGGTGATGTGGCACCCCCCCTCCCTAGCTCGGCGATAGTCCTCTCCTCGTGGCTCTGCTCCTTGGCTCGTCGTTGTGCTGCTGTCAACCCCATGTAGGCAGCCGAGGTCGCCAAAGATCAGGGTACTGGCTTTAGCGTGGAGGGTAAGCTCAAGCCTGATAAAGCCTTCCGAGTGGATTTGCCCATGACGTTTACTATTGTATATCAATCTATTAATTGTATGAAAGAGGATTACATACAATTATAAAAGCAATACTATGTATAAGTTGTTTTTAATACTATCTATAGATGATATATAGTTATATTATAGACAACCACCGTCTGTACCATTGTACATACCCTAAACAAATAGAAATACTAGCAAGCACACATCCAGGCAGGCAAAGCAGTAGTCCTGAACAGAGGACAAGAATTGCATTAGCAATGAGGCAACGCTAACTTTAACATGCTTACTTACCTATCTACTACCTGATGCTACATTATTCTAATATAATCCAGATACAAACATCTAATCAATTTATAATGCTGGAGATTAGTGCCCAAGCTCGCAATTATCCGCTGGAATATTCCCAGATGAGACACTGTCCCTGTCCCGTGCCCAACCCCAAAAGCACGCATCCAAATTCCAAAATTTGTACGCTTCCTCTGACCGCAGCCGCCGCAGTTGTGCACTTCGCCTCTTCCCTTCGACGCCGTCGACACGGCGCCCTCCGAGTGCGACCGCGCCACGAGGTGGGCCCCACTCGAAACTACGCCACCTGTCCGTCTTCTAGTGGCTGCTGAACCCCTGCCCCACCTGTCGGTGTACAACGCCGACTACCGCTTGTGGGCCCCACGGGGAGCCGGCGTCCTGAGAGTCAAACTCCCGCCGCGTTGTCATCAATCATCATCCTCGTCGTCTTCTTCTTCTTCCCGCACCTCCTCCCTCTAATGGCTCCCCGCTTCCACGTCTAGGGTTTCCGCCTGGCCGCCTCCGCGCGATGGCAGCTCCACCTCGGCTCCTTTACCTACTACTCCTAGCCGTCGCGGCGGGCTCGGCGGCGGCGGCCGGAGACGGCTGCACCGCGGGCTGCAACCTCGCACTGGCCTCCTACTACATCTCGCAGAACCAGAACCTCACCTACATCGCCAGCCTCTTCAATATCGCCGACTACCGCACGCTCGGCCGGTACAACCCCAAGTACGCCACCAACCTGGACTTCATCCCCGCTGGCGAGCGCCTCAACGTCTCCTTCCCCTGCAGCTGCCTCTCGCTCCCCGCCGCGCCCGCCTCCACCTACCTCGCCGGCTCGATACCTTACAAAGTCACCGGCGGCGAGACTTACACCAAGATCGCGAACAACTACAACAACCTCACCTCCGTCGACTGGCTGCAGAAAACGAACACCTACCCGGCCAACAACATCCCCAACACCGGCACCGTGAACGTCTCCATCAACTGCTCCTGCGGCGACCCGAGCGTGTCGCTGGACTACGGGCTGTTCCTGACCTACCCGCTCAGGGACGGGGAGACGCTCACCTCCGCCGCGGCGAATAATGGCTTCTCGTCGCCGTTGCAGATGGACCTGCTCAGGAAGTATAACCCCGGCATGAACGGCGTTGTAGGGGGAGGAAGGATCGTCTATATCCCAGTCAAAGGTGAGATTTTGTAACTTCTTCCTATTGCTGCGGCAACTGTTTGATGTGAATCGTGGGGAATTCAGTTCAATTGGAGCTTGCTTTTAGCAAGAAATGGAGGAGATTTGAGGATTAATTACTATAGAGACTGGGGTTTTCAGTTTTGTGCCCAAATTGTAGAGTACTGTAGGTGTTTTGTGCATAGTTTGTACTTTGTTATAGGGCCTGAAACTGATTTGGATTTGTTGCTTGGAAGGGAGGGGTACTTGCATTAGCAAGTATTCGTAGTTCCAGTTATCTTGACTGTGTTTATGATTAGACAATGAACTGATCGAACTCTAGTTATAACACTCCGTACACACAAATATTCCCCATTTTACTGCCACAAATTGATTGGCATTTGCTGCATGTTGCTGATTCCATGTGTTGCTTCATTGCAATTCTGCATGAAAGTCAAAATTGCCTGGAATATTTGCATGACTCAAAACTATCCTGGCATCATTGTTAATTTGGAGAAACAATTTCAAGTGAAATCCTCAATCAATTCGTTGATACTCTGATATTACAAGGCTTAATTCAGTTCCTTGCAGTTATTTGATTGCATCTTTTTTTCTCAACAAAACAGTTACCACCAATTATATGTTCTGTAGGATTGATCTCATCTTGCTAAAATGCTTTATTCTGGTTGTTTGCTTTTTCCAGATCCCAGTGGAAGTTACCTTCCTCTAAAATCATCAGGGTAAGTTCTGCGATATTATGTTGTAGTCCTGTTCACTTGAATTGCATTACTGTTGTTACTGTTATATTTATTGTCATGCTGATAAGTATCCTCATCTTGTGCAGTACAGGCAGCCCCTGTCCTTTCGCGAGTTAATTATTCTTCTGCATTAAGGTTTTTGCCTTTTTGGCAATATAAACTGGATGTCATTGATTCTTGTAAGAGAACTATGATGTTTTATTCATGTTCAACTATTCGGACCAGGAAATGGGGCTTCTGTAGGAGCTATAGCAGGAGGTGTTGTGGCTGGTGTTGTTGCACTAGTCCTGGGTGTTTTGGTATATATCATGTTTTATAGGCGAAGAAAGGCGAAGGCGGCCGCCCTGCTTGCATCATCTGAAGATTCTGCCCAACGTGGTAATGATAAGCTTTTATGGATTTCTCTTTCTATGTCTCTTACCCTGCAATGGAAAGTTACTCTTTTAAGTTCTTCTGTACAAAAGCATTCATAAGTCCTGATTTCACTGTTGCAAGTTGATTTGTGCCCTTTGTTCATATCAATAATGTTTTCCTACAATGATAGATGTTGGTTTTGGTTAGTTTGAATTTCTGATGCTTTCAATGCTCAGGTATCTACCCCGTGAAGCAATTATTTGTTTGTTCAGAAACCTGGAAATCTTGTTGAGTAAATCTGGTTTATGGTACCTATGTGTTTGAGTTGCTTTAAGTCTAACCTCGTAGCTATATTTGATGGGATGTACTTTTGGAGCATAGGGAAAGTTAAAGAATCTTGAATAATGATTCCAATTTCTGCTTCTTTGTTTCTTCCCTGAGCAATCTTTCTTGTTGACAAATAGAACAGAATGTCGCTTCTACAATTTCTGAAGTACTACTATTTTTGTTCCAGCTAGTACGTTATTGACGGATACTGCTAATGAGGCTTCACCAGTTGCGGGCATTACTGTTGACAAATCAGTGGAGTTCACATATGAAGAACTTTTTAATGCTACAGAGGGCTTTAGCATGGGTAATAAAATCGGGCAAGGTGGTTTTGGCGCTGTCTATTATGCTGAGCTTAGGGGCGAGGTCAGTTCAACTTTTCCTCGGTTGCATGGATAACAAACAAAGCAAAGTGCATTTCACAAACCCACAAACATGTTCCTAACTATAGGTGCTTGCACATACAAAATAGTAAAACAAGATGAAGCTGTGATGGTCATGCATTGTGATTATGCCACATTATTATCTGTCCATCTTTTGAAATGACTTGCATTGTTTCTCTTGTTTGTCCAGAAAGCTGCCATAAAAAAAATGGATATGCAGGCTACTCATGAGTTCCTTGCTGAGTTAAAGGTTTTGACACATGTTCATCATCTGAATCTGGTTAGTGATTCTTTGATTTAATTTCTTTTCTGAGCAAGCATATTGGATTAATCTTTGTTCACAAGTTACCTTTACATTTTTCTTTACTTTCTCACATAATAATCAATCACTATTTATGTTTGGAGAAGTAAGTTGCTGTTTCATGAACCTTTTTAGAGTAGTTTCAACTGTCAAATACATGTTATTCTGATGTAGTACACAGCAACATACTCATATATATTTTTTATTGCCTGGATTGCCATACTCTCCTTTGAATCCTGTTCACCCCAAAGTAGGAGAAAAGTTTCAATGGAAATTAGGTTTGTTTTAAGTAAGCTACTAGAATATCAACTTCCTATGAGAAAAAATATTAATTTAGATCTGAATATCAGGTGGCATTAATTATAGGTTTGCATGAGAAGAACTCTCAAGAGCACAACTGTGACTCTGTGAGGGTTGTATGCCTAAATGAAGTTTTTTTTGTAACTATTGCAAGTCCCCAGTTTACTTGACATTATTTCTGGATGAGATTATGAGTTATCTGATTATCTCTCATTATGAGTTACCTGATTATCTCACTTACTGATGATGGCATCTTCCTTACATATGAAGATGAAGTTTATAAACATCTTTTACATCAGCTAGATTGATTTCTCTTCAGAAAGCCTGAGTATAGAGTTGATGTAATTAGATAGGATTGACCTATTTTTCCCCTACTGTTCTCGTGTTACACTAAGTAATATTTTCTGTAGGATTAATCTCGTAATCCTGTAATGTTTTTTTTTCCTTTGCTTCCTTTCTCAGTGTTTGATTTTTGATATCACACAGGTGCGCTTGATTGGTTATTGCATTGAGAGTTCTTTGTTCCTTGTCTATGAATTCATTGAGAATGGCAACTTAAGCCAGCATTTGCGTGGAACTGGTAATGTGTCGCCTCTTAGGTTATCTAGCTATGCCTTTTCTGATGTTTCCTGCAAATTAATCTCCGTACACATTTTTATAGGTTATGAACCTCTGTCTTGGGCTGCCAGGGTTCAAATTGCACTTGATTCGGCAAGAGGTCTTGAGTACATTCATGAACATACTGTTCCAGTGTACATACATCGGGACATTAAATCAGCAAACATCTTGATTGACAAGAACTTCCGTGCAAAGGTTGGAATAATTCATGGATTTTTTAATGCTTTGCACATCCTTCATGTAATAATTTGTCAACTTCCAGGTTGCAGATTTTGGTTTAACAAAGCTCACAGAAGTTGGTGGTACATCTCTGCCCACACGTGTTGTTGGCACATTCGGTTACATGCCCCCAGAGTATGTGTCCTGCACGTTTATTTGTCATTGCATATTTGTGCAAACCACAGAGTGTTGTCATCTGAGATGAATGCTAACATCTATGGAATGTTATGTTTGTAGGTATGCTCGATATGGTGATGTTTCTCCTAAGGTTGATGTTTATGCCTTTGGTGTTGTCCTTTATGAACTTATTTCAGCCAAAGAAGCTATTGTGAGATCAACTGAATCTGCTAGTGATTCAAAGGGATTAGTTTATCTGGTAATTGTCCCGCTAAATCAATTAGTTACTTCCTCTTCTTGTGCTTCATAAAACAGTGAGGGTACTAGTTGCCTCCCACTCCCAGTGTCATCAGTTCTTATTGCATTCATTGGTTTTAGGAGTTCTGAATAAGTCTGTTGATCTCATCATCTGTTGCCATACCCTCACGTCGTGAGTTTCTTGTTTATAAATAAGGTGGATCTTGCATCGTGCAATTTCTACTTGACGCCATGTGTTCATGGTTTGCTTAGACGATAGGCAAGCGAGCAGATTTTATTTCTGTAAACGAATGTGTAGCACTTAAGCTTTCGAAGCCTGGTACAGGATACGTACGCTTGCTGTAGTTCAGTTATTTCCTGCTTGGTGACTTACCATACTGAAACTGCAGTTTGAGGAGGCTCTTATCACACCAGATCCAAAGGAAGGCCTTCGGAAGCTGGTCGATCCAATGCTAGGAGAGGATCACTCCATCGATTCCATCCAAAAGGTTAGAACCATGCACAGGCAAAGCAATGCCATTGCATTTGCATATTTAGATTTCTGCGTGGTTCTTGAAACATTGCAGGCTAAAAAAACTGTCTTCTTTTGCACCAGATGACACAACTCGCAAAGGCATGCACACAGGAAGACCCCAAGCTGAGGCCTACAATGAGATCCGTGGTTGTTGCGCTGATGACACTCTCATCCACGAGTGAGTTCTGGGACATGAACTCCCTCCGTGAGAACCAAGGTTTGGTCAACCTCATGTCCGGGAGATGACTTTCTTACAGCCCGCCCCTTGGAATTGTACATTGGGCCTCATTACCACTGTCTATAAGTTGGGATTGACAGCATCATTTTAGCTCTATCTACACATTTTTTTCCATTGATCTATAACTTCTTTGCATCTGTCTCTTTTTTCTTTCTTTCATTCTTTTTTTTTTGCGTGCGTGTCTCGGAGATTATAGTACTGCATATCGATTCTAGTACTGCATATCAGCAAGAGGTGTGTCTAAGTTATTATGTAAGATGTTAATGTTTTTTTTTTGGGAGATCTGTAAGATGTTTATCTTTACATTGCAATGAAAATAAAGGCTCAAATGAGTATGCCTACATAGCCGCGTGTGTACCAGCTGTTGTGCTTTTGTATGGGTCGGCCTCTCGGCTCTGGCGGGCAAGAACTATGTAGGCTTGTCTCCAGAATCCCACGAACGTTCGGCCCAGGAATATAATACCCACGAACACCCGGCCCACGAAAAACAAGGTCCAGTGACGCAGTGCCCGCGAAGACGACCCCGGGCCGGACGTAATTCCCACGGTCGTCCGGGTACCCGCGGCCGGAAGCTGGCAAGTCCGCCGCCGCTGTCGCCGACCGACGGGCAACTGCGCGCGCCGTCGAGCGGTGAAGGCCTGGTCGCGTGACGATGCTTCTTCTTGCTCTCAATGCCAATGGTCTGTCAATCTGTTTAATGCTTATGCTTAGTTAAGATGAATTGACTAGCAGACCAGTAGCTACTAATGCGTGGTGAGCGGAGGAAAAATTCATTAGAGTGCGATCTGAAAAAGGAACAGTGCCGAGCTGAGCATCGGAGCATCCAACTCCAAATAAGGCAAATTCCATTCAGCGACAACAGTTAGATGAGGGGATAGTTACTGACAGACAGTGATGCAAATGCTACAAACGCTAGCCCACTTGACACATCAACAAAATTCTAGTATTCTGCTAAGCAAAAAGACAGCTGAGAACGCGATACTAGTCGCTGATGGATTGGATTTACGTCTCTCTTCCAGCAACATTCGCAGAGGATCCGGTCAGTCTTTCAGCGTCATTTCATCTTCACTCGAGATTACTGAGATGTTGCAGATACTCCAATGCTACGTGGAACGTCTGCTCAAAGTAGTGATGGCCGATATTTTCACTGCGTCAAAAATCGAAAAAGTTTCAGCCTACCAAGCGATGAAGCGAATCGAGCTGACATGACAGAGATGGCAAAAGGCAAGCTTGGGTTGCCACCGCCGCGTACAAAAGTAAAATAACCTTTAAGCTTCAGACGAGACGTTGAGATGGCCGAGTTGGTCTAAGGCGCCAGATTAAGGTTCTGGTCCGAAAGGGCGTGGGTTCAAATCCCACTCTCAACAAACTGTTTTTTTTTTTTTCTTCGCCAGGCTGCCGCCACTGGTGCACAGCGCCGATTATCCGACCACCCGTCCGCCGCCGCGCCCGACATGACAAACATAACATCTATGGAATGTTATATTTGTAGGTATGCTCGATATGGTGATGTTTCTCCTAAGGTTGATGTTTATGCCTTTAGTGTTGTCCTTTATGAACTTATTTCAGCCAAAGAAGCTATTGTCAGATCAACTGAATCTGCTAGTGATTCAAAGGGATTAGTTTATCTGGTAATTGTCCCGCTAAACCAATTAGTTACTTCCTCTTCTTGTGCTTCATAAAACAGTGAGGGTACTAGTTGCGTCCCACTCCCAGTGTCATCAGTTCTTATTGCATTCATTGGTTTTAGGAGTTCTGAATAAGTCTGTTGATCTCATCATCTGTTGCCATACCCTCAAAGTAGTGATAGCCGATATTTTCACTGCATCAAAAATCCAAAATGTTTCAGCCTACCAACCGATGAAGCGAATCGAGCTGATATGACAGAGATGGCAAAAGGCAAGCTTGGGTTGCCACGCAGAAGACTCTTCTGTTTTAGATCAGCCCGACCGACAGGACCGCCGTATACAAGAACTAAAAATAACCTTTGAATCTCGCATGAGACGTTGAGATGGCCGAGTTGGTCTAAGGCGCCAGATTAAGGTTCTGGTCCGAAAGGGCGTGGGTTCAAATCCCACTCTCAACAAACTGTTTTTTTTTACATGGCCGGGTTGCCGCCGCTGGTGCGCGGCGCCGATTATCCGACCACCCGTCCGCCGCCGCGCCCGACATGCTTGCAACGCCCATGTCGTAGGACATTGAAGGAGCTCGCGCATCGACGACCTTGGCACGAGGAGCGCGCCCGGCATGCCGGCGAGGTTTTTCTTTTTTGTGTGTCTGTGGAAGAACTCGAGTTTCATGACGTGGACATAAAAGAAAAGAGATGGCCTCCCAAACTTGCCACGTGGACTTCCACCTCTGCGCGTCTGTGGGTGGATCCGGACTATCAGTAGTTATGTAGGTCCAATCCGATTAAAGGTGAGGTCAGATGAAATTAGACTGCCTTATATGCAAAGAAAGATAAAATCTGTGCAGCGGAGGTCTAATTTAATTTAATCTATTAATTAATTGACGGAAAGACATTTGCGATGAACTTATGCCTTAATTTCGTCACTTCACCTCGACGATATGCACGGCTTCGATCGGTCGGATCCTCGGTGTGGCAGGGTTGCCCAACGTTCGTCCTTGCCGTCTAGAATACATCGATCGGCCCGTGCAACGAATTAGCCGAAACTTTGTGGTGGCTGGGCGGCCGGCGCGCGCGAACGCCGCCCGGAGGACGTCCGTCCACAGCTCTCGCCGGCGAAACTGACGACCCATCACAGCACCCGCCGGTGTCCAGCCGCCCGTGCGCAGGACCGTTCCAAAGATTTTGGGGGCTCGGAGCGAGCTAAATCAAATGGCCTTTTTATTGACTACCATAATTATTACAGATAAAATATCGAATGCTTTCATATATAATAAACTTGGTAGAGAACAAGTCACAACCAAAAGATAGTTTAAACATAATCAAACTCATGTACTATTAAACTAAATTGAGCTCTAACCTCCAAGATGCACCTTCAAGCCCACTCACGCCACATTGCCATCACTACCATAATGCTGCGACAAAAGCCAATCTCACCAACTCCTACAAATTTAAATGGCAAGTTAAAGTTCCTTCTAACACTCTTCGATGCAAAGTCATCAATAATAGTATCAATATCAATTTGATCCAATTTATCCTTCTCAATGCATAAAGTTGCTAAACCATTTAATCTTTCTTGCGACATTGGCGACCTCAAGTAATTTTTAATAATTTTAGTTTTGAAAACTTTTTTCAATGGAGGCTATAATCATAGATATGGTGAATAAGATTCGATAAGCAATTGATACATTTGGATAGCAATCTAAATCCTTAACAAACTCAAAAATCTCCATGGCGGACTGTGAGTGAGCAGATAAAGTCATTTGTAGCACTTTTAGTTCAGAAAAAAAATCATCTAACTCAATATCACATGAACTATTATGGGAAAATGTTTTTGCAAATTTAGTGCAATAATTTCTTAGTTCAATATTATCCAATGACTTTAAATTTTTTGAGCGGAGATGGCGGACAGGCGCGTCTGCGCGGAGCGTCTCGCAAGTCGCACAATGGGGATCGGCTCTGATCGGCAGCCAGTGAGCCAGAGAAAATGAAACGTCGGTCACTCGGTCGTCGCCTCGGTAATTTAATGGGCAAAAACGAAACGTCACTACTCACTAGACTAGCTACTCCCTCCATGCTCCATCGCATATTCCAGACTTTTGCATGCAACGCTAATTAAGGAACGCTATTTAATTAAGGGTAGCATCGGAACAAAATCAACAAAAAAAACAGCTACGCTAAAATTTGTGCAAAAACTAATACGCCCTATAATATGGGATAGAGGGAGTATTAACTAATTAATTTGATCAGATAATAATGGACTGCTTAGCCTGCTAATACCTACAAACTATATGGGCCAATGCCCTCCTAAATTGGGGGCCCCTCTAGATTGGGGGCCCCTGGCGGTCGCACCGGCTGCCCCCCTCTTTGGGCCGGCCCTGCCCGTGCGCCTCTCGCGTCGCCCCAGTATATATCTCCATGCGTCGTCCCGATCGTAGCGTTGTCGCCATCGCCGTGCGTCTGACGCCAAGCATCCGCCGCGTTCAACTATCTGGCAGCGCAAGGCATCACGATCTGAGCACGCGTTCGCCGTTCTTGGCGTGACTCCCAGCTCGCGCCCTTTCCATTCGACGACCACCACGGCCGGCGGTAGTAGCTTTCTGTGATTTGGAGAGATGTACTGAGATGAGTTCTAATAAAATTATGATCTCGGTGATTTCATACTTTTTCTTTTTAATAGTTGTATAAATATTAAAGTATGAATAAAAGCTAGATGATGATTATTTACCTCTTTACTTACTTTAAGATTCATGCAACTTGCATTGGGAGAAAAAACACTGAATCACTGTTCAATTTCTAATCTTAATAGGAGTAAGATTTATATTTATTTTCGAGAAGAAATAGTGAGGCTATAAAAAGCTATGGGGGCGATTATGGATAACCTAAGTGTCAGCGTACTATACGCTAGGGTACCCTCTCCACCGCATAAAGTACAATCCACGTGGCGGCCCGGCAATCGGACGGGCGATCACGGTCCGCCGGCCAGGCGTCGGTCCACGTGGCGCCCGGCGAAAGGGTGGGCGAAGCATACTGCTTCGCCCGGCGCCCGACCACGTGGCGGCGGCAATCGGCGGCGATCACGTCCGGCCAGCGTCGGTCCACGTGGCGCGGCGGCAGGTGGCGGCACGCCGCCGCCGGCGCCCGACCACGTGGCGGCGGCAATCGGCGGCGATCGCGGCCGCCGCAGCGTCGGTCACGTGGCGCCGGCGAGCAGTGGCGAAGCACGCCGCCGCCGCGCCCGATCCCGCTTGGCGGTGGCGGCGATTGGCGAGACGCGCCTTTCGCCCGCCGCAAGGCAAAAGGTGGAGCGCGGTGGCCGCCTCGAAGGCTCCTTCCACTCTTGCATCTGCGTGTCGAACGGCGAGCTCGCCATAGCGAGCTTATCGATTATGAGGGTTTTGCGACAAGCCCATTCCTCCGACGCCTCTCACCTACACCGCCATAAAGGGGTCCCATCCGGCGGACCGGGCAAAGACACGCGCAAGCATTTAATGAGGCTGGAGGAACGGGACAGCACAGGAAGGAGTAATAAATGTGTAAGGGTCAGCATGGTGACCTCCCTTTTACCCACTCTGTAGCTTTGGCCTATATAAGGGCCTCCGGGTGCATGGAAAAGGGGGACGGGCATTTTGAGAGAAAAGAACTTGTAGCTCAAGAGCTTTGTATTGGCTTCACACCCTTTCTAAACAATCTAGCAGGAAGTAAGGCTATTACCCGAGGCAAAGGGGGCCTGAACCTGGAAAAAAATATCTTGGTGTCATCCATAGTTCATAGACGCCGGAATCCTTCGTGTAGGAGTCCCTAGGGTTTTTCGCCCTCTAGGTTTAGCCAGCCACGAAGACGCCCTCCTTCCGAACAAAACCCGGTCTACATCCTCCGGGCCTGTCAGGTGGAATACGCCGACACTAAGGAACCATGAAACAATATGCCAACTCATCCAAAGAAAAAGATGCACAAGTCTAAATATTTATAGCACTATATTCCTGTATAAGATAAGAATCCAAATGTCCTAAAAGTTTATAGAGATTATGAGAGAGCAACAATCTTTTGTACTCTTTTAAGGTTGTATTTACAAATTTACTGTTATCTTCGCAAATCTTTTCTCTCTCTCATCATAGTTACTTTATTTTCGTTCTCTTTATGATATTCATATTCTTCGTTCTTGAGACGACTTTTGTGTCTTATCTCACAAAATTTTGATCCGGTCTCAACTTGCTGCACATAAAAGAGGGTATAAAAGTGTATAAGTGGCGTTAGAGTCAAGGTCGGATTAATCAAATTTGTTAGAAAGTTGGTAACGCGTGAGTTGGCACAAAATCAAAATCAATATCAACGATATGAAATCAAGAGACAATTGCATATTTATTGGATGTAGAGTTCTTAAAAAAAAGTCATCGGAATCTTTATTTTTGAGTGATCAAGCATTGACTATAGTAGGTGTTGCAAGTAAAAGCCAGAGTCACAGGAAAAGGAAGGGCAAAAGTAAGAGTACATACAACTACCTAAGTGACGAGGAAGGTTATATGATAAATGATTGTCCACGTTTGAAGCAAATGAATAGTGCATGATCAATGATAGTAGCAAATGATAATTACGTTGTGCTTATCATTAGTCAATCAGGCATTTCTAATGAATGTATATTAGATTCAGGTTGGTGCTTTCACATATGTTCAACGAGGGAGATATTTGATGAAGAATCACTACACCTAGTGCATGGAATTGTTGACTAATTGTAAGGAGTATGCAATTACTGAGGTGTGAATAGTTACATTGGAGATAAATGATGGAGCACATCGCACATTGACGGAAGTTCAGTATATTAACGACGTAGAGTAGAATCCAATATCTATGATGTCACTTGAACTCAAAGGTTATTAGGTATCATTTGAGGTAGAGTCGTGCGAGTTACTTGCAACATATAGTCACGAAATGTAACCGAAGCAATGGAGGATACCAATTGATAGGTAAATCTAAATGAAGAGTAATCAATAGGAGGTCAAAAAATCATGATTAGAAAAAGGAAAGCGTGTCTTTAATTAATCTCAACTGTAGTTATGTGAAGAACTGAATAGACGAATGTAAAATCTAGCATACACAAAGGCAAATGTGCAAGTTGTTAGAAGAAGGAAGATGTGGTAGGACCAACAATGAAGTACCGATGAGCAGGTAAAACTCATAGACAGTACAAACCTATGGTATGAAGGGCTATAAGAATAGAATGTGTTTTTACCCAAACTACATGAAAAGAGATCTCTTAGGTGGATTGTTTAGACAATCAAGCCCAAACACTGATACGTACATTGTGGTGATATGCATGAATCCCTGTGGTGGGAGAATCCCTAAAGGTGAGAGGAATAAAATACAGTGTTAACTTGGATCAAGTTCTTTGATGAGTACAATAAGATCAATAAATAAGAGTAAGTTAGAGATTGTTAAATATGATGACATATATATAGTCATTTTGGATTTAGAAAGTTACATTAGATCAATCCTAATAGGATTATGATTCCTAATCTTAATAGGAATATTATTTCCATTGCTTTGGAGAAGAACTTGAGAGGCTATATAAACTTATGGGTGGTTATGTAGAATCCGAACATCTAAGAAATCACAAGGCAACTCATTCAAAATAAGAGGTGCACGAAAGTCTTATATACTAGATTTTTCTTTAAGGCTATATTCTTATATACGGATAGAATTCTAAAATTTTTTAGACGTTTTGAGAGAACGATAATCCTTTGTACTCTTTTGATATTATGTTTTAAAAATTTGCGACCGACTTCACGAAATCTTCTCTCTCTTTGTAATTGCTTCAACGTTGTTATTTTGATTTTCTTTACGATATTTATCTTCTTCGTCTTTAAGATCACATACACTCGTATCTTGTCTTACAGACTCTAATCCGATCTAGAAACAACTACATATAAAAGGAGGTATCAGAGCTCATCACAATGCAACAAGCTAACGAGCTATTATCGATTTTTGAGTGCGCATTCACGCACGCTGTACTGCTCTCAAGAGATCGAGCAAGCTAGCGAGCGCCCAGCCCTCACAGCTACTCACGATCGTCGACGAGTCATCAATGCGCAAGCGCCGTTGATGCTCTGGTCAATCTTTACATGCCTTACCGCGTGCATCACACGAGGACACACCGACCACTACTATACAAATGGGCTTTAGTTCCGATTGCCAAACCGAAACAGCCCATCCTGACCTTTAGTCCCGGACTAAAGCCTCTCGCGATATCAAAAATTATGATTTAACTCAAGACTCGAACACGGAACCTCATGCATGCCATCGAAGACACTACCAACCCACCCACCCACGTGTATTGAATAGACTAGGATATGCATTCCTTTTAAAGTATCTTTGAACGAGCCTTTAGTACGGGTTCGTAATACTAACCGGGACTAAAGGTATTTTAGTCCGGTTAAGTAATACTAACCGACTAAAGTCTTATTTTTAGTCCGGTTCAGAACACGAACCAGACTAATAATGTCTGTGCCGGTATGCTGAAAGCACTCTTCGTCCGGTTCATGGCACGAATCGACTAATGTGAGTAAAAATCACGCTTTTAGCCTAGTAGCCACTTAATCGAGACATTGCTACTATTAGTCCTGTTCATAGCTAATCGAGACCGGTGTTCAAGAGTTCGCTGGCGGATTCGTTATGTTAGGCACCGCCAAGCGCCAAGGCCGTATTTATGCGCAATTATGGTCTCGGCGTTTTTGGCCCTCTGCGTCGAGAATTAATATAATTCATACATATTATTGATTTTATTATGAATAAAAATTTTAGTTTTCTTTTCTAGTTATTTGCAAATTGCAAGACATCAAATATTAAAGTAGAATATTAAACTAAAATACTTAAACAAATACTACTCAATTAATCAAGTAATAAACTAAGTAGTAAGTACTATGTTAGTGATTTAGTGTACCTTATTTTGAGGGCGATGACGTGAATCTTTCAATCATGGTCATCAGGTCATATAAACAATAGATTAAAATGGTCTCTCTCATAGTTTTATACCAGCCGCCAAGGACCGCCAAAGACCGCCAAGACCCGCCAAGGACCGCCAAGGCCCGCCAAGGACCGCAATTTCGGCCTAGCCGCCAAACAGGCCGCCAAGGGCTGAATTCATTGCGTTTATAGCCGCCAACCGCAATATCAACCGCAATATCGCCGCCAAGTACCGAATTTTTGAACACTGATCGAGACTGATGAATCGGTATGAAAGATCGTTTCTCTGGCAGTGGACACACACAAGAGGAGTCATACGCGCCGACAACCTCGCAGGCACAGCCATTTCGGCGTCCAGTATCACTGGTCCCATGGCCATGAGAAGCACGCGAAGCTAGGTCCCTACCAGTGGACGCGTTACAGGCTAGCGTAATTGCCTAGCAACCACCAACGGCGATCCAAAGTCCAGTTCCACATGAGCTCTTCAGTCTCGCCCACGGGCCACGGCCCACCCAAGGTAGCTGGTGCTCCCACGTTTTCCATGCTCTCAACTTTAGAATTTTTTATTTAATATTTATTTTAAATCTTTTTTCAAAAATAATCAACGGAAACAAAATATTACGAAAATAGGCCCCTGTCGCCCGGATATGGGGTGATCGCCCCATATTGGAGCAATAGGGACCTGATTGTATTATTTTGTAATACCCCATATTACAAAACACGTATAGTAATAATCATACGGGGTTTTTTACAATCAGGTCCTTATCGCCCGAATATGGGGCGATCGCCCCATATTCGAGTGACGGGGCCTATTTTCGTAATATTTTTTCCTGTTGATTATTTTTGAAAAAAGATTTAAAATAAATATTAAATAAAAAAATCCTCAACTTTACACCTTGTTGTTACGAATAGTCATCGCTTTAGATATAGGTACGTCAAATTTTTAAATTCTGATTGTTAATATTTTTTTGAAATATTTCAATTGGATACATGAAAATCATATATATATATAGAGAGGGGTTTGTCTTGAAAAGTTTTTTCGTAATATTATGATTTTATTGAGCTTTATAAACATATTATAATAAAAATTAATAGTTAAAGCTAATTTTAAAAACCGCGTCGATGTTTAAAACTATAACTATTTTGTGATCAGGGGAGCACTATATATGTACAAGCAGCTCACCGACAGCTTGCATATTTTCATGTCATTTCACATCCCACACCTTTGAATGCTTGATATGATATGCAAAAAGAAGTTTTTATGGTAGTACTGCAAGTTAAAAAGGCTCGTGTCACATGAGCTTCTTAAGGAAACAGAACCTGTATTAAAAAAAAGGAAAGAGAACCTGTACACTCTCGTACTTTAGGGGAAGCAGATCACCTGCCGTCGTAACCCCTGCTGTTGGGCTACTGCCGTGTGGGCTCCACATGTGCGCGGCCCACGCGATAGGATTAAGTGGAAGCGTCGATCGCTGAATGGGCGGATGGATTGAGGGAACGGCCGAGAACGGCACAAGCCACTTACGGCAGAGGATCTCTTTCCTACTTTAGGTGGGTTTTTTTTATGGTAATGGAACAGCTCTCATACTTTGTGCACTCTGCCTAATACAAATACCATTGAGTGTTTAAATCCACTATATATATACAAAAATAGCATAACTAGGCATTATTTTTGACAAGGAATAACTATAATTATAGGTATTATTATATTATTTAGAGAAACATGTTAGTAACTTTGCATAAATTATAAATCGAAAAATAACTTCCAACACGCCTTAGGTACCTACTATTGACTATAACATCTCAAATTTTGCTTTTATTGGATTTACTATGTATTTTACCTTTTTATGAAATTTCTGGATTCAATTTAACTTATTTTGTATTTATGTAAATAAGCCTTTTGTTACCTTTTATTTCTTTATAGAAAATTGCTAATAAAATTTATTGAAAATATTTTATTTGAGTTCTAAATACCTTAAAATATTTTTTCTAGAATTTTTCTGGATTTTCCTTATACTTTTGCTATTTATTTAGGTTTTATTTATTTTTTGATTTATTTTACTTGGAAAAAGTTTTAAAAACCCCCGTGAGTAGTTCTGGGCCGAGCCCAGTGAATCTGGCCCAATTCCTGCGCCGCTGGCCCGCGTAGCCGGTCCCGTCGTGAAACCTTAGCCACTTCGTGTTCCAACCATTGGATCTCGATCCAACATCGTTCCTTGCCCATATCGATTGCGCCTCCTGTACCGTCGGATCAAATCTGTAGGGATGGTCATGATTGCGCCACCTCAACTTCACCGGATCTCTCCGAATCCATCGCGCTGCTGTAATCCCGCGATCCTTGGAGTTAGTTTCTGCCCCGTTCGCGCTCGTCGAGGCGTCTATTTAATGCGCCGCCTTGCACATCGTGTAGCCCACCTCGAGCCACCCCGTAGTCCTAGCGTACGCCCGCTGAGACGCCGTCTTGCACCCGCGTGAGCTCGCCGGAGTAAGCCGAAGCCTGCACCGTCGATTTTTTGTTGCTTCCATCGTCGTTGAGCCTCACTTGCTGTATTTGAGCCCGGATCCGAGAAGCCCGCTACAAGCCACATCGAACCAGGGTGAAAACATCGCCAGAGACTCGCCGCATCGCCATCGCCTCGGTTTTTGTTCTCAGCGCTGGTAAGAAGCCACTGTGTAGCGTCGCCGCAATATTGCCGCCTTCGCAAGCTTGCACTGCCGTCCGATCTAGATCTATGGTGTAGATTGCATCACGTAGTACCGCTTTGAGTTAAGTTTTAGCCGTCAAATTGTGGGCGGATGACCAGGATTCCACCACGTGTCACCTTCGTAGTACGCCTTGCGCCGCCTGTCCTGACCACTCGATCTTGATCGTGCGGTTTTGCCTGTTCCACGTGTCGCCCGCTGAGGTAGCTACGTCACCCTAACGCTTCGATTTTCCCTGTGGTCGCCACCGTCCGATCTCATCGCACGGTCAGTGCTATGACTTATCGCCCTAGGTTTTGTCGTAGGTCCTAGCCATTAGAACTGCTTTGGATGGCTCAGATTGCACCGCCTAATCGCCGAACTAGAGCCTAACATGCGTCGCGCCCACGTCGTGCCACGTGTCTGCTAACGGCATGGCTTGCATTAGCCAATGCACGGGTATAGTGGCACTGGTCCACGGTGGACCAGTGCCAGTCGTGGACCAGGTCCATGCGTCGGTGCCGCGTGTCGCATCAGGGTTGCGCCGCGTGTCACGCGTTGGTGCTGCTATGTGTCATTGACGTCACCATGATGTCATAATTTGATTTTTTTTTTCATAGAAAAATATTTTGGCCAAAAAATCAATTTCTTTGCTAACATTAGCATGACATCATAAATGCTATTTTTCTGTATAGAAATAATTCGGTTAAATTCAGTTTTTCGTTTTCCCTGATTTATCTTTTATTCCAAATTTTGAATAGCTATATCTTCCTCATCGAACTCCGATTGAGATGATTCCGGTTTCTAAAAAATTGTAAAATCATGCTCTATTTAATAGTGAATTTTATGTAATATTTAGAGTTAATCTTGCTCTCTCATTTTTTTGATATTTATTGCTGTCTCTCTCGTTTCGTGTAGATATCGAGTTGCTCAGTGAGTTTGTGGTCGAGGAGCCAGCACACAAGCAAGACCTAGAGCGGGATTCAAAGCTTTTTGAAGGCAAGTTGTGCTTTGATCATGTTAAACCCATACTTTAAATATTATGTTGGTTTAAATTATTGCATGATAATTTAATAATCACTTGTCTTAATTATGTTGGGAATAATTAATTGTGCACTTTGTATTAGATCTACCTTGATATGTAATATGTCATTTCTCATTTGTCACCCTAGGATGGTTTATGATGATTGGTAACTATTAATTGCTAATATGGGTATTTAGAATGCAAGTAGTATACTTAGCCATGCAACGAATCATCATTTTTATGAGAAAACAATTAATCTTGCTTAATAACTATGGAACATGTTTATTAACTTGTGTGTCGGATGTTGTTACACGATATTGATGTTGTTGATAGCACGTGGTGCATGGTAAATCAACCAGGGTGGTAAAATGATTTAGACTGAGGTAAGTGGTAAGAATTCATGGTGGGCCAATGTGGCACTTAGGCGATCGCATTTCTTTTTATGATAATTGTTAGTTCATGGTTATGATGATTTTTTTGTTAGTCTTGCCGGTCAATTAAAGATTTAACCTTGCAAGAATTTGAATTGAGTCATTCATATAACCACAAGTCTAGCATAAGATAGACCTACCTGATTAATTTGTTATGCCTAAGCTTTGGTATTATTAGTGGTGATGTGAGACTCGGGTTGTGGTAACCAGTCCTCGCACAGGTGGGCTCACATGGTGCAAGAGGAGAGCCCTGGATGTAGTAACCAGTCCTACCAGTGTTGAAACCTTATCGGGTAATATCAGGTTTAGACTGGCATTGGAAAGACTTTGCTATAATCACTCGTCTTTATGGTGTATGATTGTATCTTGTGAGTAAAGTGTATAACCACTGCAAAGTGTAAAATATATTCGAACAGCCATACTCGCGGTATTGAGCATTACTCGGTGATTACAATCAAGGGTTAGATTTTATCAAAACAAATGTGGATTTGGAGGATGGATTATAGATTAAGGTTATGAGTTGGTTATTGGAAAACAAATGAGAATTTTTTTTTATTATTTGTTTTGTTGTCTTTTTAATCTACTTTTGCTATCCCTTTATAAATGTTGTTTTATGCAAATTAATCATGTTAGCCAATTATTTGTAATAAGCCATGCATATAGTACGATAGTCTTGCATTCTGTGTACAATTTGTTGAGTGCTTTATGTACTCACCTCTTGCAACAAAACATCACCAGTTGGAGAATAAGCCACGTCTGCTTTTGAGGAGTACCAGGAATAAGCGAATAACTAGGGTGCGAAGCTTGTCAGTTACTTGTGACAAATTGAAGGATTTTCTACGGATAAGTTTATTTTTCGCTGCAATTTATTTACTTTTCAGCCGTAACCCTGCGAGACGTATTCATGTAAGGTGGACCATAAGATCGTCTAATAGTTATATTTAATTTATGAAAGTATTTATTTATGTTATTGCTAAGTATGATTGTGATATTCATCTATGTTGAGTCTGTGTGCACTAGCGTGATTCTGGACTAGTATGGAATACACAGAGGATCCGGATTTGCATATTCAGGTCTCGACAGAGATGGTATCAGAGCATCAACCTCGCTGCACTAGCGCATGTGGGACAGGGGCACGGGCATATAGCGCATGGCACATATGGGCTCGAAGTGGCCACACGGCATGGCATATGTGCTAGGTATTTGCCGTGTATACGGTGTGCTACCGAGGGCATCAACCCTTAAGGGAGTGAGTGTAACACCTTGTCCCGTTAATATGAAGGCCTATGTGGAGCAGTGGTGGGATTAGTCCTACATTGTTTGCACAAAGTGAGTTGTAGTAGTATATAATGCCTATTGAGTCTAAATATAGCATCTCCAGATTAACCCTTTTATATGAAACAAGGATGAAAGTGCAAGTAAGTTGCTATATATGCGTGGGCCAGTCCCACGATGGGTTGTGCCATGAGCGAAATTTAGACCAGGGTGTTACACTGATGCGCAAAGTCATGATCTAACTTGCAACATTTTTTATTGCCGGTGGCCAAGTCTCCTCCTCACTATTTCAACCGTATGATTTATGTCGTGAAAAATTATTATTCGAAATTGATTTCGGCCGTGGTTCAAAAATCGAAATTGAAATTCTGATCTGATTTTCCAAAAACCGCTCAAAAACCGTCAAAAACCGAAGAGTTTAAAAATCAAAAAAATTGTTTTTTTTAAATCGAAAACCGACCCGGCCATTTGAATATTCTTCGAAAACGGTTTTGAGCCGTTTTTCCGCTCACATAAATTTTTTCAAACTTTTAAAAAAAATTAATTTTTTTTAATTAGAACGATTTACCGAGCGGTTTTTGATCTCGAACCAGAGCGGAAGATCAAAAACCGCAGTTTTCGACGGTTTCGTAAACCATGCTCGAAGCCATGTGAAAAAAAAAACCTGAAATATTTTTGCAAAAATCAACCAAAGACACCCCAAATTGTCCACAACCATGTCCCCTCCCTTCTAGAAGTAGGACCAAATGTGAACGCTCAAGCGCCAGGCTCTGCCTCTTATCTCCCCACGCAACGCAAGCACTGCCGTAAGCGCTGCCACGTGGCGCCTGTGGGCCGCACCACGACCCTATAAAATATGCAACATGGACTGCAACACAGCTTACCGTCCTCGTCCCGTCCATCCTGGTACGTTTCGTCCGTTCCCTTCCTCTCCTGCCTGCTTGCTTCTTCCTCTACTTCCCTATCTTCTTTGTCTTGGTTCCTGCGCACCTCTTAGACGAGCTATGCTCAAGTATTCTCTGATTCATTGATCGATTGCTCTGAGGTCTCTTTCAAGCCCCCGTTAGGGGAAAAAAAAGTTGCTTCTTTAGCTCTCTTCTTGCCCTCGCCGGGCTTCCCCACTTCTTGTCCCAGGTCTTCTGTGTTTTCTTCTCTTCTTGTTCTTTTTTTTTTTGGTTCTACATCCATTTTCTAGTCTTTTCTTGCTCCCTTGTGTTCTAGATGAGTTGGTTGCGGTGTGGTATTTAAAAGATTCGATCTTTTCTTTGAGGTAATGTTTTTGCTTCCAGATTTGGGGCTCACCTGTGGTATCGTTTGCTAAAGCATAAGAGTTTTTTAGCTTTCGGTCCTTTTTTTTTCTCTCTCTGGTAATGGGAAGAGTTCGATTGCAATTTTCTTATTAGTTGGAATAGCTCAAGAGTGTTTGACTATATCTAATTTTCCATGTTTGTAGTGATGATTTCAGCGTGGGCCATTCTTAATGTTTACTTGAATATATATTGTTCCTGGTAAATTTTACTGAAACAAGTCATATTTTTTAAGAGGGATTGAAACGACATAGGAGAAATCATCACGCAGTTGGTGGTAGTTGTTTATGTTTGCCTTCTGTAGCCACTCGCCCACTTGGACTTTGTGTTATCAAGTTGCTACAGCTGTGGCCTATCAGGTGCTGGTCTTGCTGAAATTGTTTTCAAGTAAAAGTTTCAGCTAGTTGCTTTCTTGATTTGTAATCTTAGGCCCCATGTTTAGGCTTAGTCTTTTTTGGCTCGTAGCTTAAAAACAACTTTTGAGCTTGGTAATTTTACCATAATTTCAATAACATTAGTCTCAACTCTCAATAAATAAAAAAACACATTTTCAGTGGTTTTTAGCTTTTAGTTATACGAAAGCTTATGACTTTTAAAAATTCTAAATAAAAACTATCTATTTATTTAGTTTTTGACTTTTAAACCATTTGAAAAGCCCAAACAAAACGGAGCCTTAGAATATGTACTTGAGGTAAGTGCTTTTACACTTAGATCCAGAAGAGATTGAATTATTCTGAAGGAGCTGTGGCTGCTAATTGTTGGTTGTATACCAACGAATCAGTTGCTCATTTGCTTAAACTAGTATGGTGCCCGAACATTGCAAGTTGCAACATAATCTATAAAAAAGGACGATACATATAAGTAGGAAGGGTCTTAAGCTAGACAATAAAGTATAATTTCTTTCATATACACATCAAGCAGAGCATATCTCGACAACATCTCAGCCGTTCGTGTCAAATCCAACAGATCATATGTCCTGAAGAAGAACAAACGACCGCCACTAATTCCTAATTAGAAATAGTAGAGATATGCATGCAGTTCCCTTCCTAGGGAAGCATTTTCTATGCTTATATATGTATGGTTGGCATCATGGTTGTCTTGAATCAATCTGAGAAGGACCACAATTGTGCCCGCTCAATTTTAATACTCTTCCAAGAGAAGTTACATCTGAACTCAGGATTGTGTTGAATCCAAAGTTGCTTGATGTACAATAGTTCCTTCCAGCTCATTTATCGGGTTTAGGATGATTGCAACTAAATTAAAGAATTCTTCATGCCACTGATGGTTGGTCAATTTTTGCAGCTGGTGACAATATGAAAATGGCTGTGTTTCCTGTGCTGCTCATTGCACTCCTATCTGCTATTGCCCCCCTTCCCTCTGAAGCACTCAATGTAAGAGGTCATCTGTTGAAATCCAAGACATTCCTGTCTCCAGCATTCTTCCTGCGTCCTGGATCAGTCTCAAACAAGTTCTACCACGACGTTGACTTCCCCAGAGGCCACCTTGCGCTCAAGAGCTTTAATGCAGAGGTCGTCGATGAGAACGGTGTCCCTGTCCCGCTCCATGAGACTTACCTGCATCACTGGGTTGTGGAACCATTCTATGCTTTGAAGAACAGCGATAGTGCTGATGCGCAGAAACTCCCAAAGAGGATCATTAATAGGAACTCTGGAGTGTGCAAGACCACATTAGGCCAGTACTACGGGCTCGGTTCCGAGACTCGTCACACTGCCACATGGGTCCCTGATCCTTATGGAATTGAGATTGGCAATCCGGACAGCCCCCCTGAAGGTTATGAGGAGAAATGGATGATCAATGTTCACGCCATCGACACGAGGGGCGTGACCGACAAGCTGGGCTGCACCGAGTGCAAGTGCGATCTCTACAATGTGACGGTGGATGAGTTTGGCCGCACAATCCCAAAGGACTACACTGGTGGGTTGTATTGCTGCTATGATCAGACTCAGTGTCAGGTCAGGGAAGGGTTCAATGGCGAGCTGCGGAAGCTGTTCTTGCGGTACACCGTGACGTGGCTCGACTGGAGTGATGCTGTTATCCCGGTCAAGATATACATATTCGATGTCAGTGACATGGCTCTGTTTGAAGGAAAATCTGAACCTGCCTGCAAGGTATGCCAATAGAGCGTTGTCTGAAGTCATAACTATTTCAGGCATGGAGAACTTCCGTGTTGCTTCAAATGCACAATCTGAAGCATTTTGTAGGTTAGATTGTTTCCCTTTATGATTTAAGCCGTTTGCTTGTGAAGGTTGAGTATCAAGTCGAGGAATGCAGTCCAGAAAACCGGGCCAAGAATGAGTGCATTGATGTTAAGGTAACCAAAGAAGTATTACCGCGTGGAGGCGATATCGTGTTCGGTGTTGCGCACCAGCATTCAGGTGGAATTGGTGCCTCTCTGCGTGGTCAGGTAATTGATAAACAACAAATTTCTTACCTGATCTGCTTATGTAGCACTCACCATTGCCTATCCAAAACTTTGCACAACCTATGTAAATGGCAACATGACAATATGTTCTTAGCAAAGGGAGTACTAACTTCTGAAGTGCACTCAACTTATTACAGGATGGACGGCTTCTATGCGCATCGCTTCCGACTTACGGCACGGGGAAGGAGGCAGGGAATGAGGCGAACTACATCGTCGGCATGTCGACGTGCTACCCGAAGCCGGGATCTGTCAAGGTCAGCGACGGCGAGGTGCTGACCGTTGTCTCCAACTACAGCAGCGACCAGCAGCACTCCGGCGTCATGGGCCTGTTCTACATCCTTGTGGCCGAGCAAGAGCAGCCGGCTCCCAAGCCATCTCTGTGCTTAAATTTCCCAGTTCCATGTGAGTTTGTCCTAAAATTTCACCATCTCTCCACTGCTTTTTTTTTTTTGGGTCCAGAACATACTCATATTGCAGCCTGAAAACTGCAGATGTGCATGACATTTTAACCATTCTTGTTCTTCTCTCATTTCTCCATATGTAGGGTGCTTACCGGCATGGCTGTGAAGCAACATGTGAAGAGCAAAGTTTTATCTATCCTTAATGCAGTGCGATGCAATGGTGATGCCTGAAGAAGCTAAATGAATCATCAGTAGCTATAACATGCCTGGGTTTTTGTTCCAGCTATGCAAGTTTCAGTTTATGTCGTTTTGATGATCCATCAGTTTTTGATGGCTTCTAATACTGTATATGAAGGTGGGTTATACAAGTGCATTAGTAGAAATCAGTCTCCACATAATTTGTCCGTCACATAAGCTGGTGAGAACCAGACGTACAATCTTTCACAAATACCACGTTGTTTTAGCTAGTAATATGCATATCCACTACTCGTTTCAGAAAATATATATACATATGTACTATTATATACCATGTGTACAGTGTACATGAACATGATGAACTAGTACTGGAGCGCTCTTGCAAGCGACGACTTGCCAGAAACCCATAAACTAATCAAGCATTTGACGTCAAAATCTACGTATTTTACAGCCTTAACGTGCAAGCAACGGCCAGTCTAAGACTGAATAAGCAGGATGTCATCCCCTATGTAATTATAGTCTCGCAATGCATGACACAATGAGAAAGGCGAAGTCTGCAGTCTGCCTTGAGATTTCGGTTATCATAGGAGCTGTTGAGATTTGGCTTGCGTCTGCTTAGCCTAGCTTCACATGTAAGGAAAGGATACAGAAAATATGGACAAGATGTCAGCATCTTCTGCTATCAAACTCAGCGTACAGTGATCCACTGTATGTCAGCATGTGCTTTGACGTTGCACTCGGTTGCCGCGTTGTCATGCTTGTACTGATGCACACGTATGGTGGGAACCATTTAGACAAATTAAGCTTATCCCATGCATGCCATGCAGCCGGCCAGGCTTCTTGTGTTCCTTCTGTATTGTTGTTCTTCTTGACAGTGACCAAAAATACTATCAAAATCATATGGCAGGAAATAGCCGGAAAACCACAAACACGCAAGCAAGAAATTTAGGTGACGGAGACATACTGTCAATATCGTACCGTAGTCTATATTGGTTTGGCTATTATAATAGTACATTCCGGTACCAGTTCATATTGACGAGTCGTTTCGAGTTTACTATATCAATATATATTTATAAGTATACGTACGTTTAATTATATATACACTAGATTTCACTTATAATATTACTCTAAATACATAATAATACTATTAAATATAACATATAGTTTAATAGATGATATTATTAATTCTACCAGTATAATTGGTATTGTATAGTATCAAAACTGGTATGGTTGGTATTGCTCAGTATCGAAGTTGGTATGGCTAATATTGATCAATATCAAGCCGGTATGACCGGTATTGAGGCCGATTGGTATATCTAATTGCTCCTTTTATTGGTTTATGCAGACTTGCTCGGTGACGATGTTTCTGTTTAAGGGGTGCAATCCTTTTGTGTCAGTAGGTCCTAAAAGGATGTTGCTTGCTTATTAAGAACTAAAGATTGTATCTTTTCTTTAGTGGCAGGAAGTTTTCCATGTTCTTATGTGTAATGGTGTTTGCTAACGTTTGCTTTTGCACACATGCTACCAGAGATAATGCGGGTGTCAGGCATGCTTCGCCAACATGGTGTTGGGGACTTCGAGAGGTTGCCCGTCACAAGTCCAAACCAGGTGTTATCAAGTCCAAACCAGGTGCGATAATGACAGTAGTTTTGTTGAAAGCCATTCCATATCAATATGCTTTCCTCATCAAGTTTATCCATGAAGGCCCTCAAACCGGCTTTCAAAGACTACTATTTATGCCCTTTCAAAGAAAGACTACTATGTATATATGCCAACAGTTCCAAGTGGTATTATCATCAGCTTCTCCCCTCCCTCTTTTAACCCAAAGACTTTGGATACACAATCACCTGTACCTGCAGAACATATTATCAATGTAAGATATGTAACGATATTTATGCTCTCATTCTCTCAAATCCCATAGTCTTAAAAAATGAGCTTGCCTTTTCATATGTAAAAGAACCACACAATTACAATTTACACCCAAAGTATCGAATACATAATGCTATAACTTAGAAGATGAGTACCACCAAATTCTCTGGTGTTGAGTTACAAAACTCCCTTGAAAGTGAAAGGAGTTTATCATACACCAACAGTTCAATATTCTTAGCACTTTCACTTCTGATGTTGTTCTCTCTCTCTCTCTCTTCATTATTTTATATTGATTAAATCTATCATCCTTTCTGGAAAAGGAAAATAGTGCTGGTTTAAGAGAAACACTCATAGATCCTTTTCCACTCTCTACTAATGTTCCAAACCATAACGACCACCATTGATTCTTATCTTGTTCTTCCATTGTGTTCCTAATAGCAGATCGCCATCAGTCCAAACTATGATATGAACCCATAAGATTATCCAATAGCACCTAAACACTCAGCAATGCATTTACATGTGTCAGCAACAAAATTAGCACACCGTTGCAACAGATGTGATGTTGTTTTGCTCCTGGTAACACATGTGTCAAGTGGAACTATGAGAGGATCAGGCCAACCTTGTTTTTCTAAATTGTCCGCTGTGCATGCTTTCCTCGTGACATAAACAGATTCCCAGCAAGAATCAATGTCACAGCCATTTTTACTTTCTAACTGTAGTAGACTTTTTCGTACCTCTAGAGTGAACCCTTCTGTGGAATGGGTAATTGTTGCTTACTTTGCATGGCCATTTGGATAAAGACAGAAAAGATCAAAAATATCAAAACGATTATTTTGACAAATGTGTGAGAGGTGTTGTGAAATAATTTTGTTAGGAGTGCTAGGAGAATTATCTTGAAAATGTTAGATATAAATGCTAAAGGAAACACTTATCTTCTAAATGCTAAGGAAATTACTAATGATATAACTCATGCTAGAACCAAGCATGGTTTGGACCTAGGACTCTAAGCGAGGGTCTTTAATACTAACTACTTTAAAGAAAATGGGCACGGTCGAATTCGTAGAAATATTTTTCGGCACCTTACTTAATTTAATTTGCGGTAAAAATATTTTTAAACAAACAAAACATTAAAAAAAATTTTTTAAACCGCTTATTATTTCTTCAATTTTAATTTAAAAATATTTTTATATGGTTTACGGAAAACTTTAGTTAACACAAAAAAACAATTTTAAAAACAACCCAATCACCCCTAGCAAAACGCTCCAACACGCTGGCCCCAAAAGATCCCCCCGTTCTCTCCCTCTCTCCTTTTGTCCTATTTTGTTACCCTGAAAATTTTTTCCCGGTCCTTCCGTTTTTTTTTTTTTTTTGTCTTTTTTTCTTTGTGGTTAAATTTTTTGATTTTCTTGGGCGTTAAATTTTTTTGCTTTTTGAGGATTATTTTTTGAATTATTTCTTTTGGCTTATTTATTCGAATTTAAATTTTTAGTAAGAATGGTTTTTCTCCCTGTTTATGCGGTAATTTTAAAATTTTTTTATGCCCTTGTTTTTGTAAAATTTTGATTTCATTAATAAAAAAAAAATTTGTTTTTTTAATTTTAAAATAAAAAATTTTTTTTTTAACTTAAACCAAAAAGCTATGATTTTCATATTGATGTAATTGTTGGTTGTATACCAACGAATCAGTTGCTCATTTGCTTAAACTAGTATGGTGCCCGAACATTGCAAGTTGCAACATAATCTATAAAAAGGACGATACATATAAGTAGGAAGGGTCTTAAGCTAGACAATAAAGTATAATTTCTTTCATATACACATCAAGCGAGCATATCTCGACAACATCTCAGCCGTTCGTGTCAAATCCAACAGATCATATGTCCTGAAGAAGAACAAACGACCGCCACTAATTCCTAATTAGAAATAGTAGAGATATGCATGCAGTTCCCTTCCTAGGGAAGCATTTTCTATGCTTATATATGTATGGTTGGCATCATGGTTGTCTTGAATCAATCTGAGAAGGACCACAATTGTGCCCGCTCAATTTTAATACTCTTCCAAGAGAAGTTACATCTGAACTCAGGATTGTGTTGAATCCAAAGTTGCTTGATGTACAATAGTTCCTTCCAGCTCATTTATCGGGTTTAGGATGATTGCAACTAAATTAAAGAATTCTTCATGCCACTGATGGTTGGTCAATTTTTGCAGCTGGTGACAATATGAAAATGGCTGTGTTTCCTGTGCTGCTCATTGCACTCCTATCTGCTATTGCCCCCTTCCTCTGAAGCACTCAATGTAAGAGGTCATCTGTTGAAATCCAAGACATTCCTGTCTCCAGCATTCTTCCTGCGTCCTGGATCAGTCTCAAACAAGTTCTACCACGACGTTGACTTCCCCAGAGGCCACCTTGCGCTCAAGAGCTTTAATGCAGAGGTCGCCGATGAGAACGGTGTCCCTGTCCCGCTCCATGAGACTTACCTGCATCACTGGGTTGTGGAACCATTCTATGCTTTGAAGAACAGCGATAGTGCTGATGCGCAGAAACTCCCAAAGAGGATCATTAATAGGAACTCTGGAGTGTGCAAGACCACATTAGGCCAGTACTACGGGCTCGGTTCCGAGACTCGTCACACTGCCACATGGGTCCCTGATCCTTATGGAATTGAGATTGGCAATCCGGACAGCCCCCCTGAAGGTTATGAGGAGAAATGGATGATCAATGTTCACGCCATCGACACGAGGGGCGTGACCGACAAGCTGGGCTGCACCGAAAAGTGCGCGATCTCTACAATGTGACGGTGGATGAGTTTGGCCGCACAATCCCAAAGGACTACACTGGTGGGTTGTATTGCTGCTATGATCAGACTCAGTGTCAGGTCAGGGAAGGGTTCAATGGCGAGCTGCGGAAGCTGTTCTTGCGGTACACCGTGACGTGGCTCGACTGGAGTGATGCTGTTATCCCGGTCAAGATATACATATTCGATGTCAGTGACATGGCTCTGTTTGAAGGAAAATCTGAACCTGCCTGCAAGGTATGCCAATAGAGCGTTGTCTGAAGTCATAACTATTTCAGGCATGGAGAACTTCCGTGTTGCTTCAAATGCACAATCTGAAGCATTTTGTAGGTTAGATTGTTTCCCTTTATGATTTAAGCCGTTTGCTTGTGAAGGTTGAGTATCAAGTCGAGGAATGCAGTCCAGAAAACCGGGCCAAGAATGAGTGCATTGATGTTAAGGTAACCAAAGAAGTATTACCGCGCGGAGGCGATATCGTGTTCGGTGTTGCGCACCAGCATTCAGGTGGAATTGGTGCCTCTGCGTGGTCAGGTAATTGATAAACAACAAATTTCTTACCTGATCTGCTTATGTAGCACTCACCATTGCCTATCCAAAACTTTGCACAACCTATGTAAATGGCAACATGACAATATGTTCTTAGCAAAGGAGTACTAACTTCTGAAGTGCACTCAACTTATTACAGGATGGACGGCTTTATGCGCATCGCTTCCGACTTACGGCACGGGAAGGAGGCAGGAATGAGGCGAACTACATCGCCGGCATGTCGACGTACTACCCGGCCGGATCTGTCAAGGTCAGCGACGGCGAGGTGCTGACCGTTGTCTCCAACTACAGCAGCGACCAGCAGCACTCCGGCGTCATGGGCCTGTTCTACATCCTTGTGGCCGAGCAAGAGCAGCCGGCCCCCAAGCCATCTCTGTGCTTCAATTTCCCAGTTCCATGTGAGTTGCGCTAAAATTTCACCATCTCCACTGCTTTTTTTTGGGGCCCAGAACATACTCATATTGCAGTCTGAAAACTGCAGATGTGCATGACATTTTAACCCATTCTTGTTCTTCTCTCTTTTCTGCATATGTAGGGTGCTTACCGGCATGGATGTCAAGCAACAAGTGAAGAGCACAGTATTATCTATCCTTAATGCAGTGCGATACAATGGTGATGCCTGAAGAAGCTAAATGAATCATCAGTAGCTATAATATACCTGGGATTTTGTTCCAGCTATGGCAGGTCACCGAGTTTCAGTTTACGTCGTTTTGATGATCCATCAGTTTTTGATGGCTTCTAATACTATATATGAAGGTAGGTTATACAAGTGCATTAGTAGAAATCAGTCTCCAAATAATTTGTCCGTCACATGAGCTGGTGAGAACCAGACGTACAATCTTTCACAAATACCACGTTGTTTTAACTAGTAATATACATATCCACTACTCGTTTCAGAAAATATATATACATATATACTATTATATACCATGCGTACAGTGTACATGAACATGATGAACTAGTACTGGAGCGCTCTTGCAAGCGACGACTTGTCAGAAACCCATAAACTAATCAAACATTTGACGTCAAAATCTACGTATTTTACAGCCTTAACGTGCAAGCAACGGCCAGTCTAAGACTGAATAGTCTCGCAATGCATGACACACTGAGAAAGGCGAAGTCTGCAGTCTGCCTTGAGATTTCTGTCATCGTAGGAGCTGTTGATATTTGGCTTGCGTCTGCTTAGCCTAGCTTCACATGTAAGGAAAGGATACAGAAACTATATATGGAGTATGGACAAGATGTCAGCATCTTCTGATATCAAACTCAGCGTACAGTGATCCACTGTATGTCAGCATGTGCTTTGACGTTGCACTCGGTTGCCGCGTTGTCATGTTTGTACTGATGCACAGTTGTACACGTATGATGGGAACCATTTAGACAAATTAAGCTTATCCCGTGCATGCATGCAGCCGGCCAGGCTTCTTGTGTTCTTGACAGTGACTAAAATTACCATCAAGATTATATGGCAGAAAATAGCCGGGAAACCACAAACACGCAAGCAAGAAATTTATGTGACGGAGACATACTTGTAAATACCTACCGTAGTCTATACCGGTTTGGCTATTATAATAGTACATTCCAGTACCAGTTCATACTGACGAGTCGTTTCGAGTTTACTCTAGCAATATATATTTATAAGTATACATACGTTTAATTATATATACACTAGATTTCACTTATAATATTACTCTAAATACATAGTAATACTATTAAATATAACATATAGTTTTATAGATGATATTATTAATTCTACCAGTATAATTGGTATTGTATAGTATCAAAACTGGTATGGTTGGTATTGCTCAGTATCGAAGTTGGTATGGCTAATATTGATCAATATCAAGCCGGTATGACCGGTATTGAGGCCGATTGGTATATAGCATTACTCTGTAACAGTTTAGGTAACGAAATAGTATATACCAATCAGTATGGTCGGTATTGGAACGATATTGATAATTATAGACGAAGACCACAAGAGCCACCGATATAGCCATATGATAAGCAGAAGCTTTTTCCCGTTTACATTGATTTTGGTGGTTTGGGATTTGTTAGACCTTGGAACTATTTGTACTGTACTTTTAGCAAAGGTTGAATATATGTGTGATTTATGATGTTGTGTAATTATTATACAAGACTAGAATTATATATGTGAAGTGTGCACCTTCCTTAAAAATTTCTAGTTCCATCACTGCGACCGACGGCAGCAGCCTGCAGCGGCAAATTGCCGCAAAGCCGCCGCCGTGCTTCCGGTTCCCGTTGTCCTGTGAGTTGCGCAAAGTTTCCAGAGTTTCTTGCTCGATCTCTTGTCGCAATCTGAAAACCGAGATTCTGCAAATTTAACCCGGCCATTCTTCTCCATTGTTCTGTATATGCAGGGTGCTTACCGGCATGGCTGTCGAGCAACATGTGAAGAGTTGCACAGAACGTCGAGATCAGCGCCAATGCGAAGAAGGTATAAAAAGCCGGGCCTCTCAGACAATGTGCAGGCGCGAGTTGTTTTTTTTGAAATCAAGCTACCGGGGAGACCCCAGCAGGAAGCCTTTATTAAGGCAAACAAAACAGACAGAGCTAGCGAGAAGCCAGCCAGACGGGAAGAGAGAAAGAAGGAGGAAGAAGAGAAAGAGGAGAGAAAAGCGAAGGGGAAGGGGGCTTAGGAGAGCCTGAAAGCCCAAGCTAAGAAGGAAGACCTTAGCACATCGGAAAACCTAAACGATTGCAACCGTAATTCACTAAGAAGCCAGCATTTCCAAGAATCAACACAAGCTGGAGAAGACCTAAAGATCTTGTCGTTACGGCATTTCCAAATGCCCCAGCAAGAGATCATGAAAACATCCATGAAGAAAAGCGAGTGATCAACCATTTGGGCGGCCTCTATTCTTTCAAAAATGGAGCCAATAGGGGACCATTGGATTTGAAGAGCGTTCCAACATTGAGTGGCGAACGAGCAGCGAAAGAAGAGGTGATCTCTGGATTCTTCAGTCGACTGCCTGCAGAGAACGCATTTGTAGTTGGAATCAGGGAGCGGGCAATTCTTTCTTCGGAGAAGGCTTCTTGTATTTAGGCGATCCCAGCAAAGACTGCCTGCAGGCGCGAGTTGTTGTGGTCTGTGTCGCTGTGATGAACCATCAGCCTGTGATGCCCTGTAATTTACTTGTATTACATGGACACGGGAAATAATTAGCTCGGCTGTAACATGGATGGAGACTTGAAAGTTGAAACCCTCGCTCTGGTAGTTGGAGCAATGAACTACCATTTATCAGTCTACATCATCTTAACGTCAACGATGAGCTTATCACAGAGCCTGTACAGAATGGCCTTACCAGGGAACCATGTCAGAACCATAGAGCCTATTTCAAATATTTGGATCTGTTTGCGTTGTCTACTCAAAAGGACAATTTGCCGGTAACCTGTTAAAAAAAAGGCATCAACATCAAATCCTCGCACCATCAGCGTGCAAGCAACGTCCAGGGCTCCAGGCTACTCAAGCACAACAGCACAATTCGGCAGGGCAATTTTTTAAGCTTGTGTCCCTGTTTAATACCTGTCACATTCATTGAATCCAATGAGAACACAGGATGTGCTTCTTGGAAGACGAGGTAATGACATGTACAAGGACAGATAACAATACTGCGTAGTTTCCCACCCTCCCAAAATAAATACTACATGATTTGACTTCTCAAGCAACCACCGCATAATAGTCATACAATGTGCTTTTGGAACAATTTGTCGAGAAGCTCATCCCATGAAAACCCCAAATTTGTCTTCTAGCATGAAGTAATGCATACTACATATATGCTGACAAGTAACAACTAAGTACCAAATCATGACAGAATAGACAAAAAAACAAAGAATCCACAACCATGCCGGCATGACAAAGAGCAGCTTTCATTTACAAAAACTGTTACTTATGTACACATTACATACTGTAGTATCAACTCTTCCGAAGGAAAAGGATCAAGTGAGAAAGGTCAGGGGAGCTCTCAGGGCAACCTTTTTTTATATATGACAGAAGGTAGAGCTGCTCACAGAGGAATTCCCCATGTCAGGGAAGCATAAACCGAGGAAAAAGGGCTTCTAAACATCAAACATTAGATCATGCTGACACCTAATAGATTAGCATTTTTATCGATAGGCTGTATTGGATTGGTGATGTACTATCACAAAACCAGCTAAGAGTCTGGCTGCTCGCATTTCACTGGCATCTTGGTGCCAACAACAGCAATTACTGCAGATCTTTCATTTTGATCGCTGAGACTTCTGGCGACAACCAGATCGCTGACAACATCAAAGTTCAGTCTCCCGTTAACTTTCTTCCCACTGCACAAATTAGTAGTCTGGAGATCAGTATTCTTTCTCCTTGGTAGTTGAATGAGAAAACATTTTCCGATTCCTTTCCAATTTTACCTGTTTAGGCGGTTATTGATGACCTTCAGGTCCTTAGAGGGGCTCTGAAATGCGTGAGTACTCTCCCCAACGCACGCATAATAGCTCTTGGAGCTCGGGGAAAGCAAAGTATCCATCTGAAATGTTCAGTTATAGAGTTGTCATAACATCGATCAAGGAATACCATAGCAATTTAGAGACAGGTTGTCAGAAATATACAAACACACAAAAACTTTACAAGGTATATTTTTGATACATACCTTTGATGATCTTAGCGGTGAGACATATACATTATGAGCAGCAGAAACTTTCTTTGGAGACATGTCAGGAAGGTTTGGAAACCGAGCTAGCCGAGGAGATTCTGGAAATGGACCAGCTGATATGACAAAAAAACACTTCAGAAAAACCTTTACAAATCCTGCGGTGGAACAATGTTGCTTATTTTCAGTACATCAATGCATACCATCAGCAGCACTTTTTTCCTCGTTTTTGTTTGGACTAGTACCAGGTCCTAGCTCCACCAACAAAGGCTTGACGGTAGGAATAAATACTCCATTATAGAAAGTGATAATATCAACATGTTCCTCTCCTGTTTTCTGGTGTGAAAGAGATTGTTAGACACTCCTTCAGAATCAGACATTTGAACAAAATAAAATCCTTGAAACAATGAAAATAAGGGGTAGTATTACCCCATTGCGGCTTCTTAATGGCCAATGAACATAAACACTACGGAAAACCTGTGGCTTGCATTGAGACTGTTTTCTGTAGCCGAAAATTATCTCCTTGAATGTAAGGGCCAGTTGAGATATCTGCAAACATCGATGAATAAACACTGAAATAATTAATTATAACGAGCAACATTTTTATATGTGGATTCTGAGAAGTACAGTAATTGCTAAACATACCTTTGCAACTCCATATATGCTGCACAGTATAATCTGGTCAATGTGTCGGTTGAAAAAAAGAGCAGTTTGTTGGCTAATGATTTGTTGGACAAGGGAGTATACTCGCTCCAAAACTTGCTGAGAAAGTTGCAATCTTTCACAAAGACCTCTGATTCTAATAGCTGCAAGTTTTGCTATCTGCAGGGAACAAAAGGGTGTAATATGTGATCAGCAAGCATTTTAGTGCATCACATACAGTGCATAAAAAATGAACACTCGCCTTGCTCAAGAATACACCTATTCCTGTCTCTGCGCATGTTTCTCCTCCTGCTGCAGGATTAGGTCTTGTTGGACTGCAATCAAGAGTATGAAAAAGCAAAGTTTCAATTAAGCATTAAGCTAACCTGAACAGTTAACACAGGATTCGGAGAAGGAATATTAACCTTGCAAAGGCTGACTGAAGAGGAGGTAGTAACTTTGATTTGATGGCATCCTTGACTGGTGATCTAAATGAATTGTTGTCCACCAGCACATTTCTCCTTTCAGTGCATGCCCTTTTGGGAGATCTAACTTCATCTTTATCTACAGGAAATATCATTGACACATAGGAAGTTTAATCACTCGTCATATATTGAGAAGTGGAAAACCACCAAAATTCGGCTCATGTAGCAACACTATATTCAGAAACATGAAGTAACATAACATGCATATGTTAGTAGTGGCTTGGCAAAAATGCTACCTGGTGAGCATTCTTGCTTCTGAAAGGGAAGAGGTGGAAGCCCCCCCAATGAAATATTATGATGTGCGGCAATAGCATCAAGTGATGGCATTGGTTCAGCCAGTAAACCAAGCCGGTTTATTTCTGCAGACAGTGCTGGCCTAGCAACAATTAAGGAATTGTACATTGATGAGCCTTTCTCCCATGCCATGCTTTCCAGAAGCCTTTCCTCAAGTGAATTCAAATGACGCCTCAACTCTCGTGGAAGTGTATCTTCATGCCTAACAAAACTCTCTATGACTTTACTCAAGTCAAAAGCTGTTATGCCAGTTTTCTCTAACACAGCTGGGAACATCATTGTGACTGTCTTGAGTGGCCAGAACTAACTCAGCAGAACAGGCAATCATACACCGATGAAATCGCTCATTGGACAGAAGTGATGTAAGATTGTTCCCATTCAAGATTTGTGACTCTGCTCTGCACATTGATTCCAGAACTCTATAATACAGCTTAAGGGCTTCCATTTTCCTTTGCTCTGTCCAGATAGCATCCATCCGATTTGTGCTTCGCAAACTAGTACACATACGTTCACCAAAAGAACTGCTTGTGAATATGGCTCCAAGTATAATGCCAGCTCTGCGTGTGATGTCATCTGTTACATCCTTATCACATGCCGAGAAGAAGCGCAATAACTCCCCAGAAGGTCTTGAAGGAAGGGGAGATATTGTACTCCGAAGCCACTTTGCAGTTGTCATGGCTGTGCTCACTGGGGTGATAGGAGCCATCTTTGAGTTGCAAAAGCTATTTCCATTAGGTGAAGCACAAAAACGCGGAGGAGACATTGGACATGGACTTGTTATTGATTTTGCAGGTGAGGCCATAACATCGTACTTTCTCTGTAACACCATATATAATGTTAAAAAACCAAAGCTTTAGAGTTTCATGCAATGGATGAACAGGTACAAACTTATAAGTTATTACCTTTGTGCCAGGTAAATTAATGGCCCCTCCTGACAGACTTCCACTGCCAAGTAAACTGTCCTCATCATTAGCAAACATGCGCTCGTCTAGCTCTCCTTTTGTGTTAACGGCATTCTCATACTCCTTTTCCAGGATTAGCAAACTTAATTTCAGTGAGTCTCCCTCAAGCAAATTCTCAAAAAATGTCAAGCCCTCTGCATCAAAGATAGTAGTGAGAATGGCAACAAATAGTTCCAGAAATACAAACACAGACTACTAAAGTTTAAACTTCTGTTTGCATGAAAGACCTGTACCTGGATCAATAAAAGATAAATTATCCTTTTGATATTCTGAAGCACCAGAGTGTGGTTTCTTTTTTAGAATATCCATTATGAGAGTGTTTGTCATCTCCAGTGCTTTGCTCAACTCATCTTCCGAGGTATGATATTTTTCACACAGAGAATAAATAAGATTGACTCCCTTTTCTGACTTTTTAGCTGATTCAAATCCACAAACAGCATCCATCAGTTTCAAGCCATAACTGTCATAACTAGCTGGACATGAAAATCACAGTAACTGTCAAAATAAAGAGTTGATTGCCATTACCAAAGCAGGATGAATCTTGGATATTGAAGTTCCTTAACCGCACAGGAATGTGAATAATGAGTATGGCCTGCGGGCGTGTATAAATATCAGTATTCATTGCTTACAAATTGATTAATACCATGCATCAACTACCCTGTCGCATGAGAGAAGAAAACACTTGTGAAATTGATCATAGCATCTAGCAGAAGTCCTTACCAACACAGAAACTAGTCCATTTGTGGATGTAACAAGATCCTTGAATCGGCTGAATGTTTGGATTCTTAAAACTAAGAAGAGTAACCATCCAAAGCGATAATAGTCAGAAGCTTGTTCTGCATTCGGTTCTGAAGAATTCCCTGCAGACTTCGCATCATTTGATATGAATAGCTCTTGGTATGCACGTTTGTAATACCTGAACGAACCAAACAAACATCACCGTCACTTATCCAACACAATAGTTCATAGATGCTCCTCAAAGAAAAGAAATTTAGCAAATTAAAAAGAGAAGCACAGTAGCAAATGAGTTAAGGTACACTAAGCGTAATTGCTATAATATGGACATTTAGGTTGCAAGCTGGCACAGGTGAAACAATCACAGACAAAAGACACAACAGAATGTATAACTTTACCTACTTAGCAGGCTTAAATGGACCACATTTGCTTGCAATTCCTTCAACTGAGCATGAAGCAAAGAAATGCATTAGCTGGTAACATTATCAACACCTAAAATGTGTCCAATCCTGAAATCAGTTGCAAAACAGGGGATAACACTCCAAAATTTGCATAAATACCTCAAGCCTCCTCTCCCAGTCTGAACCATAGAGGCCACTCAGAATATATCCAACCTTTATGCAGAATTGCGGCATCTCCTTGAAAAAATCCACGATGCTGCACAACAGAATCAATACACAGCTTAGCCCAACTGGGAACTCGATTGTTACTCAACAAAACATAAGTTGCGCACTCCTTACTTCAACTTAAATGCCCTCAAGATCTGGCACAGAGAGATCCCACCATCTTCCTTCGCCTTCCCCGCTTTGCTGAGCCTCGACGCGCAGTAAAGAACAAATGCCGACCAGAACCTCTCGATCTCCTCGGGCTATACACACACAAACAATAGGAACCAGAAGCACAAATCGTAGCTATATGACAGTGCCAAATTGGAAGGAGGAAGGAACTAAACTACAGATGAAGCAAATGAGATTTTACGGATCCACTGCCCAAGGACGACATGCTGGACAGGAGGGTGTTCTTGGTCTCCTTGAACAGCTGCATTGCCTGCCTCGTCATGCTCTCGTCGAGCACTAGCTTGCTCTGTTCTCCAGCAAACAGCGTAGTTCAAGAATTAGATGACAAAACAAACATCAGACATAGAAAAAGCACACAAATGGAAGCATGTCATTCCTCCTCAACCATGACAAACGCTCAACCAGAATAGATCAATTACTCAGGTAAAAACAAATCGCACATGTTAAGACAAATAAAGCGCAGTAAGTTCTAAATAGCAGAAAGAAGGGAACAGAATGCCATTTTTCTAGGATTTGAAAGAAATGACCACAAAAACTTACTCCTAAAAGAGCATTCACAAGCAAAACTCCAAAGGACGTATCACAAAGATAATCTCAAAATAGTATTTCCACCTAAGGATTTCAAGGAATGAAAGCACACAAAGGTAGGCAAAGCGCACAATTCCAAATATCACACATAACTCCCGGAAGAATCGAAAGGATACCAATAATCGGTTAAGACAAATCTAACCCGATTGCGCGAAAGCACAGAATACCAAAGATCGGAGCATAAAGATCAGAAAGTTCACACTATTACCCCCAAAATAAAAGATGACAGACCTCAAGTGGGAACCAAATCCAGCACAAAATCGGAGAAAAAATTTGCACAAAATCAAGCCCAAACCACAAGATCTGCGAAATGGTGTAAACAACCCATCATTTCGTCACGGAAAAAAACTACACAGAGAAGCTAAAACAGATCGCCATATAAAAATAGCAGGACCTGCACAGTGAAAAACCCAACACCCAAACTAGACCCCTAACCCAGCACAAACGACGCAGGAGGTGAGGACCCGTACCTTGCACAGATCGTTGAACCGCTCCTCCATGGCGGCGGCGCCGTCCACTTTCCCCGAGGCCGTGGATCCGGAACCCCCATCAGTCACCCCCGACCCCGTGCTGGTCGGCGGCGCGGCTCCCCCCATACCTCCAAAGACCAGCGACCGAACTGGAACCCTCCCAAACCCGACTGGCCCAAAAATCTCGGGCGAGCGGCGGGAGGCGAGGAGCCTACCACTAGGGTTGCGCTTGCGCGGTGAGCAAGGGAGGGAAGGGAAGCGATGGTGGCCGGTGGGTGGTCGGAATGCGCGCCAAAAGCTTTTATTTCTGGGCGGCGCGCTCAGCGGTTTTATATTTCGCGGGTGGCTTGCGCGGTAAAAAGAGATTTTCCGTGTCACTGCGCGGTGGGGTGTGGCTCGCGCGGGGAAGGCTGGGTGTGGACACGTGGGGTCGGTTCGGTTTTGGCGGGAGAGGTGCGGAGATGGCGGGAGTTCTGGGTGGGGGGTGGGGCTGCGCGGAGTCAGAGGGTGGGCCCTGTCGGGCGGGTGGTAGTGTGGGCGTGTCGGGAAGGATTCGCAGGCACGTGCGCCGCGGTGCAAATGACTTCTGCTATCTGCTATGATTGTGGTCATGGCAGAGAAGGCACACAGACATCCGCTGAACGCGAAGTTTCTGGATAGTTTTTTTTTAATAATTAGAAGCTGTTTTTTATATAAAATTAAAATTTGACTGAAATCTAATTTTTATTAATTCTCGTTGATCTGATCTGAAATCTAAAAGTTACAGTCGACTTAACTTGATTCTCCTATAATTAAAAACAGGTTCTTCTATAATCTAGAATTTATAATATAGAAGCTGAAATGAAGCACAGCTGTTAATGAGCTGATCCAAACCGAGATATGTCTTTTTACGAAGCGAGCGAGCCGAACGGGTTCGTCTTGATAGCCATCCCTGTTCCTACGTTGGTGTAGCAGCATTGCATCTTGGTTCGTTGCAGTAGTAACAACAAGGTTTACATTTTTTTTCTTGCGAGGGGAACAATGTTTTCGTTCTTCGCTAAGCCAGAGCAGTAACCAGCAGCAGGATGTAATCGGATCGTATTCGGTCACATTATTTATTCTGTGTTTTAATTTATATTTTTTTCTAAAAATTGGAGTCAGATACGGATAGTGGCAGTCACGAATATGTGGATGCGGATAGAATCAGTTTGTGAATACAAATCGAATTCGGTACAATAATGAATATTTAGTCGGATATCATGTGACAATAAAAGTCATATATATCACATATACAACACAAAAATTTACATAATAAAAGTTTTACCACATGTCCAATATACAACAACAAATGTTTTACTAGCAACAACAGCTCCAAATCACGTATTGGAAGCCATCGTGAATATCTCATCGAGCTGATTGAAATGGATATATTATTTACTTAATTATGGGTTCGGACGAAGAAGATAACACGTATTAAAGATATCAAAATCTACTGATATCCGAGTATCCGAGACGAATTCATCAGAACTATCCAAGGAGAAAACCGGATATATCCGATTCCGATAATACCTCTCTTCGGAATTCGATTCCGAATCTGACAAAAATATTCAATACAGAGCCCAAATCCGAAATATATTCGACTAGCCTTCCCGAATCCGATACAAACGTGATTGGTTGGATGGTTGTCAAGAAGTATCTAATCCGATTACAACCTTAGTAATCAGTGCACACATGAATATGGTTTCAGTAAAGAGGTTGAAAGAAATAAGGTAAGCACAGTGTGCATTGAGGTCCAGGAAGGAAGACATGGCTGCGGCGGTATGGTGTGCCGTAAACATCCTCAACATGTGTGCCTGCCCCTAGTAACGAAATAGCATCAACCAGTGGCATTGACCTAGCATGTCATCATCATAGGTAACGAACACTTGTACAGGCAGGAAACTCCTCTGCTAGTACTGACTTATGTTCACCCAACTCAACGACTGGTACTTGCTAGTGCCGACGAAGGAAGCTGGTACCTGGCCCTTTCTTTTCTTTTAATAAAAAAATTGGCTTTAGTTTAAACGAAAATTCAAATCTAACATTTTTGTAACAGGTAACTACCATGCTCCCACATCGTAGAAAATGATATGTATCACACCATACTCAGTAGAAAATGACACGTATTACATCTCACTCCTTCTACAATCGAGAAGAGACTAGATTTGTAATTTCGTTTAAACAGGACCTAAATATAGTGCAGCCGCTCTTCTTTGTTGGTTGCTGTGCCGACTGCTGAGGCGGACGGCCACGGATGAACGATTGGGATCATCGGATCGGATCACGCACGGCACGATGAGCCAGTGAGTCCCCAGCACCGGCGAAAGGCTGAAAGATAAGGAGTGGCTGGCTCCTCAGCTCACTGCGTAGGTCGCTAGTACCCGGTGCTGCACCGGCGAGACAAGAAACGCTGGTGCTCGCTTGCCGTTCCACCGGATCCGGGATTCACTCTCGTCGGCCGGTGGAAACCGGCGACGGCACGGTGCGCAGCAAGCAGCCAGGGCTGACAGGGCGGCCGCTCCGGGCCTCAAAACTATCGGGCCCCGTCATCTATTAGTATAATCAATTTGTGAAGGTTATAGTTTTATATCCATAGATCCGATTGAGCTGATTTTTGTTGAGTTAGTTTCGAAATTGAATCTAGTTTCTACAGTCTAAATTTCATGTCAATCCAACGATGAGATCTTTGGGAATTAATATTTTAGTAAACGTATATCAATCTGTTTTTTTGTCGAAACTGAAGCAATTTTTAATAGTTTGATGAAAATGATTGCAGCAGTGAAACAATTCTATAAGATGAGAAAATTTTTAAAATTAATTACTTTTTTATTATGGTTGATATTGTCAGTTCATTGGAAAACAGATTTGAAGAACTCTAAGTATTCAAAGATATATTTGGGTCTTTTCGAGCTCAACAACTTTGAAGTCATTGAATTATATTGAACTTAAAGATTATTATACTAAGTTGGCAAAACTTTCTCCGATGATTCATCCGATTTTGAGTTAAATAACTGATTTCGAAGTTAAGAAATCAAATGACTTTACCAGATAGACCAATGTCTCTATAGAGATTTTTGAGTTTGTTAGAAAAGTGGATTGTTATAGTAATATTTCTGTTGCTTATCGGATTTTATTTACTGTGCCGGTAACTGTGGTATCAATTGAAAGGAGCTTTTCAAAGTTGAAATTATTAAAGAACTATTTGAGATCTATAATATCTCAAGAAAGGTTAAATGGTCTGGCAATTTTATATATTGAGAAGAAGTTATTGGATGACATTAATTATTAAAGAGCTATAATTGATGATTTTGCATCTAGCAATGTTAGAAGATATTTTCTAAGATAATCTCTACAAATGTTTGATGTAAATAATCTCACTTTTGTACTTCCATTTATTTATCGGTAACAGTTTTTATAATACAATGAATATTATCTTTTTAATTGATACATGATAATTTCGTTTCGGCCTCCCAAAAACTCAGAACCGGCCCTGGACTGACATGGACAACCCAGCCGCTGAACCTTTCTCCTACTACAGCGACGACACGACTGCCAGAGCTAGCAGGGCAACAGCAGGCAGCAGCAGCGCGCTGTCACGGCCTGCCTTGCTGCCTTGCATCGCATCGCATGCGAACTGACTACCGCTGCTTGGATTCTTTCTCCTTGTTGCCAAGGACTAGTAGGTTCGATCAACAAACCAAATTGTCACTCACACGCGCCATGGAATCCCCCTATGAGCTCTCTGGCTTTCTGAAAGGAAAAAAAAAAGGCCCAGTCCTTTTGCTTTGCTTCTTGTCTTCCTGCTTTGTCCTCTCTTCGACTCTTCCTCGCAGGAGAACGTACCACTGCACAGCACAGCAGGTACGAGAGCGTTATGATATGTTGTAGTGCAGTACATCACACGTCTCAGGTGTTCCTGTATCTCAAATTACCATTCTCACGTATCAGTACTATCTCTCAGAACTTAGGCTTTTTCAGGGTTTTTAAGTCAGGTTCAATTTTTAAAAGCTAGTAACCCTCTCTCTCTCTCTCACAGCTAAGTTTTTAAGCGGCTTTTAGCATAAGCTGGAGGCTTTATATAACTAATAAAAATCAAAAACTGAAAGTTAGGTTGAATCTGCTTTTACAACTTATTGTTAAGGGAAATTAGTTATTTGTTAAACAATCTTTTGTAAAAAAACTACAGTTGCTTTTCAGCCAAAAAACTAAAAAAACAACTTTTTAGAAAAGGTACGGCTCCCCAAATAGGCCCTTAATCTATAGGGTATTGTCAAACAGAGGTTAGTT